>VZSF01007297.1:107073-173207 GCA_013398295.1 Chionis minor
CTCTCTCCTGATTTCGCCCCCTTGCCCCTCTCGTTGCACCCCCCCACCCATTGCACCCCTGTTATGCCACTTGCTATGCAGCCATTCCCCCTCCTGGTGCGCCCACCCCAAGCCCCCAGCCCTGTTCAGCCATTCCTCCCCCTGAACCCCCTCCAAGGGACCACCAGCCCACGGGTGTCGGGGGCACCGTCACCTCCTGGGGTTGCAGAAAGGCCCTGGGGCACAGAACCTGGCGCTAGATTCACCCGGAAAAAATATTGAGGCTGGGGGCGGGAGGGCGCCGGGCACTGCGATGTCGGGGTATTTTGTCTTTTAACGTCTCTGATATCTCTTTTTTTTTTTTTCCCCACCCCCCCAAGGCTGCCACGGCCCCCCGCATCCCGCCCACGCGGCTGGCCCTGCACCACTTCGACGTGAGCTACAGCCTGCAGCTGAAGGAGCTGTGGCCCTCCGTCCGTGCCGCCCTCCTCTGCGAGCAGAAGTACGGCGCCCTCCTCAACAACTTCGCGGCCGTCGACTACGTCGCCCAAGAGCTGGAGCTGCTCGATGCCACCGATTTTGTTTCCGAAGCCGCCAAAAAGGCGCAGCGCTGGCAGCGGGGTGCAGCTGCGGAGGAAGCAGGGAGAGGGGAGAGCGTGTGCCAGGAGGGGTCTGGCGAGGGCAGGGTGGTGACGCAGGCAGAGGCGCCACCGCCGCTTCGTGCCTCCATCGGCTCCAACATCCAGTGTTACACCTTCCCCAGGGGCGACATCACGCGCTTCCGCCCCGCGCGGTGAGTGGGATGTCCCCGGGACACGCTGCCCGTGGTCACTGCCGTCGGGGGCTGCACGGGAGCGAGCACTCGCTGCTTCTCTGCGTCCCCCTCCCCGCCTCCAGCCGCTATTCTCTTCTCCCCTCGCACGTTTGCCTTTGTTTTTTAACGCAAACTGGTGATTTCCAGGCCCGACTCTCTGGGGCTCCTCGACTATTATCTCATGGACGCAGCATCTCTCCTGCCCGTCCTGGCCCTCAACGTGCAGCCGGATGACTTTGTCCTTGACCTCTGTGCGGCTCCGGGTGGCAAGACTCTGGCTCTGCTGCAGGCTGGGGTTTGTGGTAAGTGGAGGGGGGTGTCCCTTGTCCCCGTGCATAAAATGGGGCTGGGAGAGCACACTGTACCCGTTAATGTCTGACCGTTAATCATCTCCGGTTACGAGACTTGGGAATCAGGTGTGTTTTTCCAAGAGCGACATTCCCAGTGTGCCTGTTTTGTCCTCTCAGGGCATCTGGCAGCCAACGACGTCTCCACTTCCCGGACAAAGAGGCTGTACCAGATTCTCCAGAGCTACGTTCCCAGAGAAATCAGGGAAACTGTGAGTGTCACGTCCTGCGATGGAAGGGACTGGGGGCAGCTGGAAGGTGGCACTTTCCATAAGGTAGGTGATGGGGAACCGGTGAAGATAAACCTGTCTAGTTCACTTTCCTCCTGTTTCAGAGGAAGGCAGCAGTTTATCCTAAAGTATAATTGTATAGTTTTCCATAATCTTAAATGCAGAGAAAGAGAGACTAAGCCACATACAGAGCAATATTTCCTCCTGCTATACCCTTCCTGCAGGATCTGGGGCATATGGGCATCGGGAGTTGTACCTTTATTTATCTGTGTAATATCCCTTAAAAATCCCATTCTAATCCATCACCTGGAAGGGTTTAAATGTGAAGATCAGATAATTTTTGTTTCTCAACCATGTCCAGCCGCGGGGGCTGGGTTTGTTACCCCGGGAGGTGCCACCGCAGGAGCTCTGTCCATGTGTGGTTGCAGCCGTAGGTGCTGCAGTAACACCCACCCGAACAGAGTAGGAATGTTAAATGAGGACACGCATCAGAGCGTGATGTTATCTGCCATTTCTGTGTTTGTTTGCACATTCCTGAAACACAAAAGCAGCCAGATGAGTTGCAGTTTGGTGTGGGTGCACACCTGTGCCTGGGCAGCGTCAGCCAGGCAAGGTACTGAGAGCTGCTCCATGTGGCAAGGCTGGGAGAAGTTGGGCAAGGGTCTGGTCGCACTAGGAGGCTCGCTGAGCTGGGCCTGGGCCCAGGACTGATGTGGGGTCTCTGCTGCTGCAGGTGCTGGTGGATGTGCCCTGCACGACGGACAGACACTCTGTCATGGAGCAGGACAACAACATCTTCCACAGGAGAAGAACCAAGGAGCGTCAGATGTTGCCCATGCTGCAGCTGCAGCTGCTGATGTGAGTGAGCTCGATGCTGTTTTGGTGCTATATGTGTTACGGTAGCGGCTCTCCCTGGCCAGCACTGAAACTTCCTCTTACTATGTGTCTGCAATGGGGAAATGTGGAAACCATGTGTAGTTTTCTGGAATGGCAGTAGTTGAACACATCACATCCTAATAAGTATAAGAAGGTGTAAATGTTCTCGGTCAAATCACATGTCCTTGTCTCAATTCGTAGCCGTAGGAGGTAGGGAGAGGGGTCTAAGGAACAGCGTGGGTATAGTGTTGTCCTTTTGTGTGATTATCCCCCAGGTCCTGGCAGTCAGCTTTGGGGGATTCCTCCCAGCACAAGGGAGGATACATGGTTGCTTCGTCACCCCATTTCTCTGGGAAGGCTGGATGGTCTGACTGCGAGCTGGGGCAGTAAGGAAACAGATTAGAGTCCCATGGCAGTGCTTGAACTGCGAGAGCCTCTTTCCCTGTATGTACTTTTATCCCATTCCTTTGGAGGCGAGTGGAGGGTTACTCCTTCCAGCTGTTCTCCAGTGGCATCTCTCCCATGTTAAGTACTTTATCAATCTAAACATCTATTTGGCCCATATTGCCCTGGTCTGAAGCAGTCCTCGAGTTGCAGTGACACAGTGAGACTGCTGAGCCTGTGGGGTTCGAGGAGATTTGTCTTTCGCCCCCTGTGAGTTAAATGCTGGCTTCCCAGTTTCGGTGGGTGGGAATGCTGGTGTCCCACACAGTCCTCTTCTTCCCATGACGGTGTGTCTATTCATCTTACCTGCAGGGCTGGGATCCTGGCTACCAGGCCAGGAGGAGAGGTGGTGTATTCTACGTGCTCCCTCTCCCCGCTGCAGAATGAGTATGTGATCGAGAGAGCGGTAGAAGTTGCAGAAACCGAGTATAACGTCAATATCCACGTTGAGGACTTGAGCCACTTCAGGACGCTCTTCCAGGACACGTTTTCCTTCTTCTTGGATTGCCGCCTGGGGGAGCTTGTTCTACCTCACCTCACAGCCAACTTTGGACCTATGTATTTCTGTAAATTACGTCGGATGTAGAAGGGGCAACAGACTGTATCTGCTGGCTCTCAGGAAATACCCCAAACTTCTGGGAAAAGCAAAACTGCTTTGTATTTATTTATTTTTTTTTTTAATGTCCCAAGTGAAGTCTGCCTTTTTACATAGAGAATAAATGAGAAAGACTTGCTGTGGGGGCTCCTGAATATTTATCTGTTTGAGACTGAGGTGTTTAATCTAGGAAAGAGAGAGAGGTCTTATCAGAGGCAGTGATTTATCCATACATCTGAGGATGGGGTAAATGGCCCTGTGTGGATGCTGCTTTCTCCCTCCTGTCTGACTGCTTTGATGCTACATGAGCAGGTTTGGGTTAATAAACACCATCTGGGGATCTCAGCCTTTCTCTCCCAGATCTCACCATGTGCATAATCGAGTTGCATCTGTCTCTGCTTATCTTCTGCCTTCAGAAAGAGCAGCCCAAGGTCCTGAAATAAAAGGTTCCTAAGAATGCCCCCTGCTGTGAGGCTGGAAATGTGCTTGGGATGCTCTGGCGCTGGAATGAGCTTGGTGCTGTAGAAAGGCCATCCCTCACGAACAGGAGAGCTGTGGTTGAGAGGGAAGGTGTGGACGCTCCCATGCTAGATGCCATTTAATGTCCAGTGGGAAGGTGTTTGTGTGATTTTTGAGTAATAACTGCATTTGTATAATCATAGCCATCTGTGAAGGATTACTGGAGTTTATGATAAGAGTTGCACAATAGCTACGTTTTTATTTTTGTAAGCAAGATGCAGCGATGGGGAGGGTAGACATGGCTGTGTTCCTTACAGGGCAGCCCATCGTTACATCCATATGAAGTGCCAGCAAGAAAACACTATTGGGCTTTTGTAATCCTTTTCTCTCAGCATCACCCTGCTTCTGCAAGAAGCAGCATAGGTGAAAATGAGGGTGAGCGCCCATCCATGTCTATCCCTCCAGGAAGGTGCAGTCCATAGATTTATCATCATTTGAACCCAGCTTAAGCCAGTCCTGCCCTCTGCATGGCGTCTTGCTTCCATGCAGGATCCATGCTTATTGGCAAGGGAGGGGGGTAGTCAGGAAATGGCTTTTCCTGCCTCCTTTCCTCCTTGCTGTAATCTTTGTGCTTCCAATTGCAAAAGAGAAGTTGTGCAGCGCTGTCCCCTTCACCTCGCCTCTGGTCCTGCAGGCATGGGACCGCGGAGGCTATGCCACTCTCTTCTCACGGCTGAGGGTCTCCACCTCCTTCATCAACCGGAGACACAGCTCCTCCTGCCAGGGCAAGGCCACGCACTGCACGGCCACGGGCAGCCCCACGGCTCCTGCCACAGCCTGCAGGGTGGGCACAAGCAGTGAGGGGTTATCTGGAGGGTTCAGACCTCCAGTGGCTTCTCGGAAGTTGATGTAGGCACGTGGCTCGTCTCAGAGTTGGGGAGGTTGAAGGCTGAGCCCTGCCATTCCAGCAGCGTTAGCGTGCTGGGGCAGAGGGAAGGCTCCTGCTGTTCTCACGACAGAAATGGTTGCCAAATCTTGGGCAGCATGTTTAAGACACAAACCCACCCCCAGCCTCAGCCAGCTCTGCTTTGAGCTGTCTTGCAGCCAGATCCCTTTTCCTTCAGCATCCTCATTCCTGATCCATGCTCTGCTGACAGCCTGGGCCTGGTGAAGGTGTCATGGAGCAGGAGGAAAGAGCAGTGCAGTGCTGTGGCTGCCTACTCGAAGAAGCCTTGCGGCACGGCTCCTTTCTGGTTTCAGCCTATAATAATAACCCAGCCTGGGGGGGCTCCTCTGGTCCCCCAAAAGCTTAGTGACTGTTTTTGGGTCTTGGGAGAAAAGGGATTTGCAAGGGGTATATAAAGAAGAGGTGGGGTTTTTTGTGCTGTGCCCATATGGATGGAGGCATTTAGGACCCCCTGATTTCAGTGAGACTATTACTTGACCATCCACCATTTTCCATGTCTCACACCTGTTTCAGCGTCCGATCCCAGGGGTCATCACAGCATCCTTGGTAATGCTTTAGCTCTTCCTCATCAGCTTCTGTCACTGTGCTGACAGGCACAACCCCAGCAGGGAAGTTCAAGACATTGTACAGCATCGTGGAGGAGATGGCAGCTGAGAGAAGCAGAAGAGAGAATACAGGTGGTCACATCCTCCTTCAAACTTACACATTATGTGTTCACTGAAGCCCCTGAGAACCAGCTGCTGCTGGGAGGAGAGATTGCACAGGGCTGGTCATCTGCAGGTCCAAGTTCTACTGCAAGAAACAACCGCCATCAGATCACTTCATCCATGTGCCTGTCTCCACCTGCTTGGATAGCTTTGTGCTAGATATTTTTCCTTCCTAAGGCCCATAAAATGCTTAGGTGGGTGGTGAAGGTCCACGGTAGCAGACATTTCTGTCCAATCTCAACTTCACTGTGGTCCTCTGCCCTCCCAAGAAGGTCCCAAGCTCACTTACTGAGGAGTTTCCCGGGGTATCCCGTGGTGAAGGCAGGCCCCAGGACAGGGCACAGCACAACGTCCAGCTGGAGTTCCCTCCACCGGGCGATGAACTCAGTGCGGTATGCCTTGGGGAGGAGAGGGGAGATGACATGGAAGCCGTGCCCATCCCTGGAGCATCTCAGTTTCTCCAGGGTATGCGCCAGGCTCTGGCATGGCCAAGGAGGAAGCAGCAGGCAGCTGTGCTCCCGGGAAGAGGCAGGGCAGTGTGTAAGTGTCTGCCTCCACAGCACGTGGCCAGACTGTGGCCGGGGACTGGAAAGGTCCCTCTTTAGCTGTCCCCACTCCCAGGACAGCCTTTGTTGTGCTGGAACCGTAAAGCATGGGCATTTGGGCACAGGCACTGTGGGCAACACATAAAGTCCTGGCTGGGTTGACCCAAAAGCCCATTTGCCCCATTCTTCGCTCTCTTTTGTGCCTTTTCCTCCATCTTCTCTCCTTTCCAGCACCCCCCTGCACAATTCCTTTCCTGACCGATGACCCGCCAACCTGGCACTTGCCACAAGGGCTCAACTCGTAGCATGACGCCGGGGAAGAAAGCCTGGCATCAAAACATACCTCTATTTCACAGTGATGATTCCACATCTCCTTCACTGACCTGCAAGTGGAAATCATAGCAACATTTTTAAGCTTTAAGAGGAGGAGGAATTGCTTAAATAATCCTCCAGGTTGATAAACCCTGCTGATTTTCGCAATTATTTAAAATGATACATCTTTCCCAGTTTCCTTCGGCATTTGGCCAAGCGATTAAGCAGCACATGTCTGGAAGTGGTCGAGAGAAGGTTTCTCTTGTGAGCCTGGATTTAGTACTCATCTCCGCCACAGGCTTCCCGTAAGACCTTATCCATCCAAGTCCCTCAATCCTTTCAGAATAACACTAGGGGCAGTGCAACACTGGGGAGATGTGCTCCTAAAGGTTCAAAACCATGTCCAGGATGGAGAAACAGCCCCCGCAGAGAGCAGGTCAGAGCCTGGCATGAATCCAGTCTGCCTCAGCCCACCGTGGACCCTTAGAGAAGGTGCTGCTCATTTTCACAGACATCCCTGGAGACGATGCCACCATACCTCATTCCAGCCAAGGCGTTCAGATAGTCAGCCAGTCGGGGAAACTGGAAAGGCAAGAGGTTCCTGTGAGGGACATGACATGGGGGTGCAGCAACTTGTGCCATCCCAGGAAACCCCTGGCCCCATCCTGCCTCTGCCTCTGCACTGAGGGTGAATGATGATGATTAAAAACGCTCCTCACTATTCTGAATTTACTTTGCTTCCAAATTCTCGTTGTTGGTTCCCAATTTGTTTCTTAGCGCCCCATGCTTTCTTCTCGCAAAGGAATGCACTGACCTTACCCGAGTCACCTTTTGTTATTTTTGTTAAATCATACTTTTTTTTTTTTTTTTNTCTCACAGAAACAAGACCTCTGCAAGAACTTTGGTCGCCTCCCACTCACTGCTACCTTTTTGATCCTGTCAGCTGGGAACACCCCGGGCCGGACAGAGAGGCAGAGAAAATGGAGGACGGAGGAGAGAAGCCCTACCAAAGGATGCTCAGCTGGGGAAAGGGCTACTGTGAGGGCCAGCCCTGATTAAGCACCAGCAGTCTCCATGGAGGGGTGATTTTTGGGAAGCCTCCAACGCAGGAATAGACCTTCAACCTCGAGTCCCTCTGCTGCAGTGATCCCAATGCATGAATCTCCAGGAAACTGGGCGCTGCTAGGTCTGGCATTTGAAGAACCACTTGCTGTGGGCTCTGCATTAATCTTTTACAGCTCTCTTGCACCTGGTCCTTCTCACATTTCCCTTTGTACTGGATAAATCCCAGCGGTGGTCTAGAAAAGACCTTCCAAAGGGATAGTGTATGCCTTGACCTGAAACCCCAGTGTTTCTAGTTAAAGGTGTCTCTCAGTACCATCAAACTTTCAAGCATCTCAAGACCACTCTGCTTTGAGCCTGGGGCCAGGGACTCACCAGAGGTTTCAGAATCAGAGCCAGCAGCTTCTTCCCCAGCCTCGGGATCTTGCAGCAATTCACCTGTGATTTCAAGTTTGGATCTACCACATCTCCTGTGCTGAGAGATGACGAGAGGAGGGGATCATGCCAGAGAAGCTGTTTGCCCTTTCTCAGAAGCCTGAGCATCTCCCCTTTGAGGTGGGAGAGATGGGCTCGTTTGGCCGGTGCGTTGTGCCCAGGGGTGTGGGGACGGAGGTGTTTCACAGCACTGCTGCCAGAGGGCTCCTACTTACAACACGTCCAACCAAGCATGGCCTCCGTCAGCAAAAAAGGTCTTCAAAAACAGTTCAGTCATGACATAGTGGATCCGAGGTGGAGAAAAGGCCACCAGCTGCACCAAAACACAAGATTATGTGGCTGCCTCGGGGATGTGAATAATTTCCAAGGCCTGACTGTGGATATACTTCCAAGGCAGAGCAGCACCTCCCTGGGCTCCACACGCCAATGGAGGCCCCGGTTCAACCCTTTACCAGCTCAGGCATCTTCTTGAGGGATTATTCCTCCCTAATGGCTGTTTGGCTCTGCTCTGAGACCTCTCCAGAGCTGTCTCCTTCTCCATCCCGCTCCAGCAGCCACTAACTCAGAAACTGCACCTGTTTCCCACCTGTCCCAGCAGAATCAGCATCTCTCAGACATGAACGCACTTGCATGTTTCCACAGGTAGGTCTAGATGTCGGGAAAGGTATTTTCGATCCCCTGTCCCATAGCCCTTTTCCCTCAGTGGTCCAGGAAGGACAGAGGTCTCCACGGGCATTGGGGAGGAAGAAGAAAACCACCTCTCAGAGCCCTACTGGGGAAGGACAGACCTGGAAAATGCTGGGGCAACCTTCCAGGGTCAAATCCAGCCCTTTATGGACGCTGTTGTCTGGTGTGGACCACAGCCACCAGGAGAGCAGAGGTGGATTCATTACACCCCTGACCCTCTCGCAGGTACAAGTTTGCTAATTGCTGGTGCTGTTTCCCCATGAGACGCGCTGCTACCCCGGGTAGGTGTGTATCTGCATGGCGTTACGTGGCTGTCATAACTTCATCTCATACCCCTGGTAGGTCATTTATCCCGCAGCGGGGCTTGCGGGGGGCTATGTCTGGTTTCTGAAGGGTGATTTCAGCAGCGAGGAGCAAAGCTGGGGTCCCCTCGGGAAAAAGAGCGTGGGGTGGTTGTGCTCACCTGGTGCCCGGCTGCCTGCAGAGCCCCCCTGGTTTCCCGCAGCGCCCGCCGCATGCACGGGGGCAGTGGGAAGTAGCCGTCTGTGTCGTAGTACCCGACCCGCAGAGGAGCAGAGCTGGAGTACACCTGGAGCAAAGAGCCACCAGTCAAGCATTTCCAGCCCTGCTGGGGGTAGGACTACCCCCGTGCTGAAGCCCACTGCGGAAAGGGATGAAAGCTCCAGATGCTAGGGAGTAACTAATTTTCTGGTTTGCTGCTTGTAGTTTCTGTAGGTTATGCTTTCCATATGTCCAACCCTGCCTTTTTCTCCAGCCTCCTCTTCATCCCTCCCTTCAGACTGAGCACAACCTCTCAAGACCAGTAGATTCAACCATCGCTACAAAGGATGGAGGTGGAAAAACCTCCTGAAGTTCGTCTGCTGCAGAGGGAAAGGAAAAGTCCTCAGCCAAGAGATTTGCTGCAGGAGTTCCTGATCTTGTCTCCTCTTCCTCTCAAAATCTCCAGCTTTTTGCTCCTGCTGTTGCCTTCCTCCCCACTCTTTTCTGGGGTCTCTCAGTCTGACAAGCTACACACCAAGTGAGAAGGCAGAAAGGATAACTACCTATCAACCTACTTTTTTCTAACAGCTATGAATTTTGCCCTCAAAGAGAGCTCACAAGTGACTGGAAACCAGTACTGTAAAGATAACTGGACCTTTAAAGAAGGCATACGTTGAGCATGCAGCACCCTCGAAAGAACCGGGGCTTGCTCTCCTAAGCGCTCACCTCCTCATTGAAGGGGATGGGGGGCACAGTGGGGTCCAGCTGGAACATCTCCTGGCAGAGCAGCGCCTTCATGCACAGGGCCAGGCTGTCCACATCCCTCGCCATCGGCCCCAGGGCACAAGGAACTGGAGCAGGACAAGAGCACATGTCCACGTTAAGCGAACGGGTGCGCCAAACGCTGGTCTGCCCCTCTGCACGGCCACGTTGGCTGCAAGGGATGATCAGGCAATGAAGTGGGACATTTCAGATGGAACTCCAGACGGATCTTGGTTGTCTCAGGCTTTCCTCAGGCCTAGAGGAGGACACAGGGCACTTCACAGCATATAGAGAAAAGCAATTAAAAATTCATGTACCTGCCAGGATCCCACTGACAGGGCCACTCGCTCCAGACAGGCTGTGGGAAAAGAAAAAGAAGTATATTGTCTTTTCAGCAATGGTGAGATATTCCCAATACGTCTGAATAGCAGAGTGGGGTCTTCAGTGCAGGACCCAAACCAGAAGGAAATTATTAAAAGTATTTGTTTTGAATCCTGTGAAACAGAAAATTTTGGTCAAAATGAAAAAAAAAACAAACCCAACCCTAAACCCCAACAAATCTTAGTTTTGGTTTAACCAAAAATGTTCCATTTTGGCATTATTTAACCATTTTACTTCCTTTTTCCTTTTAACTACAGGCTAGATCTACAATGAAAACATGGCCATTGCCCCACAAAACCTAACAACACTGCCTCTTGGGAGAGGTTTTGAGCAAAACAAGCCAGTCTTTAAGAAACTGTCTTTTCCCTTCCATATACTCACTGAATACCTTGCCCCTTCTGCACAATTAGCAGTTGGCAATTAGCAGGCTCCTTGCAGGGTGGGAAGGGCAGACCCCTAGCACCTACCTGAGCCTTTCGGCCGTGGGTTTGAGCCCACACAGCCCGCAGAAGCTGGATGGCAGGCGGATGCTGCCACCGATGTCTGAGCCGATGCCCAGGATGGAGCCTCCTCCTGCGATCAGAGCTCCCTCCCCTCCCGAGGACCCCCCAGGGCTCTTCTGGTGGTTGAAGGGGTTTAAGGTCTGGCCGAAGATGGGATTGCTGCAGTCGTAGCTGGGGAGAAGAACCAGGCTGTCAGGAACAGCCTAATGCCTTGACTTTTTTGGCTCTCCCTCACAGTGTTATGTGGCATAGCCAACCCCATCCTTCCATCCCGTAAATCCCTTGGGACACAGCTCATTGCCGTGAGCCTCTGCTCTTCCTCCCATGCACAAGTGCACTCAATTTCTCTTATGTCATGATAGTTTTTTTCCTCTTAATCTTATCTGAAAACTATTTTCAGGTGAACTGAGATTGTTGGCAGCTGATGGAAGAGGACTCGTCCATGAAAGGTCTCAGGAGACAGGAAGGAGCCTGTCCCGGGACCTACAGGCTGGTTTTTAGCTTCAGGGAAACAACCAGAGTGAAAGATTTCTAGTGATGTATGTTACTTGAAGAGGGACTGCGGCACGTTGGTCATTGCAAACGGGATGGCCCCCTGTCTCTTCAGAACTTTGACTAGGACGCTGTCCTCCTGCACCACAGTGCCCAGGCATTGCACAAGCCCACAGGTCGACAGATGCCCCTGCAGAGAGGAGAAGTGACAACGGACATGGTCAGTACAGTTCTCCTGCGCTTTTTGGAAGGATGATCTGGTATTCCCTTTGGTGGGGCAGGATGGGGGTGGGTACTATCCCATATTGCAAGCCCTTGCATGAAGGGCCAAGGACTCCCTCCCCTTCCATCCTCAGCAGAGAGTTGCCAAGCACTTCTCCTGAGGCTGTCCTTGCTCTTTTCCATTCTATTTCTCTCCCCCGACCCAGATGCAACTCCATAGGTGCATTTAGATCAGGATCAAACCCAGTGTCCTGCTGTCCGAGTGAAGCCACTGGTGGATGTTCAGGGAGGGAATACACATCCCAGGCAAACACAGCGTGGTCCTTTTTCAGTTAACCTTGGTGTTCGGGGCCTGCTTCGGGCTTAGAGCTCTCTTAACTGTGTTGGCAAGTGAACATGGAGGAGACTGCCTAACAAATTCAGATCAGTGTATGTGGTCAGTCCTCACCAGACCTTGTCTGCAAGGGGTCCCCGGGTGTGTCTCATGCACAGGCTCTTTACTAAGGGGCTCAGTGGCCAGGCTACAGCCCAACAGGGATTTGATGCTAATGGCTCCTGCCACTAATGACTTTCTAGAAGCTGAGCCATGTTCTTATCCCTGATGCTGCAAACCTCTGAGTAGAAGTCTGAGTTACTGCCCAACCAACCGTGTAGCCCAACTTGTGCCATCTCATGTATCAGAGAAGAAATCATTTGGGTGTATAACTGCTCATCCCTTGGTTTTTTGCTGATGGAGGCTTCCAACTGCCAGGCCTGCAGCTGCAATGAGATGTGAGGCCACAGCCTCAGACCCAGCCAGGCTTCCTGTGGTGTAAGTAGGGAGAGATCAGGCCCCTTCCCCATTCTCTGTGTCCTACTACTTCACCACCCAGCCCAGCTCATGATGGGACACTTCACAGGCACAAAGGGAAGCACCTCGTGGCCAATGTGGTCCTTGATGCTGATGGGAATGCCATAGAGCAGTCCTTTCTCCCTCTGCCGTTGTATTTCCTGGAGCTGCTCCTCACACTCTGGGATAAAATGTCGCAAGCAGTTTGTCTGCTGGGTCACTTCCAGGGCCTTTGTCGGGCACATGGAGGAATAGGTGTTAGTTAAGAACAGCATCATTACACAGCTGCATGCAGTAGCTACCTGGATCTTCAAAACAAGGGCTAGTGGCTTGGCATGAATGGTAGCCCCCTCCACAGAGTATCCCAGCTCAAGCCATCTCAAAGGATTGTCCAGTGATGGGTCTGACCAAGGAGACTGCATTTGTTTTGGTAGCCAGGGGGCTGCTGGGGTGGCTTCTGTGAGAAGCTGCTAGAAGCTTCCCCCATGTTCAATAGAGTCAATGCCAGCTGGCTCCAAGACAAATGTGCCGATGGCCAAGGCTGAGCCTACCAGAGATGGTGGTAGCGCCTCTGGGATAACATATTTAAGAGGGGGAAAAGGTTACTGCCCAACAGCAACTACAGCCAGAAAAAGGAGGAAGAACATGAGAGAAACAACTCTGCAGACACCAAGGTCAGTGAAGAAGGAAGGGGAGAAGGTGGTCCAGGCTCTGGAGCAGAGATTCCCCTGCAGGCTGTGGTGAAGACTATGGTGAGGCAGGTTGTCCCCCTGCACCCCATGGAGGGCCATGGTGGAGCAAATATCCACCTGCAGCCCATGGAGGACTCCATGCTGGAGCAACTGGATGCCCAAAGGAGGCTGTGACCCTGTGGGAAGCCCATGCTGGAACAGGCTTGCTGGCAGGACTTGTGACCCCATGGAGGACCCATGCTGGAGCAGTCTGTTCCTGAAGGACTGCACCCCATGAAAGGGACACATGCTGGACGAGTTCGTGAAAAACTGCAGGCTGTGGGAAGGACTCATGTTGGAGAAGTTCATGGAGAACTGTCTCCCATGGGAGGGACCCCATGCTGGAGCAGGGGAAGAGTGTGAGGAGTCCTCCCCCTGGTGAGGAAGGAGCGGCAGAGACAACGTGTGAGGAATGTGAGGAACTGACTGCAACCCCCATTTCCCATCCTCCTGCACTGCTGGTAGGGAGGAGGTAGAGAANCTTGTGACCCCATGGAGGCCCCATGCTGGAGCAGTCTGTTCCTGAAGGACTGCACCCCATGAAAGGGACACATGCTGGACGAGTTCGTGAAAAACTGCAGGCTGTGGGAAGGACTCATGTTGGAGAAGTTCATGGAGAACTGTCTCCCATGGGAGGGACCCCATGCTGGAGCAGGGGAAGAGTGTGAGGAGTCCTCCCCCTGGTGAGGAAGGAGCGGCAGAGACAACGTGTGAGGAATGTGAGGAACTGACTGCAACCCCCATTTCCCATCCTCCTGCACTGCTGGTAGGGAGGAGGTAGAGAAATTGGGAAAAAAGTTAAGCCTGGGAAGAAGGGAGGGGTGGGGGGAAGATGTTTTTATTTCTCATTACCCTAATCTGATTTGATTGGTAATAAATTAAACTAATTTTCCCAAGTTGAGTCTGTTTTGCCTGTGATAGCAAATGATAAATGATCTTTCCCTTTCCTTATCTCAAGCCATGAGCTTTTCATTATATTTTCCCTCCTCTGTCCGGCTTTGGAGGGCACCTGGCATCCCAGAGTCAACCCACAACACAGACAGAGAGATTGCTGCTTTTTCACATCTTTTTCCTAATATCTGCTATATTCAAGACCTATCATAATCATCAGCTTCAACAAGTATTCTCAGCCACTAACCCATACCCCATGGCATGGAGAACATAAGTGACTACGCCATCACACTGCAGACAGGCACTCACCTTCTCTAAGTAGGTGTAGAGGACAGTCTTGGGGGACAGAGACCCTTCCCTCAGTCTCCCAGTGAGTTCCAGCAGGGGCAGGGACAGGATGGCATCTGTTTGGATACTGGGAACCTGCAAGGGGAAGATGAAAAGGATGCCAGGACAGAAGCTCCAGTTACCCTTTGGCTCACAGGGAATAAATCTCTTAAATTTTGCCAACTTAATCAACAGAGCTTGCTGGAAAGGCGAACTCTGCATGTGGGCGGTAGACCTTGAGCTGCTGAGTGGTTCATCCTGAGTTTGGATGTCTTGAATGTGATGAGCACAGGAGCCCAGCTGCCTCTGAAGGTGCAGAAGAGCTTCTTGCATCTATGGCAGCAAGGGACGAGGCAATGCCTCACATCAGAGCCTTTCTCCTGTCACTGTCCAGGACTTACCCACTGACCAAGAGGTAATCTGCTGAGCAAACACCAGCCTGGGAAGGTTCCAAAGTCCTTGCACACAAGTCTCAGGCTGGCCCTTCATCCCTCAGAATGGGTACAGGCAGGGTGGGTCAGCCTGGTCTGAGGTCAAACATCTAATAGCTCAACCCCAGCAAATTGCAAAGAAGTCAGTAGGGACTTACAGGTGGGTGAGATCTACTCAGGTGAAGATGACTAGCAGTTCTCAGTCCCACCAGCTTTTTTTTAGGTTTTATATCATATTTATAGATATATATATTTATAGGTATCTATCTTCTCTTAATTCCTAATTGGTGAAAATTATGAAGGACTCTGAACAATTTCTGTCATATTCATATATATGTATTTAAGAAAAGGTTGTAAAAGTTCGTGTCACTCGTAGCTAGGATGCTTTATCTCCAGGTACATTATCTGTGTAAACATGAGCTGGTTTAACCGATACCTACTCAGAAGTGAATGGAGCAGGAAGAAAAGGTGGTCAGAAATAATTGTTGCAGCAGGACTTCAGGGCCACATCCATGCTGGTTGGATGCCTGCCTTGTTTGTCCCCATGTCGTGCCCTGGTTGCTGCCAGGGGACACTGAATGCCCTGTGATTCATTAGTGCTCAGTTAGGCCAAGCGTCTCCTGGGCAGCCTGCTGGGCCGGGAGGTCTCAATTGCTGGGAACCCTGGTGAAAGCTCCTTTGAAGACTCTCCAAGAGCCATCCAGAAATCAGGTTTTAGAGACAAAGATATAGGGTGTGTGCAGCTGTGTAAACTTGGAGCTAGGAAGAGGAAAAAGCTTTCTTGCTTCTTCCCAGAGGCAAGAGACGTTCCTAGATCCTGAAAGAACTGGGGTTTAGACTAGTGTTTCATCACCTGTGCTGTCCAAAACCTCTTCCCAGTGAATAATTCACATCTCCCTGGATGTAGACTCCCACCGCATCTCATGCAGCTTGAGGAGAGCAGTGATCTCCCTTCCTCCCAAGGCAGCCTTTCCTCTTGTTGAGGGCTGCTGGCACATCTGCCCTGGAGTCTGCATTATAAAAGCTATGGAGGCATGAGCTGGAAGGAGGAGCTGAAGAACAGTATCAACAGATACCCCAGCGGGACTCAGACCCCCCAGAAGAACAGATTACCTGCTCCCTGAACTGCTGGACAGCCTTTGCCATTTTCGTCATACCCTCATTCCGGGTCCTCCGAGCCTCTTCCATTTTCTTCTGGATCTGCCTTTTGCCTAGCCATTTCCAGACCACCACAGCTGCCGCTGAGCTGCAGACCAGGGCGAGGGCAGCAGAAGGGTTCACCTCCCTCTCTGGCAGAAGCTGTCTCAGTTGTTCCTGGATCATAACGTGCCCTTCTGATCTCCAGGGATGGAGTGAGAAAGAAAAGCAAGGTGGGAACGGATTTTCCCTGCCTCCCCAGACCTGTCACTCTTCCCAGCACCCGTGCTTCGGGTCAGCAAATAGTTTGTAAGTCCAAAGCTGACCTCTGCAAAGCTGCCTCCAGTGGAGCGTGCAGTGGAGAATGATTAACCAGGAAATGGAAAAGGTGAAGTTTGGCCAGCGAAGCTTGGGGCACTGGGCTTATAGGGGCTTTCTGGACTGCAGGAAGTTTTCCGCTGGGGAGGAAGGGTTGTGGGATCAGCTGAACAAAGGAAGCAAGGAAATAGCTGCTCTTCTGTTTCCTGTGTAGCCTGAGAGGACAATGGGAGAAGGGGAAAAAACAGCTTGAAATCACAAGATTTTCCTGCACGGGGATGGGGAATGGTATGAGGAGAGGATGCATAGTTGTGGGGTACCCAGTCGCTCACCAAATCCCTCAGCCTCTGCTGCTCCCATGGTGGCCAGAGGCTGTTTCAGGACACCTGTGGGATAAGGGCCAGCACTGCCATGGTGTCTGCGTGCACCAGAAGGAGAGGCTATGCCACCCCATGACAGAGCACGCTGGTATTGCCTTAGGAGTGGAAAATCCTACAGGGTTGCAGACCAGAAGCGAACTATTTACAACAGACATTGGGACAGCTAGTGTCTGAGGTCTGTCCAGCACAAATGTCTCTTGCTGCAAGCACACAAGGACCATGCCCTGAGCTGAAGGCAACAACCCAGCTGATATCAGCCCCAAAACAAATGCCGCGGTCTGTTTGAGGTCTTCTCTGCTTGTTTTGGATGATGGGTCCTCCTATGGATCCCACTTTGGAAAAGGCTTTTGGGCAGCTCGATCATGTGTTACAAAACTTCACAAGATTGCACTTGATGGCCAGAGGCCAAGAACCTCATCCTGCTCCAACAGAGCGTGGAATGGAAAAGAAGGTGAAGAGCCTTCTCCCATCAGGGCTAGGTAGTCCTCTAATGCTTGATTTTTCGTCCATTGTCATGTCCATTCTTAGCAGTTATAAGAGTTCACTGTTGCTTTCTGTACCATTTTGTGTCAGTAGGGAACGTTCTTCTCTTTGTTATTAATTGGGGAAATTTATGAAGGACTCTGAAAAAAATTGACTTCGGCATCCTCTAAGAAACAGTCTGGAGCTGACAGCAATTAGCTATGTGGTAACAAATTAAGCTGACCTTTTGCTGTGTTTGCTTTCAGTGTCTCCCTTGCTCAGAGGACGCCTCCTCAGCTACGGCGCTGCTGGTGTTTCGAGAGCAGCGGCATGGGGAAATGCCTGCAGCCCATCCAGCTCCTGCTCCTGTCCCACGGCGCTGGCTGCAGCAGGTGCATCCAGAAGGCACATGTGAACAGGGTCAGCACGCAGCAATTCCCAGCCCTCTCCCAGCCTCCGGGAATCCATGCAATGGCTTCCCAAGGCAGAGGTGGGCTCTTTGCCTATGTGACAGCAACATAATCGCTATGATGGGCTGAGCAAATATGGGATTTTGTTATTTTTTTTCTCGTGCTGGGAAGTGTCAGGGCATTGGCTTCCCACATCCACTTATGCACTGGGACCTGTGCTCCAATCCTGCCCTTTAGACACTCAGCAAATGTTTAATGGAGACAGAGCCAGCTGTATCCGGACCGACTTGCCCTTTCAAAGGGCAGATTTATCAGCAGGCACAGCTGTGTTTCCGGGTGGCCGGATGCTGCTGAGGAAGCTCCTTCCCCTACCAACATGTGAGTATCTCTGTCTCCTTCGTGAACTGGAGGTGTGGCTCCTCCTGCTGCTGCAAGGCCATGCACGGCACGGCCACGGGCAGCCCCATGGCTCCCACCACAGCCTGCAGCTGGGACACAGGCAGTGGGGAGTGACTGGAGGGAAGTGGAGGTTGAATCCACCGTCGGGACTGGGATGGTTTGAAAATCCAAGCCTGTTTTGCACCCTCCAAGTAGACCTGCTGAGGCACTCCAAGAGCCACATGAAATTTAAAAAGTCCCTGCCATGGAGGGGAGCCACTATGCGTAGGTGGATGTGCTGGGTCACAGTGGGTGGCTTTGTGTATACCCATATCTAGGCAAAGGGGAGCAAGGCATGCTTGGGAGAAAAGTCTACTGACAAGGAGACCACTGTCCCCATGTGGAAACTGAGGCAGGGAAACAAAAGGATGCCCCAGGTCAAATCCCAAGTCCGTAGCAGAGGAGACAGACCTGCCTGACTGACAGGTCCATGTTCACTCCCTTACATCACACTGAATTTTCTCACCTGAATTGATCCAGGTCCAAGGTGAAACTCACCAGGGGAGTTAAGATGAAAGCCAAGACCCTTTTCACAAGAAGAGTCAGCCTGTAGCAGTTGGTCTGGGGTTTTGCTGGGCCATCCACAACATCTCCGTCACTTTGGACCATCACAGAAAAAAGGCAGTTAGACCAACTCATGCGGTCCAAACCTGTCCCCAGCAAGAGCTGCACCATCTTTGCAAAAGCAAAACTGCACTGACATGCTCTCATCACACTCCATCCAACACCTTCAGCTCTCAAGCAGGCTGGGTTTTGACAGAAATTTTCTCTAACTAAACTGCCTTCCCTCTAAATCAGTAATTATTATTTTTAAGACAGCTTTAACTCCACTTTGATTAAAATAACAAAGAATAAATCCTGACAGTTGTATCTCATGTTCATGTTTTTGGAACCAAACACTGAGGAGCTTTTTCAAAACAATTTACAAAATTTGGTATGCCAACTATGCTGCTCTGAAAGAATTTTAAATACATTTCACAAAATGCTGAAATGGCAGTGAAATGGGCTGGTCCCCTCTCATAAATTTTTCCAGTTGACTAAGAGGGCTAAATAAATGTTTTCTGGGAACTCTCCATTTTCTGACTCATTTCAGCCTGGAATATCTATTGGAAGCATGAGACTTTCCTCGATTCCAGTCCAACTCCACCAACACTCACAGAACATAGCAACTGGTAATAAACTTGCCACAACTTATTTATTCTGTACCTTTCCAACAACCAAGAAGGTGAGTTGAGAGGCGAGGGTCTGTTTCTATCAACCCTTTTTTGTGTTGCTCAGCCAGGACCCTGCTGGCTCTCCCTGGATGAACTGCAATAGGGTGAGGAGAGAAACCTCCCATAGAAACCCTCACACCTCTGACAGCAGGGGCTGCTTTCTCTCCGGAACATCCCTACATCTTTTCCACTTTTGCTGATATTGCACCGTTTTCCTTGGGCCTTTCCATAGCCAAGTAGGTTGTGTGGATCCTACTTCTCCATCAAGGTAGGGAGACACCATCAGCAAAGATGCTGCAGAGAGCTGTTAGTTCTTCACCAAAACTCCAGGAGCATTCCTACTTCCATCCTGTCTGGTGTCTTGCACAGGTCTGTCCCCACTGAGCGACAGCAGAGACTTCAGCACCCTGATGGTGAAGGACTGGGATATTCCCAGCTGCTCCATGGCTGAGCATAAACCTTACAGCAGGAATTTTGCCTTTTCACTGGTCTCACCATGGGCAAAGCAGAACTCCTAGAGAGATTTATTTGCTCCTGATGTTCTGACTATACAAAGTCTAACCTGCAAACTAAAGAAAAAGCCCTACAAGATAAAGTAAAACCGAATAAAAAAAGCTGGATTGTCTGATGACTCAACCTCTCAACCTCGCTCAGCTACTTACCTGGCCGCAGAATGAGGCATGGGTTGAGGAGAATAGATTTAAATTCTTATTAAAATCACGAGGAAGGAGGGAAAATGATCAAAACAAAGGCCGCAGCGAGGATATTATGCAAAAGATGAGAGAAACAAGTGCAAACAAAGCCCTTTTGGTCCAGGCAGGATTTCTACCTAATTCTCTGAGACAGACCAAAGGTTGGATTTTGGTCAGTGCCAGGCAGCTGGACAAACACGCTATAAACACACAGTGCAGATGTCCAAAGGCTGCACAGCCTGAGCCAACAGCTTATGGTGAAGGAGCCATGGAAGGGTTTGAAACACAGCAGCACTCTGCTGGTGGATGTGAGAAGGAGTTGACATCCTCCCACCAGCCCTGAGGAGGTCTAGAGGAAGAACTCTCCTGCAAACCTCAAGCTATGCCCAACAAAAGGCCTTTCCCTCCTTCAATTTCAGCGCCTGAACTCACCAGACTGCTCTGAGCATCACTTTCTCCTCTTTTCCTGCAACGTTCCTGCAGCAATGGTAACCAACATCATGGACAACCTGTCTTGGGCAGGACCCTGAGGTTTACTCAGGAAGGTGCTTTGCGCTCTGCCAAGCTGAGGCACTTATCTTGCTCTTTAAATTCCTAAACAGACCCCTACATCTGGTCCAAACCTGTATCTTGTCTCCCCAACGCCTTTTCCATCTTTTTCTGGACCTGTCTCTACCTCATCCACCTCAGCGCCAAGAAAGCTCTGGCTGAGCTGCAAAGCAGGGCCGAGAGCACCCATGCACTCTGCTTCACCATCTGTTGGATCACAGTGAGGACTCCCCTTTGGGTGCTGAGAGCTAATGCCACAGGATCCTGAGATCCAATGACTGGCTGGAGGCAGGAGAGGGGAGAGTGGGAGGAACAGAAAATCCCTTGCAGAGCCAGCCGCAAAGAGCAGCTGGAACGCAGAGCACAAGTATGCATGGGGAAATTCCTTTTAGAAATAGGATCCTTTCACTTTGTTCAGCCTTGCAAAGATATGGAGGGATACATGATCAATGGAGGGACACATGAGCAAAGGACATTGTCCTCGCCTTGCAAAACAAGGTCTGTGCATGCTCAGATCCAGCCAGGAATGCTCGCTGAGCAGGTTACCTGTTCAATGGGGAGCTCCCATCTTCCTTTTGAGTGGACAGCTCTAAATCCTTTGCTCCTGGCCTGAGACAGTCGCGGTCATTTGACAGACTCCCATCAGGCCGGAGCTCTGCGGCTGGTGCCACCCAGCAGCAGTCCTGCAGAGGCAGGGCATCTTCTGGGAGCAGGGCTGTGCCGTGGATCTTCTCCCTGCTGCGTGCTGATGGTGAGTCAGGCTGAGGAGCCAGGACTCGCTGTGTGACTCAGACCTGCTTGTGACCATGCGAGGCTGCTGGAGGGCGGCAGCATCCCTGCGCACGCCCATGGAGCCAGATAAATAACAAGAGCAGAGTCACCCCTTGGCCCTGTGGCTCTCTCCTCCTCTTGGGGAAATAATGCCTCCAGCCCTGGAGCTTGGAGAGATATGCAGGCTTGGAGAAGGCACAGATCATCACTAACGTTGATGCCTTGTTTCAAGGCACACTTGCTTATGCAAAGCATTTCGATCTCCTCCATCGCCCCCACCCGCCTTCCCTTCCAGCCACTTCCTCCACCTTGTGGAGCGAAGGATGGGTCGAGAAACAGCACACCATTGTCACAGTGAGGTTGGAAGCATCAAACAGTGCAAATGGTCTAAATGTAGCCACAGAAATCCTTAAATTCAGGTTTCCCTCAAGTGCTTAGAGGCCATAAAAAAGCCCCAACCTTCTGTTCCCATTGCTTAACTGGGAGAAACAATGAGGAACAGGAGCAAAGACAGACCAGTTACCATTTCTCACAGCTTATGCTTAAACAAAGAAAATTAAGCTTTTTATGACGCACTGCACAACTGAACTGCAGAGCCCACTGCCACTGGATGGCGTGGAGATCACAGAGTTCAGGAAGGGCCACGATAAGTTCATGAAGGAGAGCTTTCTTGGCAGCTATTAAAAATGATGGGCTGACTGCAAGTCTGCCAAAATGCCTCTTAGCCAACCAATGGCACAGCTGGAGGGGGTTTCCTGCACTTACCAGGTTGTACTCTCCCACAAACATCTGCTCCTGCCCACTGTTGGAAGTAAAATATTGGAATAAACAGCTCTTCAGTTCCATATCGTGCAACAGATACTGTTACACTGCAGTTATTGGACTCGTTTGGTCCAGCATTAGCTCATTCCTTTCTTCTTTTTTTTTTTTTTTGGTCTCAATTTAACTCTAACAAACAAGGATAATTTGGACAGAGATTTTTGCTGACTATTTTAAAACAGCATTTATTGCCAGGTTATTGAAATGGTGGTTCAGAGTCTGCAGGTCACTATCTACTTCGCGTTGTGCATTAGGTAGAAGGTGGCTGGAGTGAAGGGCAAGGAATGAAAAGCCATCAGATTTCAGGAATGAAAAGGCAGGTTCCTAGAAATCACGCGTTTCTCTTCGTGCCCTGGGCAAGTGTCTCCACCTCCTTCATGAAGCGAAGGCACAGCTCCTCCTGCCATGGCAGAGCCACGCACTGGACGGCCACCGGCAGCCCCACAGCTCCTTCCACAGCCTGCAAAAATTAAGCATGGTGCTGAGTCAGAGCACCTGGGGAGGCACGAGAGAGACCGCTGCCTTTTGACATTATAGGAAGAGAAGACAAAGGAAGACACGCAAGGGGACAGTTGTCAGGCTGATGTACGCCAGCCCAGCTGCACCACACGCAGGGTAGTAATGTGGTGTATGCAAACTGCATTGCTATACAAGCCCCCACTTTCATCAGGAGACCCAGACAAGCCTTGGGACGATGTGCCAGAGGTACCGCTGTGCCAGTCATAACCTTCTGCTAAGACTTAAGCTCCTTCCCCACTGACCTCTTTCAGTCTCTTATCCCAAGGGTCTCCGTAGTGCCCTCGGTAATGCTTCAGTTCTTCTTCGTCGGCTCTTGTGACGGTGCTGACTGGCACCACCCCAACAGGGAAGTTTAAGACGTTGTATAAATTGGTGTAGGAGGTTGCAGCTGGAAAAGATCGCACAGAGCATGCAAAAAGGCAACATTTAGTGTGCTGGGCCAGCAATGACTTTCAGACGATAATCTGGGTTGCGGGAACTGTAGACTGGAGTTGCTGGACCTGAAAAGACCATGAAAACCAGCTGTTTTCAAAGGGGCTTTTGATAAAGACGTTTGAGGGCCACGTGGCTGACGAGACCAGAGACAGACACATGCGTTGACCTGTCAGCTGAGTGGAGGTTAGATTTGCTCTGGGAGAGACAGATACGAGTATTTGAGCTGATTCAGAGTCTGTATCTATGTCTCACACACCTCAGGGAAAAATCCCAGCCAGCTTCCCAAGATAATCCAGATGTAGCACCACCTTGGGGATTTTGGATCCCAAAGGACCATTGCTAGAGAGATGGAGGACCCTGACTGTTTGCTGGAAGCTATAAAAAATGGCCTTTTTCTGCAAGTCACAGGCAATGAGCCTTTCTACTATTTGCAAAATCTTGGGAAACATAAAATGGCCACATTTAGAAGAGCCTGGCCTTGTACTAAGGTCTACCACCCTCCTGACAAATACCCTCACAGCCAGGCTCTGCTGCAAGAGTAGCTCTTGGGCTTTCTACAGGAAACTCACCCATGAATGGCTGGGACAGATATGCCACTAATTGCTGCCCTATAATAATCCAAAGACCTGCAGCTCAGATGAGGTGAGGGCATGACAAGACCCACCCAGAGGAGACCTCTCCTTTGCTTTCTTCCCCAGAGGGAAGACCAAGCACATGGTTTGGGGAACGTCCAAGAGACCAAAATATCTTGCTGCAGCTCTGCCCACAAACACCATCATGGATGCATCCAGAGACACCTCAATGGAGATTACCAAATAGCTTCCCAGCATAGCCATGGTTAAAGGCTGGCCCCAGCGCGGGACAAAGAATCACATCCAGCCTTAGCTTCCTCCATTTAGCAATGAATTCAGTGCAGTAAACCTAGAAAAAAAGAGAGAGCAGATGACAAACAATGTCTGTTGGGCAGCAGTGGCAGATCAATGCCTACCGCACAGGAAAAGGAGAAAAAAAACCTTCCTGGATACAACTGAAAAATCAAAATCTGAGCAGTCCTTTGAAAGAGACAATGGATTTTGTTCTCCCACGCTTTGGTTTCCTGTCAGAACACCATGTGTTGCCACGACCTAGATATTAATGCTAGGTTGTCATTTCAGAGTTGAATTCTTCAAGTATTAACCAAATCGTTCCTGCGAACAGTGTTGTCTTTGAATTTTATTGAGTGGAGATCAACAATAGTTTGAAGAATTACGCCTAGCTGACTAAAAAGTCAAATTTCCTAAAAGCTTTGGCTATTTTCGTGGAAGAGTGTAGAAGACACTAATTCAAAGTATTTTCACAAAACCTTCTTTCATTCTGCATCAGGACACGGGTAAGAAAAAGAAGCAGCAAGAGACAGCTAAGCAAGCCCAAGGTCTTCCCCCGACAATGCAGGAGGCACAGCTGCAGGCTCATAGTGCAGATCCAAGAGATCTAAGATGTGTAGTCTGGTTTACCACAGCTTTGTGTGACATCAGGCAATGAATGAATCCATCCTCAAAGAGTTGTTCCACTTTGTCTTAGTAAGTAGACATGGATGGACCACGGTATGGCTGCTGCCGCAGACATATTCTGGTTACAGTGACACATTTTTCCCATGGTCCAGCCCCTGTTCTGCACAACTCCCTCACTCCAAGTTTTCTGTACAAGGGTCTCCCACATTTCTCACAAAAGCCCCAGCCACGACAGGCTTTTTTTAGTCTGACCTCGATTTCCATCTGCAGTCTGAGATCCTTCCTGCTGAAAGTTCAACAAATGAGATGGGTTTCCAGGAAAAACACTCAGTGTAGCTAACCTGATTTTTTTTTTTTATTTTTTTTTCTGAGGGGAAAGCTGGTCGCCAGCCAAAAGTTTTAAATCAGCTCTGGTTTGCAGAAGATGAAAAAATATGGTGAATGTGATTTCACAGAACAAAAAAAATCTGAAATATCTCTGAGGCTGACAAACCTTTTTGAGAGGGTTTTTTTGTGGATTTTTGTTTGGTTGGTTGGTTGGTTGTTTTTTTGTTTTGGGTTTTGGTTTGTTTGTTTGGTTTTTTTTTGGGGGGGTGGGGGAAGAGGAATCTGTTTGCACCTAAAAAAACCCCAAACTCTTTTCCTTCCAAACACTCCCATCAACCCAGTGACTGGGCAGGTTTGTAGGAGTTTTTCTTCTGCCCTATAACCTGCCAGACCTGCTGCAAGTGAGTGTGCATGTCCATGGAGTGACCGGCAGTGGTGGGGGCTGCGTGGTGCGGGCTGGGAGCACGTTCCTTGGGGAGGGCTGTGAGGGTGTCGCAGGGAACACGGATCCTGCCTTGTGGGAGGACACCACAACCGCTCCGCTTCTTCAGCCTTGCAAAACACCAGCTCAACGGGGATACAAATGCTCTCTATAAATAGATCAAGGACGAGGGAGGCAGTGGAAAATACCGGAGAGGCGAGGTGCTATTTAAGCTCAAGGACAGGAACAAAATGAGGATAAACTGGAAGTGAATAAACAGCACAGGAAATCTGAAGGTTTCCAACCACCAGAGCAGGGATGAGAGAAGCTGGCCAATAAAAACTAATGCAAGCATAAAACTCAACTGGTTTTTAAGAGGAACCTGATCAGTTTGTGGGTGGCACTGGCCTCAGTTTTCCAGGACAACACTTCCTCTCCTATGTTCCTGAGCCCAAATGAATTCATACGAAATCCACCTAAGCCAAAGAGTTCACAACCACAATTTTTGACTCCTAAGGTCTCTGCTTGATAGTTCAAGCATGGTCTTAGCTCGTGACAATAGCACCTAACGTCTGAATGTAAGAATTGGCACCAAGAGACAGAAAGAAGAAAAAAAAATGAAGCCTCATCTTTAGTGGCTGTTCTTATACTATTTCTGCTTAGAAAATGCAGGCCAAAGGATAATCTTTCTTCCCCACTCTCCAGGAAGTAAAGACCTCCACGTGAACATCTATTGCCTTGAGCTCTTATATCTTCCTGCAAAGTTTGACTTTCAAAGAAAAGCTCAGCTGCTCTGTTTCCACATGATTCATTGCCAGCCCCACAGAGCTCAAAGCAGCTCCTTAGAAACTTAAGGGATCTCTCACTATATTTAGTAAGAAAAAGGAAAAAAAAAACCAAAGTCACATTACCGCCACTGCTCCATGCTGATCCCAGAGGTTTTTGGCAGACCTGGAAAGGTGGTGGAATTAATCAGCTTTGGGACTGTGGCAACAGAACAACAACAACAACAAAAACCCCAAAACAGAACAAAGCCAGAAAAAACCAAAACCAGAACAAAACAAAGAACTGTGGCAACAATGAATAAAATGCACAGACAGCCCATTGTTATGGAAACATCACGATCCTTCTGAGAACAACTATAGGATCACCCAGCTTATTCCACTGGGTTCACACATGCTTACATGTACTTTAAAAGAGCTTATGTTAAAAGCGTGCCACCGTGTCTAAGTGCTCTGGCACCGAGACAAAATTCATGGCAGTCTTCCAAATCCACTTGCTCCCAGTTTGGTGTGTCTCTGTCTGTCTTGGAGGGACAGGTACTTCACACTGCACTGCACCTGCATGCAGAGACCTCTGCATTAATTTGGCACATGATGCCCTGGGTACCAGAGCTCACCTGATGGGGCAAGTAGTTTGTGTATCTCTGTGCTGATCTCCATAGAGGCATCCTAGCCCTGCTATGATGAGGATCCTTGAGCTCTTAAAATAATCCCTGGCTGCATAGCCCTGGATAACACTGTGCTAAGCCCCAGTGGTGTTATGGCAGCACATATTCACCCTGCACAGCCCCAGGACAGGGCTTTGCACAGTGAGTTGGCATCTACATGCATGAACTGGTGGACATACCCACATGCATCCCCCTTCTCTAGAGCAACTTCAGTGCATCTTACCCCACTCCACAGAGAGCGCTGAGATCCCGAGCGATTCGTGGGTACTTTCAGAGGGAAGAGAAAAACTTGGGATTAGTCAACATCAATGCAGCTGACATAGCTGGCTACCATGCAATTGCATTTTGGGCATACTTCTTGTCCTAGCAGAAGTGGCTTTGAAGAATGGGTATGGTTTCCAATGAAGTGGTTTTACTCCCACATTAATTTATACATTTAATCACAACAACCCATGCCAATAAGGCTCTAGACCACACTGCTAGCCCTGGAGAGCATCCTCTGGCTGTGGGGATGTTGTTTAGACCCTTGCTAGTGATATCCATTCTCTCGGAGCCCGTCGCTGGATGAGCTGTATGGCTCAAGAGGTCCTGAGAACAGATCATATTTCAACCTCCCCATGCAAAACTCCCACAAAAGGCTGTCAGACCTACTTGATAAATTCAGCCCGCATTTAGGGACTAATTTTATTTAAGAGTATTTCACTATGAAGACCATCAGGCAGTTAACATGAAGGAACAAAGCACTCCCAGAGGGAAGCAGCCTACCTCCCTGCACGTGGAAACTTCCCCACCTTGCAGATTTCCCGTAACACAGATGAGACATGTCCACACACTTACTATGGGTTTCAAAATGATAGCCAAGATCTTTTTGACCAGAGCAGGAAGCCTGTAAGTATTGAACTGGGATTTCAGGTTGGGATCCACGATGTCTCCTTTGCTGGAAGGGCAGAGAGTGAAGAAGTCAGGACAAGGCATCTGTGCCAGAGCTACAGCAGCGGCAGTGCTGTTTCCAGAGCAGGGTTTGTCTTAGAGAGGAGTTTGCTAGAAGATAAAAATCTGCCTGTTTCAGTCTGAAACACTGAACAAGAAATGCTCACGTGGGGTTTAGATGCTCAGGTGTAAATGCTCAGTGCAAAAGTTATAGAGAAACAAATACTTTACTGCCTGTATTGTCAGTGCTGTAAAGGCTCTGGAGTCCATGTGCCATGGACTAATCGCATATGTGAAACCAGCTGCCACAGCACTGCTGACACGTGGTAGCTTATTACCCTACCACGTTATCCACGACTGTGAACTGCTTTTGTGAACTAGCTGCTCCTCATGCTAAATTCATCCTGCCAGAAATTGCTCCTCTGCTGCTCATCATTCAGTTTGCACCCTCAAGAATATAAACACTCTGGATGCAACCGCTGGCTATACAGTGCAAAGTCTCCCGGCCCACGCTGAAACAGGCATTTTACTCACAAGCAGTCCACCAGGTGAGCAGCACCATCCGAGAAAAGCCCTCTGGTGAACAGCTCGTCTACCACGTAGTCGATCTTGGGCGGTGCAAAGGGAACAAGCTGCAAGAAAACCATCCCCATCCAAGAGGCAACAAAGATGAGTGATTCATAGAGCCCTCTGTGAACCTCCCTGCCTCACTAGTGAGGTGAGTGGGAAGTGGTGGGAAGCTTATGCCCTCCTTGCTGCTGTAGGACAGCAAGAACCCATTTTCAAAGGGACCTGGGTTGGCAGCATCTACCCACTGTCCTTTCCTCTCTCCAAGGCATTAACACATATTGTGACCTGGCACAGGCTCCACTCCTCCCCACATCAGGGAAAAATTCTCGGAGGCTTCAAAACACCAAGTATTTTTAATTAATTTGCATCATTGGAACAGCTCCCATATAGAAATTCCTGTTGGTGAAATCACAGGATAATTTAGGCTAGAAGGGGTCCCTGGGGGGCCAAGTGCTCCAACCCCCTTCCCACTTACCCACCAAGAAATCTGTAAACTGTGCTTAACAGCTGAGAGATAGTTGAAACTGTCATGACTTTGATATTTATGAGAACACCGAACATGATGGAAAAAACAGTGCTTTAGGAAAGGGTAACTTGAAGATATCTGAAGGTGATTCTCCTGTCTGCTAGGCCAGGAACATAAGAAAGATCACTTTGGTTTGGGAAACAAACTGCTGCATGTGCCTTGCTCTTTGGGATCCTTGCAGCAGGGAGGGATGGTCCCCGTTTTATGGGCAGCAAAAGCAGAGATGGGAAGTGACTTGCCCAGACTCTGTAAGGAGCAGGGTAACAGCTCCAGGCAACCATAGGCTTGAAAACCCACCGTATGCCCTGCATCCTGGAGGAGCTTTCTTGTTTGCTGGACGGCCCGTTTCATGCTGGGTGAGGGCTGGAAGTAGCCATCTCCTTCATAATACCCAATCCGAAGTGGCTTTGAACTGGTGTAAACCTGTGAGAAGAGGACCTCACTTGCACATGTGAGACACGCAAGATTGGACCATCCCCAGGGCTCAGAGAGGCAGCAACTGAGATCTCCTGGCTTAGAGGAATGATGGTAGCAATACAGCTGGTGGAAAGCCGTGATGTCCAGAACACAGGTCTGCACCCACGGTCCTCGGTATGGTCTTTCTGACACCACCTCCTGCCATGTGAACATGTCCCAGCTTTGAGAGAGCGGGTGTGAGAGCAGCTGTACAGACCACATGCCTGGGATGCCTGGCTACGGACAGAGGTCGGGGGCCTGTTCCTCTACAGTAAGTGACTGGTCTGTATTGTCAGGGTGCCAAGGACAACCGAAAGATCCTAGGACCTGAGCCAGGAAGTCACGATCAGATGGTAGAGGCAGAGAGCTAAAGGCAAAGGGCAATGATTTCCTAGGTCAGTGACTGTTAAATTAGGCTCTCTAATTAAAGGTGTGAGGGGTGAATTTGTCTGACCAAGATAATTCAGTTCCTTTAGGGACTGGGCCAGGATGGAGCCAAGAAGCTTGTTCTGGACATTGCTGGGAAGGGAAGGGGTCAGTATCTAGCAGCTCAAATCAACATGGGCTTGCCAACCCTGCTGGGTGGCTGCTTCTTGTGGCTGTTCATGCTGGGTGTCCTCTCTTCAGAGGGACACTTGCTTCCCTGGGTCCTTCACTATCTTGAGACATGAAAGGAGATGGGAATCTCCCAAGATCTCACTTTGTTGCTGGGCAAATGGAGGCATGGGATTGCCTCTGAGCCTTACCTCCTCATCAAAGGGGAGGGGGGGCACGGTGGGGTCCAGCCGGAACATTTCCTCGCAGAGCAGCGCCTTCATGCAGAGGGCCAGGCTGTCCACATCTCTTGCCATTGGCCCCAGCATCCCCGTCACTGCAAGCACAAAGGTCCTATCACTGCAAGCAGATCATAGAATCATAGAATCATAGAATCGCTTGGGTTGGAAGAGACCTTCAAGATCATCGAGTCCGACCATAAACCTATGCCAAAACCACCCCTAAACCATGTCCCTCAGCACCACGTCTACCTGTCTTTTAAATACCTCCAGGGACACCGGACACCAGATGTGTCGGTGCTGTCTCATAGTTACTCACAGGAGCCCAGCATGGAAGGGTTTCGGTCAGCCCAGGGAAGGGGAATGGGGAATGAGCGTAATGGGCAAGGAGTAAGGAGGTTGCAGCAGGGACAATCTGTAAGTCTCAGAGCAGAGGCAGCCTGCTGAGGCTGACCTTCAGGGCCAGGCTTCTGCAGGCACAAGATCTCTGCATAAGAGAAGCGAGGACCGCAGCCCTCCTGCCAACAGCAATACGCCTGGCAGCAGCTGGAGCCAGCAGAGACTCCTGGAAGCATCTCCAGTGAAATATCCCAGGACTTTGGGATGCACGTCTCACATTTCTTACTGCTACATATCGCATGGCCTGAATAGGTGTTGCTTCAATTCTGCTCGGATTCAGCTAACACCTACCACCAGCCAGAACAGGATAAATAGTGCAAAAAGGTAAGAGGTCTAATAGATTACTGGTTTTGACTGGTCATGGGACACATAACTGAGCAAGCACATTTGCTGGCATTTCAGCAGTAGGAGGAGATGTAAAGGTTTGCCAGTACTAAGATGTCATATGGATGGACTTACCGGATTTCATTCCTGCGATAGAAGAAACCACACCCAGTTTGCTAGGAACATAATGGGAGAAGCAGATCAGTAGCAGCTCTTGCTGTAAGGTGGGTCACCATACTGTGTTGCAGACTTTCCGTTTGCTCCCAGTCAACATCTAAGAGGGCAAAACGTCCTGCAAAGACTTGACACACTTTCTAGGCTAGGAAGACTTCCATGGGCTGCGAGCTGCTAGGGACTAAAGACTGTTTGTATTGTCTCTTTTCCCTGGTCCACCCAATTCCTCATCTGTGAACAACCCACCTCTGAAAACCAGAAAACTCTTACAAGCAAAGGAAGGGCTGGAAAACATCTGAAAAGGAGATGACCCTGCAGTATTTGCTTTCAGCTTTCTGACAAGGGCTATTAAAAATTGAATAAGTCTTTATTATATTAACAGATGGAGATCACATGTCATTAATAGAATCCTTAGTCCTATGTGACACAAGGAAACAGGCACATTAGGGTGCTAACTTAAACCAGGAGGAAACCACAGACACTATTACAAAGTTTGATGCACTGTGGGAGACACTTTGCAGTCTCCACAGTGGGTGGAAGAAGAGGACAGATGTTGGGATGTACCTGATCCTGTTGCCTGTGGGTTTGAGCCCACACAACCCACAGAAGCTGGACGGCAGGCGGATGCTGCCAGCTACATCTGACCCGATGCCCAGGATGGAGCCTCCTCCTGCAATCAGAGCTCCCTCCCCTCCGGAGGAGCCCCCGGGGCTCTTCTGGTGGTTGAGAGGGTTCAGTGTCTGGCCAAAGATGAGGTTGCTGCAGTCATAGCTGGGGAGAGGAAGATCAGCAGATGAGTGAGGTATTTCTGTCTCTGCAAACCATAAATACAGGACACAGAGCATCCACCCAGGGATGAGTGTGGAAATAGTCCCAGCAGGTAGAATCAGCCTGCAGTAGATTTGTTGGGACAGCTGAATTTAAGAAACAGACATCAACTATAAGAGAAACAATTTCAGATTGAAATGAGGAGGCAATTAACTCAACAGGCATGATTAGCTTGGACAAGGGGGGAGCTTGTGCACGTGGGCCCACCCTCTCTCAGACAGCAAGAGTCACATTTGACAGCATTTTCATGAATGTGAACATGCAATTACTTTATCATCGTTTGTGGGATGTTGGTTTTCACGAAGGGGATTGCCCCCTGGCTTTTTAGAACCTGGACGATGACACTGTCTTCTTCCTGCATTTGCCCCAGAAACTTCACCATCCCTCCAGAGGAGACGTGGCCCTTGGGGATGGGAAGCAAAGGTCGTTAGGTACCACGAAAAAAACTGTGACAATGACAGACGTTAAGTCCCGATGCTTCCCGTGACAAAGTTTGCGCCTAACTTTTCTCACAGGCAGAGCAGGATCTGACAACCCAAGGGAAAATGAAATCAGAGCAGGTTAGACATTTCTGCAGAAAACAAAATTTTCCATGAGAAGAAAGGCAGGTTTGCTGGTCCACAAATATTTGGTCCAGAACATCCTTGTCTGACAGGACTCTTGGCCAGTCCTGATGAGGTGAAAAGGAACAAGCTGGATCTCTTGTACAGGAGCAGAGGAGTAGAGGATTGGGCATCCTGATCTGTTCCCAGCCCCAAGCCAAAAGACAGGGGAATTAGGGATGTACCTTGCAGTTAATGTGGTCCTTGATGCTGACAGGAATGCCATAGAGCAGCCCCTTCTCCTTCTGCTTCTTCAGTTTCTGGAGCTGATCCTCACAGCCATGAATGAAGTCTATCACACAGTTCACCTCCCGAGTCACCTCCAGAGCCTCTCCAGAGAGGTCAGGACAGAAGGAAAGAAGTAGCATTAAAATTTAGTTTGCAAGCTGAAGATTCAGTCTCTTCAAACCTCCAGCATCCATTATTCAGGCCTTACCTATAAACTTTGCATGTTTCTTGCTGAGATAATTTTCTGCCCTGGATCTCTGTCCTACTCATTCGCCCATAAACCACCCTTCAGCCACCACAGTATTGACAAATTGTGATCCTTAGCATTGTTAGTCCTCTCAGTTGTTTTTTGATTTGAAAAGCCCTGCCGCTGAAGAACCCCGCAGCATCTCTCCCATGCTGCAGGTACCACTCACTTTGCCCATGTAGGAGTAGAGGACACTCTCTGGGGACAGGGACCCCTCCTTTAGCTTCTCTGACAGCTCCACCATCGTCAGCGAGAGGATGTGTGCAGTCTGGGTGCCTGGGTTCTGCAAAGGGTAGGAAATTGGGTGCAAAGGGAAGAAAATGCAAGAAAAGGCTGGTGTTGAAGCTGCGAGTATCCAATTCTAACATCTGCCCAGCGATGACCTTGAACGGAGAATTTTAGGAGACACTCCCTGTAGAAATGCAGACCTCCCACACAGCACTGCATGTGCTGGAGTGGAGAATTTGCTAACGGGGAATTTGCTGAGTCTTGGGTCATAAAAACGGAACCAAAACAAGCAGAAAACTGCTTCTTGTCTGGAGAGTTGCATGAACCTGTAAGAGAGGTTTGACCCGTCTCTGTTTACTCTCCTACAGGCCTTCACCCCCCTTCTGACTCACAGACAATGTGTTGAATAGCAGTTCAACCAGCTAAAGTTTTACAAAATTTATCATTAACACAGGGCAAGAAGTGTATGGGCTGTTTCCAATCTCCCCCAAGAAAAGAACAGCAATGGGTATTTATTCAGGGTTTAAGACAAATTCCAAATCCAAGGACCTGACCTCCTGAAATACAAGTGCTCCTTTATCTGGGTGTGGGCAGAAGAAATGGCTTTTAGTCACCGATGTGCAGGTGTTGGAGGGACATGAAGCCCCCGCATACTATGAGGACAGTGGGACAGACAGGTCCCTATGGGGGGGCAGAGGTGAGGAGGACGGGCGCAGAAAGGCTTGGCAGTAGGGATGGATGATGAGGAAATTGCTAAGGAGGTCTGAGGTGGTTATCTCATTCAGAGGGTCCCAAACTCCAATCCATCATTCATCCTCAGATCTGCAGTAAGAAATAATTCTTTTATGCTGCCTTTACAGTGAGGTTGGGTTTTTTGGGGGGTAACAATGGAGGGTGGTGACCCTCAAAAAAATTGCTGATGATCCAAAAACTGCATGTGCCCCGACCACCATTCCAAGAGAGATTGATCAGGACTTCCCCCTTTCTTTGGTTACCCAAAATACAATCCCTCCCACACGCACTTCCCCCCAGATTACCTCTTGCTTAAACCTGTGAGCTGCCTTCTCCATTCGCTCTAGGGCCAGGTCCCGTGTCCTCCTTGCCTCCTCCATCTTCTGCTGGATCTGCCTACGTCCCAGCCATTTCACCAGCACAACGGCTGCAGCTGAACTGCAGAGCAGAGCCGAGAGGGTGCGAGTGTCCAGCCAGGATGGATCTAGGACTTGCCACAGTCGCTCTTGGATCATGGTTTCTCTCCCAGTCCTTCCTGTTCTGGTCCAGTTAGAGACACCCGGGTCTCCCACCTTCTCCTGAGGAGGGCTGATGAACGCAGACTATGCAATTGCCTGCTGTGCAAGATCAGCTCTGAGGCAGAGTTGCATTAACAAAGTCCAGGAATGGAATTTGTAGACCATGGACTTTGAAAGGGTCTGCCTGCCACAGAGACGCTGTGGGTCGGGCTGCAAAGCAGCGCGCTGAGCTCACACTGGGTTTGGGGTGGAGGGGGAGGTGGTGTCCCCCAAGGCTGTGTCACCCCAGGCTGCTCTACCTGGCTACGCAGAGCCAACAGAGTTGATAGAGCTGAATGTCTGCAAAGCCCAGGTCTGCGCTATCCCACTATACCCATGTCTAATAATTAACAGTTAAGCCCATTAACTAGAGGTGCTCAGCCATCCCCTCTGTCTGCCGGACACCGACAAGTGCTCAGAGCCTGATGGGACAATGCAGCTCTGCTTGTCCTAGGGAACCTGGTGTGGGGCATGAAATTGCACCTATTGGAGAGGAGGGAACTCAGGAGAACCAAGAGTAGGAAGGTGATGCAGGATACAGTGACTCTGGAAAGGCAGTGTGGAAGGAGTTAGCTGAAGTTGCCTTCAAGGAGTATGACTGCTGTGTGACATTTTCAAGCCAAATCCCTTTGAAAAGCATTTTAGCAACCCAGATCAGGGGGTGAGCACTTTCGGGAAATCCTCCTAGCTGCTCTCCAGTTTCTAAGTCATCTTCCAGCCAGCACAAGGCAGAGGAACTGGACTCTGCAGCCTCACCAGCCATGGGAGCTGCCCCTTGCCACGGTGTTTCCCGCCCATGGGACTGTCCTCGAGAGTACAGAAAAGAGGGGCTGAAAAAAAACGAAGCTTCTCTCAAACCTTGATGGTCTGAAAGCCCATGAGGATGGAACAGGAGACGTCTCTGAAAATTCATTGCCAAGAGGCAAGGCAACACTGCCATATCTGGAGAGCTGCTGGCTCTGCTCCAAGAAGCAGAGTAGCAGAGCTTTGTAAGGAAGCTTCATCCAGGGTAATCATTGCTCTTGGGTGGAGAGGTCTTGTTTGGGGGTTGAAAGCCAGCAATCCTGCTGCTGTCGTGTTACCTTGCCAGTTACAAACATGTTCTGGGGGCTTATTCCTGTGGCAGCAGGAAGGGAGCTCGGGGAAGAAGCAAGACCTCGAAGAGAAAGTGATTGCTGACTGGAAAGGCGAGAAGGGTCATCCCTGTTTGGCCAGGACAGAGAGCAAAAAGAGCCAAACCACTCAATGTGGAAGTCACCGACCTCTCCCCACCGACTGTGGGGATCTGGTTTTCATTGCCCCATCCCAGCCTTAGGCTTCAGTTCTGCCTTTCAGACTGAGCTCCCCCTGTCCAGGCTGGGCTGGGAGCAGCCTGCATCTGCCCCTTTTCGGCAACTCCAAGTCCCCAAAGCCACACAGTGGCTTTGGCCCTGCCCGATGCACTGCCCCATGGCAGTGGGCACAGCTTGCCGGAGGTCTTTGCTCAGGCCTTCCAGCAAGGAGCATATAGTGGTTCAGGTCCAGTGGTGTCTCCATCATTTAGACTCCTACACCCTGCACACCTCCGTGCCAGGGAGACAGCGATTAAACCCAGAGAGCGATGCAGGGCTCGGCCCCCCGGGAGCATGGGCACAGGTGGCATCGCCTCTCCTGGGACAAGCTCCTCCGGACTTGAATTTTAAAATGCAAACAGATAAAGCTTGTCCAGTATTTTCTGTGTGAGCAGGGAGCATCTGCAACTGGTGAAAAACTCCACCCCGGGCTCTTCTGGGCCTTGGCTTTACATAGCATTCAATCCTGGGATGCCTGGAGCTCCCTCCCTCCTTTTCTCAAAGCCTGATGATAAAAGAATCAGGGTCCTTGGGGCTGCTTTATCCTAGGCTGGGATAAACCGTTCTGCCCAGGCCTTGAAAAGACCCCATGCTTTTGCACAACTCTGGTTTAAACAATGATAATACCTTAAAAAAATCCCAGTATAAATCCTGCCAGAGCTTTGTTACAATCCACTTGTGGCACTGCTGCATTGGGAAAATGCTTTTGCGGTGCGATACCCCTTCCTGGAGCACCCTCGGAAACCTGCTGGAGCAGCTGACGCTGTCAGCGGCTGCCAAACCCCACTGGAAAACCTGGCATGGCCGCCTGCGCCAAACGGGAGGAGAGGGTGTGCAGGGCAGGCTGTCCGTCTGTCCGTCTGACCCTGGCATGCCGCTTCACACATGCAATGCTGTGAGCTGAAGCGCTTCATACCTCTGCTCCGGGGAGAGCAGGAGCGGGTGTCTGAGGGAGACGGGAGTTGCTGATCACTCCCCATTTCCCCTCCATGGCGTGCAGGGTGCCAGCAACCCTGCGGTTTTTACGGCGGGCCAGCCCCCTCCCTGCTTGCCAAAGTCTGCTGGCAGGCTCAGCTTTGACCTCGGAACGCTGGTCTGCTGCAGGGAAAACACCGGATTCTGTCCTCGGGGAGCTGAGAAGGGAGGGAAAAATCCCTTTTCCTACAGCACTCCAAGTAGGAGCCTGAACCAGTCCCTGTGCCTCAGTTTCCTCCCTTGTAAGACAAAATCATGCACTTCCCCAGGGGTGCTGAGAGGGTTATTAAAATCCACCCGTATCGCCCACACAAACACAGACCTGAAATAACAGACTTTCTGGATTAACAAAAAACACTGTATTAGGACAATGATTGGAAGTGCTCCACCGCTGCGGAGCTCGCCTCGCTTTCCCCTTGTGCCCCAAAGCCAGCCCAGCCACCCCCGCATCCTTGCGGAGGGCAGCACAAGTCCTGCGGGCGAGCCAGACCAAGGGATGACCTTGTGCTGATGTTAGCTGGGATCCTGCTCCGGGAGAACGCGCAGGACTCAGAAGAGCCTGTTTTTCTTCAGGGCAAGTGTCTCCACCTCCTTCATGAACCTGAGGCACAGCTCCTCCTGCCACGGCAAGGCCACGCACTGCACGGCCACGGGCAGCCCCACACTGCCGTGAAAAGCCTGTGGCACAAACAGAGGGAGAGAAGGCAGGGGGATGTCCAGGGAAAAGGATGGGGATGCTCACGCCCTTGGGGAACCTGGCGCCACTCACCTTTGCCAGGGTCCGGTCCCACCAGTCCCGAAAGTACCCCTTGTAGCCCTTCAGCTCCTCCTCGTCCTCGTCAGTCACCATCGTGACAGGGACCACGCCGGCGGGGAAGTCCAAGGCGTTGTAGAGCATGGTGTAGCTGACTGCCACTGGGGGAGAGGGGGAGCTCGCAGCGCCAGCCCGCAGCAGGGAAAGCCTTCACCTCCCTCCACATGGGTGAGCTTCCAGCTAACGGGGCGCTTGCCCTGGGAACTCAGGGGCTGCAGGATGGAAGCCTGCCCCTTGGCTCCCAGGCGCTCCGGGGGGCATTATCCTGGGTGTACCCCACGGGCTGGGGCTACAGCTGTCCCAAGAACCCAGCTCTTCCCACCGCTGGCCAGTGCCTTGGGGATGTGAGGGGAGGAGGAGCAACACTTCCCATTGATACCGCTGGAGTGCTGCAGCAGGGGCATGCTTGGAATCAAAGGTCCCCCACGAGCAGTCCTACCTGAGAGTTTCCCAGGGTAGCCGATGCCAAGAGCCGGGCCCAGCATGGGACAAAGCATGACGTCCAGATTCAGCTTTTTCCACTGGGCGATGAACTGGTGGCAAAACTCCTGAGGAGGAAATGCACTGGGGTTGATGTACCATCCCATGGCTGCTGGCTGAGCATCTCCTTGGGTGCCCAGCTGGGCTCTCGGCCCTTCCCCAGGAGCAGCCACCGGGCTACATCAGGCCTGATCCTGCTAAAATCCTTCAACCCTTTGCTGCTCGGTCAACAGCCCTCCCAGCATACAAAGCACCCCCCCTGCTAAAACTGGAAGTGGGGAAGGATTGAGTGCGGGGGCACATGGCAACCAGGGACACAGGCATGGGTCTGGAGGAAAACAGAAGGCAAAGGCAAGTCTGCTGCAGGCGATGGACTATGTTTTCAAGGATAGGAGTGAAAAATTCAGGTCTGATGCAGGATCATGAATGTGTTTACATGTCGTCCTAATCTTTAAATGTGCTTAGAACTTGCATATCCAATTGAGACTTGCTGAGGAGTGACCATGTTCCTACCTCACATCACCAGTGACTTGATCATCTCCTAACCTTGGTGGCCACTGAATGTGCCTCTTCCCAAACAGAAATAAAACAAAAACTATCTAACCCCAAATTGCAATGCTTTACCTCAATTTCATGATGAAGACTCCAGACCTCATCCACCGTGCTGAAAAGGAAACAAAACCAATGAAAGGCATCAAGAGGTGCTGCAAAGAGCAGCTTTAGGGGCAGAGAAGAGCATCCAAAAGCAGGTGGGCACAGGTTAGCTCTGCTCCTGGAGCCGCAGCCAAGGGAAGAGAGGACTTTGGCAAAGTCCTGTCTTTCCTCTGAAGGGCTGGGGGTCTTATTTCTGCTTCCGCCAGTGACGGAGGGCTGAAGAGTAAAGGCAGATTGGTGCAGTGCTGCTTTAGCCTGACAAGTGTCCAGCCCTGTTACTGCCGCTGCGCTGAGGAGGTGGAAGCCCAAGAACATCATTTCTCAAAGGCCAAGCTGCGTGAAGTGGACTGATGCTTTGATATGGGGGACAGATGTACTGCCTTGGAGGCACAGCACAAAATACACCCTCCCTGCTATGGGACTTGAGTCCTTTCTCACCACTATCTGCCCAACGCTGCCATGGCAGCAAGGAAGAGCGACCCACCTTCCCTGTGCCTTTACCTTCCTTCTGTCTTACAGGGTCCCTACCTCGTGGCATGACAGATGCTTTAACTAGCGCTGAGGCCGCCACTGTATTTCATTCCCACAAGCTTCATCCAGTTCCTAAGCAAGACGCTGTGAGTCCCCGCCCTCATTCCCATCCTCAGCACTGGAAGTTTGTGAAACCCTGCAGGCTTACGGTGTTGACGTGAACTGCTCTGTTTGCTCCCACCCAGAGAAAACTCTGCCTTCTATCATCTTCTCAGGTACATGCAGCTGGGGCGGTATCTCTAATGTAGCAAACACTGCTGCTCTCCAAAAAATAAACCCAAATATTTACACATTTGCGTAGGCTCAGATTTACTCACTTTGGTCTCATACTTCTTATGATAGCCGAAAATCGAGGCACCTGAGAAGAAGAAAGTAAAAAAAAGAAAATAATTTACATCAGTCCCACGCTTGTCCTCCGAGACAAAACTTTTTGAGCTCCAACACAAATACAAGCTGTTGACTCAGTCTTGTGGATCTTTCCCAAGGTGGGGAGAGGAGAAAGACAAATAATATCACTCCAGTTTGGAAATGTATCTAAGCACAGCCAGGAAGCAATGTCTAGTGACTCCTCTATGATAAAGCCTTACTGCAACAGGAGACAAGTTATTCACCACCTATTGCTTAACTCCACCTACGCTAGAAAGAAATGGACCTTACGAAGGGTTTGGCAATCCAGGAGAGGAGAGTTTTTAGCCAGCTTGGTGACTTCGCCAACCAGAAGAACAGCCCCATACCACTTTTCTCCAGCTCTCCTTTGCTGAAAGAGAAAAGAGTGTTTAGCTGAGCAGTGTTAGGAAGCAACCACAGTAGATCAGCTTTCACAAGGCCAACCCCTCTGAATAGCGTATCTAAGTGACAGAAAGAGGTTTGCTCCATTCCTCTGGGCTCCTCTGATTCTCAGTATTTATATGATATCAGCATCCAGTTTCCTTTCATCTGTCAAGGCTGGTAACAATCCCAGTGAGACACAAGGTTCGGCTGAATCGCTTGACGGTAAGCTCCCCAGTAAATCCCAGTAGATATCAGTCAATGTCTACGTCCAGTAGATCTGCTACCTGGATCTGGACACTAGCCAGACCCTGGGGAGGATTTTCATAGGAAGGCACTGATCACACCAAACTGTTCCAGGCTATACTTACAATTTCTTGTGAAAGGAGGTGCCCCCATCTGCAAACATTCCCCTGACACAGAAGTTAAAGATCACGTAGTCCACATTTGTGAGTTCAAAGGGCACCAGCTGGAATGACAACAGAAGTCAGTGGCACAAGCACAAGCAAGCTGCCTGGGAGAAGCCATCGAGGGCTTGCAATGGGCCAAGCTGGATTGAGGTTCTTCTGACAAAAGCTGGGCTTTCCTGACAAGCCCTCTGGAAAGCCTCTGGCATCCAAGGCCACCAGGTCCTTCCCCTCCCACACATCCTTCCCTGAAAACACCACTTTCCCTTTGAGCAGCAACTGATGAGTCAAAAGATACAGGATGGGCTTGGCCCCGTGACATTCAAGCAGCCCCAAGGCACAAAGGTCCCTCCAAAACTGACAGCGGGTGACAGAGCATGAGTCTGTGCTCCCCGCTCCTCCTGATCCTTGTGCAAGGGTAAGGGGGAGGTGTGCAGCCGTGAACATGCCTCAGGCACAGGAGACAGCTTGCTAAAATGGCAGAGAGGAGGAAGGAGAAAACCTCTGAAACGTGAGACCCTAGAAATGGGTCTGGGTCAGTATGGGACTACTTGGCTATAAAAGATTTGCCATCTGCAACTGCCCTTTTATTTTCTCCTTAGGTCCTTGTTTCCAGACACAAAACTAGGAGGTGTCTTTCCATGCAACATGCAGTAGATCTGCCTCTTAAAGGATACGATGGTGAGAAGTGAAACTTGCTTGAGAATAGACTAAACAACAGCTCATCACTGCCACTGAAGAGAGGTGGTCCATCAGGCTCAGGAAGCGCGCTGAGCCAACAGTATTCGTACACCACCAGGAACGTAAGCTCCCTGCAGGCACTGCCTCAGGACCTGGGTTGCAGAGCACCTAGTGCCATGTGGATCTCAGCCAGGTGTGAGTCAATGCATTCACACTACAAACAAGTCATACAGCAGCGTGTCTACTCCCTGCCATGTGTTATGGATCAGAGTGGACTCCCTTTCGTGTTCACCAGCACCTAAAGAGCACTGAGATCCTGTTGAGAGGAGAAATCAATTTGCAATATAAACAATTTCTCTTTTGCAGAAGCAGCTCTCTACGCTGAGTGGATTCCAGGCCCTCTTTCCCTGCCAAATTTGCTTGATGTTCACGCACGGGTCCCAAAGGTGTGGTAGGAAGGAAGAACAGATGCAGCATGACTGCTGGGCTCATGCAACATCCTACCGTGTGGCCGGCATCCTCCAACAGCTGCTTCATCTCCCGGACGGCACGTCTCATAGCAGGGCTTGGCATAGTGAAGAAATCGGTTTCATAGTAGCCTATGCGGAGGGGCTGGGTGCTGGAATATACCTGCCAAGCAAGGGAGACCACCAGCTTGGAAGGATGCTAGTGGCATCAGGAGCCAACTACACCCATGCCGCAGGGCGAGTCTGGAAAGCAGCACTTCCCTGGCCCACTTGCCCACCCACAGCATGTGGCACGTTGGAACAAGTCCTGGAGGGCCTCCATGAGCCACTGGCGTTTACAGCCTGAGCGATGGCAGCTCTTCTCAGGGACCTTTGCCCGGTTCGAGGTCCTTTACCTCTTCATTGAAGGGTAGAGGGGGCACTGTGCTGTCCAGGTTGAACATGTCCTCACACAGGAGCGCCCGCATGCACAGCGCCAGGCTCTCCACGTCTTTTGCCATCGGCCCCACTGCTGCAACCACTGGAAAAGACCAGCAGAGAACATTCACGGCTGGGGGTCTTTCAAGGGCGTGTCCTGCAAAGCAGGACCTCTTGGCATCGTTTTGACTTAGTCTAATGCTAGCAACAGCTCCTCTTTGAGAACTGGGCTGGGGATGCCTACAGGTGTCTTCCCACCAGCAGGCCCATCATTATGGACCCAGAGCTGTTATCCACCAACAGGTGCTCTGACGTCTCCATTTCATGATTTACAAAATTAAACAAAAAGCTTTGCTGATCATGACACAAGGACAACACAAGACACTCCCTTTGACTGCTAGTCGCACCTCCCATGAAGCAGTGGCAGATGATGAAGCAACCTGGGGGTTACAGGGTGTGTTGATGTTCATGCGTTACACATACTGCTCCTCTTGGCTCATGCATATTAGAGTTTCTCGGGAATCATGGCACAGATGTGGCTCTCTGAAAGAGTCCCTGAAAGGGAATCTGCTTCTCTGTCTGAATGTGTTGCAGAAGGTCCTGCGTAACCATCTGAGGGTCCTTCTCACCCCTGCCCTACTGCCCTTCCCTGGGGGACTACCATCAATTCCTACCTGCCTTCTGCCCAACGACACCAGAAATGATTCCTTTTTTACTGCAAAGAAGAGAGACAAACAAAATACAGCAGCTGAGTAGTTTTCACAGAAGGGAAAGGCTTTAAACAGTAGCAAGTGGTAAAGAAAACACTGTCCTCCCTTTGCAGATGCAGAGGTTGGCAGAAGGACCGGCCAAAGGGAAGTTCAAGAGGGACCTGACCTAGGCCAGAATGATTTATGCCCTGTCAGTCAGGAAAAACCACCCCCTCAGCACACAGATGGAGAGGTTCCCCTTCTACGTTCTGGGGGAACCAATGCTTCCCTCCATACAGTCCCCAGAAAATGTCCAGACAGGAAGGAGAAATGAGCCCTTCTCAGTTCCTCTCAAGTTTTCCCTTGCCCACAGGAGTAGGAGCATCCCAGCACAGTGGTTGGTAGGGTGCCAGGTGTGTCTCACCCAGAGACATCACTTCATTACTCGCAGTACCTGAGTCTGTTCCCAGTGGGTTTGAGCGCGCAGATTCCACAGAAAGCAGCAGGGAAACGCAGACTCCCTCCTACGTCTGTCCCAAAGCCCAGGATGGACCCACCTCCTCCTACAAGTGCCCCTTCTCCACCAGAGGAGCCTCCGGGGCTTCTGGTATAGAGCAGAGGGTTGAACGTCTGACCAAAGATCAAGTTCTTGCAGTCATAGCTGAAGAGAGAGACAGAGATTGTAAATGAGAGGAATGCACATATCTGCTGATGTGGACCCCAGTCACTACAAAAAGACCTTCAGAAGATAATTAGGTAATTCACTAGTTGTTACATTGATATCACTTAGTCTGAGGTAGCTTCCCAAAGCTCCCATGAAGACCACCACCCTTTTCCTGGCCGTCCCAGGACCTGGATTCACTGCCAGCTAATTTCAGTGGCGTCAAGCCTTCCTTAAACAGACCCTCTCGCAGCACAAATACATCAAACCTCCTGGGAAGGCTCCCTGTTCAGGTGGTCCCAAGGGCCAGGGGACATCCAAAGCAGCTCACCCCCCAGGGGGTCATTGCTGAGCTGGGGAAACAGGCACTGTATAGTTAACAGGACCATCTCCGAGATGCCAACTTTAAAAAACAAAAAAACCCCAAAAAAGTGATTTAAGAACACCCAGCACAGGAAAGATGGGCAGCAATTTCTCTCCTCTTCTGCTTTTTTATTTCATTTGGAACTAGAGTTAATTTTCATCCTTAGTGTAAATGCATCTATTTTTTTAAGCAAAACTTAAAAGACACTAGGGATGGGGACCAGGTGTTGTGATTTAAAAAGAAGTGGGAAATGAGAATTAGACTTGATGGAAACCCTCCCTTGAGATGACGGAGGGAGGGAGGACTGCCGCCATGCTGAGGGAAGGGGGCGCCGACCTACCTGATGAGGGACTGGGGAACGTTGGTTTTGACAAACGGAATTGCCCCCTGTCTCCTGAGCACCTGCACCACCACGCTGTCCTCTGCTGCGGGTTTATCGATGTTTTTTATAAACCCTAGTGTGGAATCATGGCCCTGGGAACACAGCACAGTGAGGTTTCCAAATGGAGGACTGCAATTCCTCCTGCTCGCGTATTTTTATCTGTATATATAAGCACGCGCACGCACCTCCAACAGCCCACCCATCACGCACACGTTGCGCAGCGTATTGGTAGTAAATCTGACCAGCTCTCTGTTGGCTCATATGGGAGACGGGGAGCAAGCCCTATCACCAGCCAGGGCAGGCCATCCCACATCAGCTGTGACAAAGTCCAGCCAGATGCTGAGGTCAAACCTCCCCCCGCCCCTAAACGTCAAACCACAGGGATATCAGGATACGCCCAGTATCGTGCTGGTGGTACCTGGCAGTCGATGGAGTCTTTGATGCTGACAGGCACCCCGTAGAGCAAACCCAGCTTCTCCGCCAGCTTCGCTTTCCTGAGCTGGGTCTCACTTTCCTGCAGATACTCCGTGATGCAGTTGGTTTCTGTGGCGATTTGGAGGGCCTTAGGGAAAGCCGGCAAAGCCCGCAGGTGAGACACAGCCGGCAGCACTGCACAACAGCCTTCTCTTTTGCAAAGGACACCTGCCTCTTCCCCATTTTCCACCTCCCCATGTGGGCAGATGGAATGAGGGCAGCCCTTTCTGTTCCCTTCCGAGACGTTTGCATGCCAAACTCAAAAACGTTGTCTGGACACAGGGGGGGCGCAGCACCAGCGGGTGCAGGACGGACAGAGGCACTTAGCTGAGCGAAATACAAAGGTTCTTGATCAAGCTTCTAGGGGGGCATAAAATGATAACCCCAAAGTGGGAACCCAGGAGGTGATCAGGGCATTATGGCAAAAGCAGAGAACGAAAGTGGACACTGAGTCTTTGAGGTTCACCAACCCATTTGGGGATGGAGGGGAGACAAGAGCAGCACTCTGCAACTTCCCCAGAGCTACACCTGTCCCTGGGAAGGGTATGGGCTCCCCTAGGAAGGTATGGGCTCTCCAGACACTGAGCTTGCTGCTCTCCCCTTTGCTCCAAACCAAGCCAAAAGCCAAGGCAGCCAGATGCCCAGCTCTCCCCTTGCTCACAGAAAAGGGAGAAGGACCCAGCTCACAGTGGAATGGCCCGGCACTAACCAGGGAGTGGTGACAGCTCAGCAGCATTTGAACCTTGTGCTGGGCTTCTCCTGAGAGCGCCAGCCCCACCGCAGGCGAGACGCTGCCCCACCACCCTTGCTCCTCACCTTGCCCACATAGGCGTAGAAGACGTGATCAGGAGGGAGGGAGCCATCCCGGAGTTTCTTGGAGAGCTCAGGCAAAGGCAGAGAGAGGATGGAGGTCGTGTTCACGGAAGGATGCTAAGGGAAAGGTTGAAGAGGCAATGACACATCTCTACCGCTTCTCCCCTTGGTGCCCACTGTACCCCATCCAAAAAATACCTGCTCTTCAGTGGCCAAATGCCTTATCTGCCTCAAGACTGCAATCCTGCTCCTACCCAGATACCAGTGAGCATGGTGGGAAACCTGCAAGGCCAGTTGTAATCCAGGCTCTCTAAAAAGCCGTACCTTCCTGGCTAGACATCAAGCACCTGCTTTGGTGCAGCCTTGTTCAGACAGGTCTTGGCCAGGCCTGGGGGAACTGCTCGGTGCAACGTTCTCTGCCGAATTACAGCGGGAACTGGCACGGTTAGAGACGCTGCTCCAGCAAGAAACAAAACCAGACCTGGTGTCAGCTCTTCCAGCTGTAGTATCCTACACCACAGTAGTATAGATACCACCACAGTATCCCACAGGAAGGTGCACAAACCAGGGAGCCCCTGGGCTGACAGCAGACAGGTCATTTGGGGGTCAGCGGAGACTTCCCTGCCACCTCCCAAAGCACCATGAAAACGAGCGCCAAACCTCATCCCCTGGGCTGGACTCTGACCCTCAGCCACTCCGCTCCCAACCGCCGTTGGGTTTGTCGGGACCGCAGAGGGAATGCCGCGGCCAAGCCGGATTTCTGGGCACGGCGCCCGGGCAGCATCGCTCCCCGTCCCGGCGGGCAGCGGCCCCGGGCAGCGGCGGCTGCACTTTGGCCTCTGCCGATAACACCCGGCCTCTCGCTTCTTCCTCGCCGCCGCCTCAGCGGCCAGGCTGAGCCTCCCACCATGGCGGAAGAGGCCGGGAAGCTTTCAGAAGAAGGGCAGGGATTTTGCCCCCCCCCCTGCCGGTGACCGTCCGCTGGCGCCGCCGCCGCCCGTTTATCCCCCGCCCTGCACCGGCTGCCGGGGGAAGCGCGCCCCATCCCCATATTCCCATCCCCGTCCCCGCCGCGGAGGCGACGCCCGCCGGCACGGCTTCCCCGGGAACACAAACCGAAATCCCCGGGCAGCCGGCATGCCGCCGGGCCAGCCCCTCGCCAGGCAGCCGCCGCCACCCGCCCTCGCCGCCCGCAGGAAGGGCTGCGCCACCGCCGGCCCCGGGGCTGCCCCCAGGGAGAAGGGGCTGGGGTGAGGAGCCATCACCGGGCGGGGGGAGGCGGCTTTGCCCATCCCCAGCCTGGAGGAGGAGGAGGAGGAAGGAGGTGGGGGGGGGGGATGAAGCGCGGCTTCTTGCACCCACCTGCTCCCGAAAGCGCCGCGCAGCCGTCTCCATCTGCACCAAGCTCCGCTCCTGCCTCTGCCGAGCCGCCCGCACCTTCCTCCACAGCCCGCGCCGCCGCCGCCATCGCAGCAGCAGCAGGAGGCCGGCGGCCGAGCAGCACAGCAGGGCGCGCAGCGGCACCCGCATGGCGGGGGCTGCCCGGCCCGGCGCCCCGCTCCCCTCCCGCGGCTGCCGGCCGGCTCCGAGCGGGACAGCGCTCCGCCGAGGGGCAGGGTGGGGAAGAGGAAGGCAAAACCTGGGAAGGATTCCCGGGCGGGAGGGGGTTGGACTCGCTGGGAAAGGGTTTAACCAGTTTGCGGCTTTGCGAGCAGCAGCAGCAGCACGGGGTGGGGTGGGGGGGAGAGGGAGGGAGGAGATCTGGCAGCAGGAAAAGCTCCTGGGTGAAGACTCACCCCTCCCTGTACTGGGTGGTCTCTCTCCCTCCCTCTCTCTCTCTCTCTCTCTGATAAGGTGTATTTATTTTGCCGTTCCCCAAGTGAGACTTTGATCTCCTTGCAGTTTTTCACCCTCTCTAGGGGTAGTCCGGGCAAAGCGCATCCAAGCAGCAGGGCGGGAGTCCCAAAGATACCGGGCTCCGTCGCCTTTCCTGACGCCGAGCAGCTGTGTGGGAAAAAGAAACGCCGAACGCCCCGGCGTGTGCCCAGCAGAGTCCACGTAATCCCTGGCAGAGCCATTGTGCCCGTGCTTTTTTTAAGTGCTTTTTCGTCTTCCAACAGCAGAAAGCTGGTATCCCTGCCCAGGCGCTTGCTGGAGCCTTACACCCGGTTTTGAGGGAAACTCAAAGTAATTCCTTTGTCACCAGCCCCGTGTGGGGTCTATCCCTAAAAAAACACCACTTCACTGCTTGCGAAAGTTCATGAGCAAATATTTCAAGCTCTCCAGTTGAGATGCTGTCCGCAGGATTATGGAAAACCTGTTGGGAAGGATTTGGGATGTCTTCTCCCTCCCTCTGCCCCACAGCGGGATGAACTGTGCCTAAGCCACCCCCGGGCAGTTGCTGAGCTGGGAAATGCGATGGAGGGGTCACGTGCCCCCAGACGCGACTTTCCTGGTGTTATTGCTCAGGCCATTGGCTCTATGTCAACCTTCAGGCCATCGGAGCTACTCTGGCAGCACCAGAGCCTGGATCCCCTGCAGGGAAATGCAGCGCTCTATGTACACAGTGTCCTGGGACTGGCTTTGCTGAAGGGTGTTGAAGCCTTGAAAGTACTCAGCTCTCACTGAACTTGTGGCTTATGGCTTCTTGTTCTATATTTGAGGATGAGCAGCTCCCTGATTTCTGGGTCAAGGAAATTACATGCAAGAACAGCCTTTTTTCCCACTGTTTTGTCAGGGTTTTTTTCTTCCTTTTTCTTCCTTTTTCTTCTTTTTTCTTCTTTTCTCTCTCTTTCAGCCTGTGGGGCTCAGAGGATTATACAGGAATGTGAACTTTCAAGGGCACTGCACTCCCATGTGTGCAAACAACTCGGGGCATGAAAAACCATGAGGGGAGCAGGGTTGGTGGGGGTGCCCTTGCAGTGAGCCAGAAGGATGGGATCTGCTCAAAGTTTACTAGAGCAGATGCTGTGATCCCTACCTCCTCCTTTCTTCTTTCTCCTGCTGGAGGCTTCAGGCTCTCCTCAGCTGCACTGATCTCATCCCATGCCAGCACAATGCCAAAATAGGGCTGTTTCCCTGCAGGCAGGAAAACCAGGTGCACCTGAAGTCTTTTAACAAGAGAACAAGAAAGGTGGTGAACTCTGGAGAAACAGAAGTTAAAAACTAGTTCTGGTAGAAGAGAAAAATTACTTCTCCAACCCTCTTCCCCCTAATTAAAACCCTGCTTAAAATCTCTCATCCGGGAAGAATTTTCAACTTCTGCAGTTCAGCTTGTCAAAGGGAAGAAAATAAAATATGAGCTTTATGTCTGGAGTGCCTGTGCCTCCAGGAGCTGCTGCCAGAGACCCCCTTTCTACCCTCTTCCAGGCAAGTGTGGCGGGGTGAATAAATGGGGTTGAGGTATCAGGAAGGACAGTGGCAAGGTTTGGATCTCTGCTGGGGCTGGCCAGCTCCAGGAGGTTAACCCAGCACCTGGGAAACCCCAAAATGCAGCAGGTCTCTCTTGTCACCCAGCTTCCAGCAGAGGTGGGTCGGGACAGGGGAACTCTAGCATAGGCAGGTGGTGGCTGAGGACACCCTGTCCAGGAAGATGTCCCTGGGACTGCCTAAGAGTCTGGCCTTGCTCCTCATGGGTCAGAGTGGGGGCCAGCTGCTGGCTTGTGGGGCAGGTGATGCCCTGATGTCCCTTTGGGACGCTGGCATGTCCTTGCCAGATGAGCAAGTGGAGATTTTTCTGCTGTTGTGTCCATAGGGCTGCCCATACGCTGCAGCAAAGGGGGCTTGAATCTTGGGGTGCTGGAAGCAAGGATGGATCCTGTCCCTGCACCTCCTGCACTGCCTGGAAGGGCTGGAGCCTGCATTTAAGGGAGGATGAAAGGATCAGCTGGATCCTTGAAGGCTTCCTTCCCCTTCCTTCACACCCCTTCATGTGTCCACAGAGCTGTGGCTGGGTGGGTACCACCACACCCCAGAGATGCTGTAATGCTGTGGTTACCAAAGGAGGGGCAGAAAGGCGTCATGTTCTTCCAGCCGTGACACATCACACAGGATCAGCTGAGCCAGCTCAGGCGGAAGGACCAGCTAGCCCCCCCCATTCATCTGACACCAGAGCGGACACCAAGACCGTGGCAAACACACAGCAATGTTTTCCTTCATGCTGTTTTCTGGTGTCCAAAGAGCTGTGGCTTCCCAAGGCAGAGATTAGGTTTCAGTGACTAATAGCTGTATGCTCATACAGATATTTCTGGTGTGAAGCAATCCGATTCTGGCATTCCAAGTGTCCTGCAGCGGGGAGATCCACAGTTTATCCACGTGCTACAGGGAAGCAACATCTCCTCTTTCCCACTGTCAGCTGCTTTAATTTGCTGCCCCTTATTTCAGAAGACACAACAAGCAAATTTTTGTTCACCTGGGAATTTACACATGTCAGTTCTTCCATTTCACCCTACTGCTTTTCTACTTTTTCCCAGAGGTTAACAACCTGCTCCTGCCACCAGCTGCCAGTCACCCTCCCCCACAGCGTGGCCCTCTGTAAGAAGATCCAAGCTTTGTGCACAGCAGAAATTGGCCCTTCTGGCTTAATTTCTCCTCTCCTTGCAGGTTCCGGGCTCTTGAGTGGGATTCAGCAACACAAAGATCACAAGAAGGTGAAGCAGCTCCTCTCAGAGCTGGTGTTCAGCCCCTGCTCTGCCTCCATCTTGGTGAGCAGCCCCGCAGCAGATGTCCTGCCGCTCACCTGGGCCGTGAAGGAGCTGATGAAGAGAAAGTTTGTCCAAGCTAAGTACTGCGTAGATGCTCTGGAGGAGGTTGTCCAGCAGCTCAGGCGAGAGGTAGCGTCACATGGGACTGATTCTTTTCGGCCCTGCAATAAAACGGCATGTTTCAGCCAAGTGGTTCACTTGGTGACATCTTTGTTCCCTTTGTAGTCACCTCTGCTTGTAGAGGGTGGTTGTTCTCCTCACTGATTGTGCTCCATAGGGCTGGAGGATTGGTTGCTCCATAATCTGCTTCAAACTGGAGCATTTGAGTAAGGAGATCGAACATGTAGTTTGTGCCAGCACTGTGGACTCTGCTCTGAAGCAGATTAGGGAGCGCTTGCGTATTTTCTCCACCAGCAGAGGGGAGAAGGAGCTGACCTTGAACAGGACCATGACTTGTACATGCAACTTGCACTCGCACAAGCTCTTTTTACTGCTTGTGCACCTGCCAACTACTGCGTGGTAGCTTGAGGGAGAGCAAGAAGTTGAAGAGGTCACAGCAGTGGAATCTCCAGAATGGGGAGAACCCTTTGGGAAATCCCTGAGATTGCTAGAAACACCTTAAGCAAACAGTGCACCTTGCAAGCACTGGGAACAGGCTCTGAAAACCTCCTCTCTGTACAAATGGGAACATGGGGACTCATTTCTAGTAGTGCCTTTACAGCAACCTAAGTCCGAACAGCTTTGCATTTCAAGTGAACATTAAAAAATAAGGAGAAAAAAAAAAGAGAGAGAAGAAAATTTAAGTGGCTAAAATTACTCCTGTAGTTGTTTTACACAGCTGAATGAAGATAATTGTATTGGCAATTGTGAGTGATTACAGTATTATCTGCCATCAAAAAAGTTATTTTTTTGAATGCTAAAGGAATTAATGATACATAAAACTGGGCTTAGATTGAGTGCATTCATCAGCAGAAATACCTTGTGCTGGCACTGCTACACTGTAATTACTCCAGCCGCTCAGAGAAAGAGAGCAGGAGATAGGGGGCTATTGTGGATATACTGCCAAAGATTTGCATACATTTACACGATGAGCAGCTCTGGTGCTCAGGGAGGGGGGAGCAGAGCCAGGGCAGCAAAGCTGGTGAGGGGTCGACGCACAAGTTTGGCCCTTCTTTTTCTTTATTGGACATTACAGAGTGAAGAATAGGGGGTCCCCTCTGTGTTTAAAACTTTACAGGGTGAAGTCAGTGGGGAGAAGATGGTTAAATGCTCCTCAGAATAGCAAGGGATGCGCCCAGGCTTTATAGGGTGCTGCCTCATGGTGTGTTGAATTGATAAAACCATTCCTGGGGTCACAGGCAGTGATTGCCGAGCCCTGGGAGACCGATGGTGGTGATGGGAATGGCAGAGCTGGTGTCCCCAAGGGTCATCTGCTTGTGCCCTGTGCTTCAAACGAGCCCACCATGCTCGTTGGGGCTGGGGGCATGGGTACATCTCAGCACGGGTGGGTGAGGAAATCTAGAAGAAATGCTCCTCAGCTTACTCTGTACCTTGTGGCCCTTCAGCAAGGAGACATGATATTGGGGGGGATGTTTACAGCCATTGCAGGAAAGGCTATGGCAGGGGTTGTGAGCAATCTGTGCAGAGCAGCAGGATGCGTGCCACGATGCAAAGGATTTGGGGGGGGCGGGGGGGGGGGTGTTTAAACGGAGGGCAGTGTGTTGCAGCCCCTTTCTGGAGCCTACAGGTCCCCCAGCAGTGATGGACCCATGGCTCGCTCAGGCAGGGAATCCTAAAACCTTCCATGATCTCCATCTTCTTGTGCACGGAAGCCTTCTGAGCTGTATCTTGACCCAAATTAAGAAAGAGGAGCATGTACCCTTTCCAGCCATGAGGGAACAGCAGGCCAGGCACGGTGAGCATCTCTTGCTGCTCCGAGATGACATGGCTGCTGGATGCGCTTGGCCTTTGGGGTGTGAGCCACCAGAGAGCAGGATTGAGCTGCTGTCCTGCCAGAAATCCCACGCTGGGAGGCTTTTGCACCCTAAAACCCTGTGCTGCATACCCTGAACTTGTGAGGAGCGTTGAACGAAGCAGAAGGCTCTTTTCTGGCTTTCTGGGTGATGGGGCAGCTTTTGTGGGGAGCAATGCTTTGATTTCAGGCGATTTTAGGTGCTCTTATGAAAGGATGCGATATTTGCTGCTGGTCCGTCTGGGCCTGGATGATTTTGCTAAGGGGGACGTGCCAGCGGGGCTTGATCCTGCCAACTGTCAGTGCTCAGGAGCCCGGCAGCTCTGCTGCTGCCACCGGGATTTGTTGCAGTGTCCAGGACCGTGACTCCAACGTGGCAGGCTGCCAGCGCTTCCAAATGAGCATCTCCGCCCTCTCTGATTGCGTATCGCAGAGAAGGGGGAAACAATTAATTATTTGGGTTTGAAGTCCCACAGGCCAAGTTTCGAAGCTAACAAGGGCAGCCCCAAGTTTAATCCTGACAGTCTTCCCTCAAAGCATACTTTGGGGGTCAAGATTTAAGTGGGGTCCTGAGTCGTAGCAGGGTCCTGAGCCCTTGTGCATCTTGGAGTGTGACTGGGCGGAACGCAGACCCCCTTGGCCACTGCTACTGTGGTTTTCCTTGCCTGGAAAAAAAGCACACAAATCCTGAATTTTTTCTTTTCTCCCCCCGCTCCCTCCCTGTTCTGAGCGTCCTGCTTTCTGAACAGGCCAGGAGAGGGAGACAGCCAGCCATTTACTGCACAGCCCAGATTTCCAGCTCTCCCTGTTCGCCATGGGATGGGAGCAAACACACTTTGATTTTCCCAGAGGGAAGGTTTGAGGTGTGAAGGCCCTCGGGGTGACCTGAGATTTACATTTACACAAGCAGTGTGGGCAGCGGGGCAGGAGGGGAAATTGAGGCACAGAGCAGGACCAGGCTTGGGTGAACTGGTTGGTGGCATCCTTCTTCTTGAGGACCTCCTGGGCCCTATTGCAGGTTGTGATTGCCCTGTGTCGGTCGGTGTAAACCTCCCTGTGCTCTGGGTCTGCGGTGAGCCCAGCAGGTGGGCTATGGGGGGGGTCATCACCTCCGATGTCACCGCTGTACGGACACACAACTCGCGCGATGCTGGTGCGCCTCCTGCCCCGTCCATGCCAGGTGTCTGTTCAGTGTCTTGCACAACCGGCAGCCTGTCCTTGGTTCAGACCCCGCCATGGCGAAGTGTTGGGGACCCCCACCTGTGGGTAAGCTGTGGGTGGTGAGCTCCCCCCGGCACTGTGGAGGTACGAGGGGCATCAACATGGACGTGCGGCAGTGGAATGGCCCTCCCTGACTCCCGTCATCTTCCCAGAGCCATCGGAAAGCCGCAAAGCATCGTGGCCTGTGCTCATGGCAAACAAGTCAATGGATCGATCAGTCCCTCCTGCCGCCTGCGTTTTTCCTCTCCCTCTCATCTCTCCTGGGCCGCCACTACCGAAGAACTGGTGAGATCACCCCTGCGTTGAAAAGAAATAAATAAATAACCAAATAAAAATGCTGACGTGGAGAAGTCAATCAGCTTTGTGTGGCCTTGTAATATCTCATTTTATCCGCGCCACGCTTTATTAAATTCTCATAAACCTGTCAATGAGGACAGATACCATTTCAGTTTACCCCATTAGTTCTACACAATGACATCGGGGGAGAGGAAGATGGGGAGGTGGCGGGGCGGCACTCGGCACGGAGAAAAGAGGAATGAATTTAAAGAAAGGGGAAAAAAAAAAAAAAGAGAGAAACGCAGAGCCAAACTCGGCTTCGTGACAATAATGTAATAACATCAGCGCCCAGGGAAAGTAATTGAATTAAGTGGCTTTTGTTAATGGTTTTAAGATTTAGAAATGTAAATAATAGTTAGGACTCTTTAATGGGACTCTGGTTTTAGGTAGCTGCAGCCCTGAGAATAAGAAATGCTTTGCTGTTTAATATGATGTCAGATAGTTTTGTTACTCCTCCGGTTTCATGCCTGCAAAGCATATTTTGCAGTTTTAAAGCCGGGTGTGTTTATCATCTTTCCTTTCTAACTTCAGATGGAGCTTAATTCGGGAGTATTTGCATGAACCCTTCTTAGCCAGTCCCTATCAGTTATTTGCACCACCAGGAATAAAGTATTATTTCGCCCGAGCTGCTTTGGAGAACTTCCTGACTGCAGGGTTACTCTGCTCCGAAGCCTCCCGTCTATTTACATGTTCATTAAAGGCAGGCGGCAGCGGGTGCTCTCTGCGGCAGGGCCGGACTCGGCTCCCGGGAGTAACGCCGTTGGGAGCAGCGACGTTACACCGGGCTTAGGCCAGTGGGGATGAAGAATCCAGCCGACAGGTAGGATGAGCCGGGCGATTTAGAAATGACTTTCATGGGAACTCGTTCTGCTTAGAATATTATTGGATTTTCATTTAGGAACCTATCAAAGTGCAAGAATAAAGTCTGAGCTGCCTAACCCACATAGGTCTAAACAAACAGCCCTCCTTTCCGCTCCTGGATCTGACGGCTCGCGGATTGGAAAGGGTCCTTCGTTAAGGCACGGGCTGAGTCTCAGGGAAACCCACTGTGCCAGGCAGAATCGGGGGCTTTGCATTTATTCAGGCTGAAAATCGTCCCCGTTACAGGGTGAAGGCGGCTGCCTGTCCTGGCGCTCCCTGGACTGCACCGCAGGGATGCTGCCTTCCTCACTTGTCCCTTTAGCTCTGCCTGCTGCTCCACTCCTGGCCCTGCAGGGAGGCAAAAGCTGTCTGGTGGCTTTCGCCCCAGCCCAACAGCAAGTGAGCGGCTCTGCACACACTGGGTCAATCTAACATGTCCTCAGGGAAGCTGCCTTTTGGGTTGCTTCACCCATAACCTGCGGCCACCTCTGCTGCTGATGACTTCAGCTCTGCTTCTGCGGCTGGAGAGCCTGTCTCCTGGCTGCAAGCTGTCCTTCCCATCCAGCAGGATCTCAGGACCTGCACAGCCTCAAAAGCCTTCCTCCATCACCCTCATAAGCCTTTTCCCATCACCTTCACAAGCCTTATCCTGTCACCTTGATGGGCTTGGCTGGAAAGAGAGCCCGAAAGCCCCAAGTCCAAGCCAAACCTGATCCAGCTCACATGGGAAAAGGAGAGAGCTGTCAGGCTGTAAATGCAAAAATAAAGGGTTCAAGTTACACATTTTCCCTGAGGGGTTTCTTAAGTAGGTTGTTTGGGGGGGAGAAAAAAAAAAGAAAGAAAGAAAGAAATAGTTTGCTTCCTCCTGGAGAATTTAAGGAGAGGTAAAGAGGTTTCTTGCCGCATTGCTATACTTAAAGCGAAGCTGGGGTAGAAGAGAGGGGTTTGTTTCTTCCCTTATGGAACAAGAAAACAAAACCAAGAATAACATTGCAATTAAAACAACAAACCCTTCACTATTCTCCCTGCATTAGAAAATAAAGCCCAAACACCCTATAAATGATCAGATTCTTAAAAAGCTGACCTAGCTCCTGACTTAGCATTTCCCCTCTGACAGTTCCTTTTTTTCCGACCGTGCTGCTGTGGTCCTGAGGAAGAGGCAGCTGCAGGCTGGGCTCCTGCCCTGGGCTCTCCTGTGGGTGCTGCAGCCTCGTGCAGGGTGCTGGGTCCCAGCACAGCCCCTTTCCCAGGGAGGCTGTAATACAAAGGGGATCCGTGGCTTTCCCTCCTCTGTTTCACTGTAGAAACAAGGTGGGGGGGGATGCCTGGAAATATGGGGGCTCGGTGTTTTCTGGGCTTCACCGTTTCCCAGGAGAGGTGGGAAATCCCACTGGGATGCTGCTGTGTCCTCCCAGTGGGAGGGGATCCCGCTGAACTGCTGCCACGTCCTCAAGTGGGACTATAGGACTTTCCTCCCTAAGCCAGAATCCTGCTCTCCTGCATGCTTCCAGGGAACAAGTGAACTGTTTTGGGGGAGAAGAGCTGGGGACCTGGGGGAGGGCTCATGTCCCTCTCTGCCTCCAGGGACGGGACAGCTACAACTGTAGCTCGTGGCTCTGCTTTGCAAGTTGGGGTGCTCAGCAATGCAGCAGGGTGGTGGCTGGCAAGACATTTACACAGCTCTATAAGGCAGGGAAGGACTATTTAATGCTTGGAGAGCCATTAAATAATTTGCCATGATAAGACCCAGGCGATGCTATTTTCTGCAGATAAAAAGCAGGTTATTTTTCATTAGCTGTAAAAAGGCTGTTGGTGGTGGCGAAACATGCCACTGGGTCTGTAGCTCAACACAACACAAGCAGGTATGAGCAATATCCTAAAAATAATTGAAATTCACTTAGGGCTGTGTTGAACCGCTTTTTTTAAGTGCATCAGGTGAAGCAACAAAGGGATGGGACAACCCCAATTCGGGAAACGGTGCTGATGGATGGGGAGGCACGCATGCATTGAACGGGATGGAAGAATGCCGAGCCGTTCCCAGTCTGCTGAAACTGTGTGTGGATGGGAGCCTGGCCCGGCTGCTGCATTTTATCCAATCAAGACTGAATTGCAGGTTTTTTGGTGGGACTGTCCTGGGACTGTCTTCACTGAGGGGCTCCCTGCTCAACCAGGAATCTGTTAGAAACAGACAAGACAAGAACAGCCCTGCAAACCAGAAATAGGACTCCAGATGATTTACACGGAGCATGAGGGGCACCAGAAGGGCAGCCAGCCCAGAAAATGAGATTATAAACTATCATCCCCTGTTACACGCTGCGATGTAGCTACAGGGTGGTCCTCTGGCATCATCCAGGGAGGCAGCCATGGTCTACCGGTGAAAGCAGAAGGCTTTTATCTCCTCGGATTGGAAAATCCCCCATCCTGAGGAGTGTCTGAGAATACATTTGGGTTTCTGCCTTCCCTCCTGCAGCGCTTTCCTGACCTTTGTGCAGTGCCTGACACCTTTAGAGGCCACAGGAACATCCTAAATGACCACTGCCGCATCTTGCTGTCCTCATGGCATGGTCTGGAGATGTTTGTGAAGTCAGTGAGGGAGTGGCAGTCCAGTGGACTGAGATGGTGGAAGGGAAGAAGCCCTTTCTCCAGCTGGCCATGTTCTCCGGAGTGTAGTGCCCAAGGTGAACCCACTCCTGCTGTTGAGCTAGCAGCTCTGGGGCTGGTGGTACCTGCAGAGCATCACTCTGAAGTAGTTTTAAGCAGCGCTTCTTTTGGGGAAAGAAGAGGAGCAAAGAACATGGAATGGGGATACAGGAGCCCTAATGTGGATGCATCAGCTTGCTTAAACCAACTTAGGGTTCAAGCAAGGACAGTGTTGCATCAGAGACAAGAAAATGCAAAATAGCCCATCTGGTCACATAAGTGTTAGACCCTCTGGTAGAGGGTTTGGGTTTTAATGTTCTTCACCTGTGCAATGTAAACTAGTAGGAGGGTGAAAGAAGAACTAAAACGAGTCCTCAGAAGAGTCAGAGCCTGGTGTTCAATCTGTGCTGGCATGGAGATGGTTAAGAAGATAATCTCCGGGCCCTCTAACACAAAGAGAAAGTGAGTTTTCTGATCCATAAAGGATCAGTCTGCAGGAAGCCCCATCAGACTCCTCAGCGTGAAATTACACCACAGCAGGGGGGTACAGTCCTGCTACTGTACAACATTAAAGAGATGAATTAGGACTTGACATTCATGTGCTTAATATGCCTATTCCTGGCATTATCCCAAAAGGACCAGTCACCGCCAAGGACTTACGGTCACCGGGTCTTGGAAGGTATTTAGGGTTGCTCATTTGCTTGCTTCCAGAGCCAGGCTATCTGGCTTCCCCATCTAATCTCTTGGCATTAGGAGCAGGGGGGAGTGCAGCTTGGCTTTTCTGTCTCGCAGCAATCTGGTACGGTGAATAAACACCGGGTGCACCCTCGTTGCTCGAGTAAATCACAGCGATCCTCTGGACTGGTGTGTGTCGAACGACGGAAAAAACACGATACACATGAAAACCTGACTTGGTCCTCAAGAGGCTGAGAAAGGGGGAGAGAGCCAGCCCTGAAAGCATCTCTCTCGCATAGTTGCTGCTAACAAAAAATAAATATTTACTGGAAAGGAAACCCTCAGCAGAGCTATATTAGAAATCATTCAAACTGGGTTAGCCTCCCCAGTGTTAAACTGGTTGGAGGTGTGCCTTGGACAAACATGGGCACTCTCTGAAGAGGCTTTGCCAAGAAGCCAGAGCCTTTCCAAGCCCCAGGTCTGGGCTGTGTGAAAACTCCCGCCTGTTTGAACTCCGAGCCAGGGCAGAGTGCTTTTGGTTTGCTTTTTAGCCATGAAATATTTTGTAGAGAACAAAATTTTAGGGGGAGGGGGAGAATCTGCTCCAAATTCTGGAAGAAATAAAAAGGAAAATGTTGGCTACAAGGCCGAATAGTTCTGTTTTTGAGCTGATCATTTTCCAAGAGAAAATCCAAATTTTTTTCAGAAAGTAGCTGTCCTGCAGGAAATTCCTGATTTCACGGGTGTGCCGCACTTCTGGCAAGAGCACTTGCGATCAAGCTGATTGAAAAGCCATTTAATTGGAACTGTTTTAAGAACGCACTAAAATTTGGCAAAGTTAATGGGGGAATCATGGACAGGCCCAGGAGAAATAAATGAGAAGCAGAGTCCTCCCAGAAGCTGATTTTGCAATGGTCTGGCATGGAGAAAGGGCGAGAGCCTCCCCGGCATGAGGACATCCGTGTGGCTGTGATCACATTGTGTGGCACGTGGGTGCTTTGCAGCCCACAAATCCTGCTCCTCCAACTTTCCTCTTCAATTGTTTTCCCTAGGGAAAGGGGAGCAGGAATATGGTGAGATCCTGGGACTCATCGTGGAAGTCATGCTCAGCCGGAACGTGTTGAGCATGAACATGCAGGATCAGTCCTGAGCCTGGCCATACAAAAGCATCCCTTGTGATGGACACAATGGATGCCCAAATTTGTGATCTGTTTCTACAGCACTTTGAGTACAGGCACGTTCTTGCTTGCTGCGCTTGAGAAGGGATATAGCAGAGAGGTCACAAGGCAAATTCATGGAAAAAAGGTGAATCGTGACTCTTAAACACAAAGCTGTGCTATCGATACAGGGACTGTACCACCATGCCCCTTTTCTGGTTTCTCCTGCTCTCTGTTAAGCTCATGGGGATGGAGATGAGGATTTTGACGGGCTATTTTTTCCTAAGGCACAGAGTTTGTGGGAATATTTTTCTACTTAAATGTAAATCAGAGCTAACATTGTCGTGGGTGAAATCAAATAACAGCTTGTATCAAGATATCTTTACTCTTTTCCACCTGGTGGAAGTTTTGGTGCTGGGCTCATACATCCTGACATCGAGCCAGGCATGGAGTTGCTTCTGGGACATATAGAGCAGCCTCTGGTAAATGCAGCTGCCATCAGATAAACAACAAATGGTGTTAATGGTTGAGGTAGCTGGATACCTCATCTCTATGGATAGGATGTGCTCCCCCCAGTTGTTTTCTCTGCCTAGAGGCACCACCTAGACAAGTGATGTGTGGTCACCACCCCATCTCCCAGATCTTCAACAAGCTAGTCCTCAAGTCAAATAAACACTTTCAGGATGAAACAAGAAAGGAGCCTTGGATGCTGAAAACTGACTAACATTTTGGTTGTCCCATTGTCCCAGACAAGTCAGACATAAAGTGTTTGCAAAACCATTCTCTAGATTTAAAATAAATCCCAAGAAAAACATCCTTAAGTAAACCAGTGTGTGGTGGCTGATGGAGCACTTCGCACCTGAATGATAAATCCCCATTCTCCAAGCGAGTGACAATTTTTTAGTGTGCTTGGCTTTTGTCTCCTATGAAATTAGAAGTCTCCTGCTGAGGGTTGGATTTCATGTCTGGGTCACAGTTTCTACAGAAAGGAATTTTCATTATGGTCTTGGAAACACTTAAGCCTCCCAGTGCAACTGATCTAGCTGTGCTTTTCATAACCAGCACGACCATAGATGCCATCAGCAATCAAGGGTGAAATCTCAAGCAACCCGAGAAGGAGGTATGAGCCTTAGGATGAGACAGGATCTCATAGTGAGATTAACATGGGCTGTGAGGGTAATTAACCACAGTAACTGTTTGCTGAAGTTGAGGTGGGGGGTAACTCCTTGTTGGCAGACTTTGGACTGGAGGACAGATTCCCCGTTTCAAAGAGCAGTTAATTCACTGAAGTCCTTTGGCTTGTGATGTGCAGGGTGATAGACTAGATTATGAAGCTGGAACAGAGGTTTGGGGACCAGTCTAGCAATAGCTGAGTCCTCAGGCCACACAAAGTGCGAGAAGTAAATAACTACTCCCAACATATCAAATGATGTGGGGGAGAGAGTGTATCCCAAAGAGATACGAGATCTAGGGACTTCTTAAAGGGCATAAAACCCCAGTTATACTCTGTTCAGCAAAGTTCAAATAATATATTTCTAAGCCTGGGGCTTGCCCTGTTTTCTGAGGATGAAGTGAAGAGACTAGTTAACAGCCCTTTATGTAGTTAAAGCAGGCATATGTCTGAAACTCACTTTGCTTTTCTCTCACCAGGTGACAAAACATCAATAGTCTTAATTTTTCTTCATGGATGCTTCTTTCCAGTTATTCTCGTTATTTTTCTCTGGGCTCTCTCCAGTCAACACCCATCTTCCTTGAAGTGGTCCTCAAAACCAGACGTTTTTCCATCTCAGGTCTAATGACAGGTGAGTAAAGAGAAGATGCACCCCCATGTCCCATGGGCTCTATCAGGGTTGTCCATGGTTGGAAAAGTACCTTATGGGTATTGTATGGCTTAAATAAACAGTTGCACTGCAAACCTGTGATAATAGTTGTGTAGGCTGAAAATGGTACTCTTTTGTGATTTTTCCCTCTGGTTGAATGTGATGAAAATGTAGAATGCGTCTCCCCCCTACATGCAGCCTTCTTTGCATAGGCAAGATGCCAAAACCGCAAAATTAATTAAAGGAAAGCAAAATAACCACTGGAAGGCGGACCTCTTAATCAATGCGCTATATTCAAAAGCTTTCTGCATTGAATAAAGCAAGTTCGGACATATAATTGCAAGAGAAAAGAGCTGTAAAGACTCTACCATAGTTCATACCCTGATAACGGGTGATGATCCATTGCAATCCAGCTGAGTTCCTGAGGCTTGAGGTAAATCTGATGAGCTGTGAATCTAGAGCATCAACGAACGTACAAGGATATTCACCCTCCTTTGACAAGCAGGAAAACCCAAAGCAAGAATGTGAAGCCTTTTCTCCAAACCACACGTAATGGGCCAGAGGAGACAACAGCAATGAGGCAGGCATCTTTGACTTGCTCAATGTCAAGGCTGCCCGGTTTCTTAACCGAACGTTAATCCTTTAGTGTGGGTGGTGAGAGCTCTATTTTTAGGTCTCTATTCTTTTATAGCTGATCAGATTTTTACCTCTGGGAAGCTGCTACACAATCTCACTCTGCTCTTGTTGCAGCAGTGGTGTTTTTCAGAATAAAACTGCTTTTTAAATATTTGGCAACTGAGGAGCACGCTTGGGTGGTGGTGGGGCATCTCAGGGCTCTTCAGACCCACTTCCTGCCTGGAGCAAGGCTGTTGCCAACACCAAGTCAGGCTGGCCATGTCTGTGTCTAGCCGTGTTTTGAAATCCTCCAAGGATGGAGATCCCCCACCTCTGGTGTCCTGCCCCAGGCCTGTACCACCATCACAGTCAGGAATTCCTAACGTTTAGTCCAAATCTTCCAAGCTGCAAGTGGTGTCTTTTATCCCTTGTCATACCACCCTCTTATAGAAGAAAAGTTTGGCTCCGTCATCTGTCTGTCCTTCGTGAAGCAGTTGCCAGCTGCAGCTGCTATAAAAGGGCTAAGAAGAAAGTGCTGATGGAGCTGGTGTGAAAGCAACTGTGAACCGGAACCAGCATGAAAGATGGGGATCCCGGGAGAGTTAGTCATGGGATGCTTTTGCAGTGCTGGGGGTAACAACTCTCTGAATTATCTGCATTCTGTTTAGCAACCCATTTTGCCTTTGCCTTGTTATAAGGCAGTTCCTCTTCAATCACAGTATTTAGAGAGATAATTGGGGTTGGAAGGGGTCTTTTGAGGACATCTGGTCCATATCTCACCTTGGTCATGCTAGACAGCATCTGGGGTTGGGATTGGCAGGAGCCCATCCTTTTTCATCAACCATACCTCTAGCAGAAAGCAAGTCCCGGTTTCGAGAGGACTAAAGTGAGGCAGGATGGAGCAACTGGCGTTGTCCTCAGAGTCCCACCATTTCCTTAGCCCTTGAGGTGTAGCACATGGTGCTGTTTGAATTACATTGCAGAGGAGACTCGCAGTTGTGGGGCCTGTGTGACAAATAGGAATGCTTCTCATGGGCTCCAATGGAGGCTCATTCCATGAAAGATTTGATAACCTATGTTGGGAAGCTCTTCAAGGCAAGCAATGGGACTTACATGTCTCTGAGTGATGAAGGCTCCTGCTTCTGATGGGTGTTACTGGGAGCTCCCAGGTTATGGTTACTCATTTAATTTCTACAGCAGAATTCTTGCATGCTGCTGGGCAAGACCTTTGGTGTCTCCTTGCTTCTGCTTCCTACCAGGGAAACATCACCTCCTCCCACCTCCATCTTCTTCGTTTATGTGAGGCCTCTCTCTGAGGAAAGGGTTATTTTTACGCACGATGGCTACGTACAGTGCTTTGCACCGCCGGGCTCTCATCCCCCTGAGGAAAAAAAAACCTCCTCAAGCAGGATAAAAAAATAAATTATAAAAATAGCACGCTGCTGAGCAGGTTTCTCTCTGCAGAGAGCCAGCGAGGCAACCCTTAGGAATGCAACCAGAAAAAGGACGCGGGGCAAAGGGAGAGACAACCCTTTCCACCGGCCCCCACCTGCCCCTCTTTCCCCCACTGTGTGAACCTACTGTAGATTTCTTGAATTTCCCTTTGATGTTTATCTCCCCCCCAGTAATTCTATTTGGGGGATTTGCTAAAGCGATGGTTAGAAGAATACAGCCTGGAATAGGGCGGCCGAAGGGCGAAAGAATGTTAGAAACAGGATTAAGATCATATTCTACAAGCGGTTGTCAGCCGCTGAATAGGGCTAAAGTTTCTTATCGGGCCGGGGTGCCAGAATGCCTTTGGATTCTTCTCCCCTCTTTCCCTCCCCTCCGCACAGGGCTTTCAGCGTGGCGGGGAAAGCATAATCGGCGCCCTGAATGGGGAGGTGGGCTCTTGCGAGCTTCGCCCCACGGCGCAGCGGCTGGGAGAGGGGCTCAGGGGATTGCTGCGGGTGTCGTGGGCAAGCCCGGTTGCTTGGGGGACGAAATAATAAAAAAAAGGCAGTGGTGTTTAGTGCTGAAGTGGTTGGGGGATTTTAAGGTGCCAACCTCTATATTTGGGGGAGAGTATTGGAGTATTGTCTTTTGAAAGTCCCAACTCAGTTTCTTGATTTTTTTTTTTTATTTTTTTTTTTTTTGCATGGCGTTTCATAGCTTTCACTGGGCATTTTAGTTGTTGGTGGTGGTGGGGTTTTTTTTCTTTTTCTCCTCCTTTTTTTTTTTTTTTTTAGGTGGGATTGGCATCCTGGTGGGAACTTAATTGGAAATATTTGGGGCTTGCTTCTGGATGTTCCAAGTGATAGGAAACAGAAGCTCCAGAAAAGCAGAAGAATTTGGAAATAAGGAAGGGGAAAAAAGAAAGTGTATTTTGAAAACCAACAGAGGCAAAAATACTGTGAAAGAGAAGTTTTGGGCACTTTTGAAGCTACTTTCATACAAAACAAAAATACAAACACATGGAGCTTGCCTGGGCAATGGAATCAAATACTATTAAATTCCCCTGTGTGCTCATTTCAGGAAGCTAAGGGGATACAGGTGTTTGATGCTTCCACCTGTAAGATGCTTTTGTCTTCTTTGCAGGTTAGGACCTTATAATAGAGAAGATTTTGAAGGGGCTACTGTCCTCACCTTTCCCAACCTGCAAGTCCAACAGATGGACTCATGTGAGTCCTCTCTAGTGTGTGTATTTCACTAGAAAAGAAGTGTTTCTGGTAAGATATTCAGATTCATTTGGGGAGATCTGGGTTTTGTTTGACTAATGTGTTTAGACTATGCGGGTATGGAATGTTTTTCCCTTGTTCTGCACAAGGCAAACAGAAACCTTGCCATCATTTCTGGTTTGTGTTGGAAAAGGAAGTCTTGCAGGTAATATCATTTCTGGGCTGATCAAAACAGCCGGGAAAGGGATAAATTAGCTTTCTGGATCGTGACTACATGTAGCTGTTCTGTAACAAGGAACTGCATTTTTCTGTAGCGCTTGCCTGTTTTAAAGTGTCAAGAAAACTTTGTCAAGAGACTCATTGACTAACAAATGCTCAGCAGAAGAAATAGAAATCCAGTATGATGAACTGTTTCCCCAGAGTTTGCAATATTTGGAGAGTGAGGGGATTGAAAGCCAAAGGTGTTAAAACCCATCTCCTGGAGCCCTGTGAATATGAAAATATCTCAGCTTTTAAATGAGTTTCTCCTTTGTGGTTTACAGAAATTTGACAGCCAGATACTGAAGTGAAGGAGTCCGTTATCTACATGACAAAATCTCAATAGTTGTTTTAGGAACCAGAGAGCAACTTTCTTGATGCTCGTAGTTTGCAATGCTGGGAAACTTGAGTGAAACAGGGAGTGAATGACATTACCACATCCAAAAGCAATGAGGTTCAGGAAAGTTAAATAGCCCACACCAAATGATGTAAAATCAGATCTTTTTAAATTCTTCCATTTTTCATAGTCCTTAACAAATAATTCTTTCAAGTCAAACTATGAGGCTGCGTTCTATAGTTCTTATTGATTTCAGTTGGAACTTTGCCTAAATAAAATGTGCCCACTTTTTTTTTTTTTACTCTTTAAATCCATCATTCCTTGCTGTTACTCTTAGACTTTGCCACATCTCCCTGCTACAATCAGCCCTTGTTGTGTGAGGACAATCTACTTGCATGCCATAACAGCTTCTGCCCCAAAGACCTGACAAACTGCTTTATTTTCACACTTAAAACCCATACTTCCAATAATCCCCAGTCACATAGAGTACTGGAATATGAAAACTCACTCCTCATGCAAGACAAATGCAAAGAAACAGGGTTATGGGAGCAAAAGGGAGCATCGCAAGGGCTGTTTGGGCAAAAGATGCTCTGTGGTCAACGTCCACGTGTTTCACTTACGTATTCTTTCTCCCATTCTGCTTCTGGGTCACTGATTTTTATGTAACTCAAGGGTTTATACAAATGAAAACATGATTAATAGATTATGCTGGTTAAAGACGGTGTTATTATCTTCCTCTCACATTTGAGGAACTCACAGCACCTTCAAAGCCATGTCAAGAAATTGCAGTAACTCCATCAAGGTGAGCCAGGGTGAAGGAACAACCTTAATGCTCCTTCCCCAGAAAACTGCTCCCTAAGGACTTGCCCGAGATCAGTGAGCCTGCTCCTTCCCTCCATTTTGCATTTGACTGTGATTGGACCAGGTTCTCCTAAACACCTACTCCCAGGTGTAACTGGAGATGCCTGGGGCAGCTCTCCAAGGAATTTTCCAGGAGAGCAACACAACTTTTGGAAGCCAACTGAATGCAAAGCAGGGCTGTATCTGGCTCCTTAATACTCAGAATCCCAATGTCACAGCAATGTCTCCACCTTGTGCAAGGACAGCTTCATGTCCAGTGACACCCTGCGACTCAAGCAGATAAAGCGATATCAAGTATTTCTTCTATAACACCTAATAATCTATATAATCTGTTTGGCCCTTTTCATCTCCTTTCTTTTTTTTAACCAAGGTTGAGACATCATAAAACAAGGGACGGTACCTTTGGAAGAGGAGGAACCTTTTCGAGAGTCGTTGGGAGATGGGCTGTTACCCCAAATCCATAAACCAGAAGAAAAACAGTGAGAAATTTGCCTCTACCTCATAAATTTATGATGCAGCTGTCTGCCGTTAGCTCCTGGTTGGTTTGGCACTGCCAATATGGTGCCAAGTGCTCTTCATCTCATCACTCAAAGAAACCTCGAGACTCGTCCAAGTAGAAACCCAAATATTGAATTTCTTTCCATGTGATGCTGGCCTGTATCATGGCCGTCCTGACTAAAGCTTGATGAGCTTGGCAGTGGCTACCAACAGCAGCAAACATCTCGCCAGCACTGGGTGACAGTCAGGGTGACAGCTGGGAGCCTGCGAGGGGGACAGGCGACTCTAAACACATGCTTAAACACGGCGCTATTTGCCCAATAATCAGTAACATCGAGAGGGCGACATTAAACAAAATAATAAATTGTGTGCTGGGCTTCAAATTGGATCCCTTTTTTATTTGATTTTGCTAGGATTTATTCCATTTGACAAACCATGCTGTTTAGAATACAATAGTGGCATAATCACAGCCCGGGGCCCTCATTCTTCAAGATAATGGGATACTTATTCATCTAAGGCAGGTACAAGTCTGTCCTTGGCTTTCATTTTACAAGATTACTTGTATTTCTGTCTCGTTTGCAATAGGTGATATCTGTCAGAAAGCAATTTTCACCCAATTTGGGGCTCTTAATATTTTGTCTTTAAACTGCTTTGTTGTTGATTTTTCCGGTCTCCCTTGA
>VZSF01007297.1:173249-208568 GCA_013398295.1 Chionis minor
CTTTTAAACAAATAAATAAATAAATAGCATCCTCGGCCCTGTTTACATAGCTCGACGATTTATTAGTTAAGCGTGACAGCACAGGAATTTTTCAATGTACGAGGCGTCCTGGCTGGTGTGTGTTCCACTTCATCCTCAAGAAAAAGAGAGCCACGCTCGCTTTTGTTCAGCCTGACAGTCTGGGAGTTCAGCAGTTCAGCAGATAGGAGCCCCTCGTCCCCCCAGAGGCGTGCCAAAAACCCATAGTTTAAAGGCCAAGTGGAAGGGCTGAGCTGAGGTCCTGATTCAGGCTTTGAGGGCTTAACTTTGACATTTTTTTCCAGTAAAGGTGAATGAAAAGGGGATTGTTTTTCTAAGTTTTCCTTTTGGCAGGAGTGCAGTGATTTTTTTTCAGGTACTGTCGGGAAAGGAAAAGGAAAAGAAAGAAAAAATAAATTTGGTCCACTAGCAAGGTTCTGGTCAGTGCTAAAAAGAAACATTTGTTTTTTCAGTTAGAAATGAAGTGAAATGGGGAAAAACATGTGATAATCTGTTTGGACCTAAAAAGCATTTAGATAAAATTCTAGCTCTTTGGGATATCAGCCCTTCCGGATTCCCTACGTGAAAAACTCTTCTCATTGCCCTGTTTTCCCATTTCCCCACGCTTGCCCCTGCAGCCCCCTGTGCTGCTTCTGGGTACCCCAGGTTAATTCATCCTTAAATTTTGATTCTGAAAATGCAATAGCTCAATCTCGATCGATCTTTTCTTTCCCCTCTTCCCCCTCATCCTTGCTGAAAGCGGCAGGAACGTGGGCAGATGTGAAGCCCCCTCCCAGCCCCAACTCTCGTGCTGAGACCTGATGGAGACGTGACACATTCCTGCAGGTAACGTAGCCCTGCAAACGTCCTGGGAGGTGGAGGGACTTAAAAACACAGGTGGAAGCAAAGCAAACAAACAGCATCAGGGAAATGGGGCTGAAATCAGAAGCACATCTCTCATCTCTTTGTTTCAGCCGGTCAGAGGAGCTCCGTGCAAAGAGGAATTACTTTGAGGCGACTCAGACACCTTTCTTTTCTCTGTGGGTGTCTCCAAAAGCAAAACTAATTCACTATTTCTGCTCCATCAGGTCTCCCCTCCATTGTTCCCCTCTAATTTTTTTTTTTGTCTTACTTCAGAAACATTCCTGCCTGAGTAATCGTCTCCAGCACGGAGAGCAAGGAGAGGAAATTAAGACGTTATTGAGGGTTTGAGAGATATCTCATGTTTCAGTGTGGATCAGAAGGCCTTTTTTTTTACCTTTAAGGTGCCTGTTATGGGGAGGTGAGGCAAACATGTTGGCTGGCTTAGCTGGGGGGAGAGGGCTGGGGGGAGCGGGGCTGGTCTTCAGGAAGCTGTGACGCTTCTCTCCTCTCTTGACACGGCGTTAAATATGTCCTTAATTCCACACATGGGTCTGTCTACAGTATATAATCTCTCGGGGGAAGAGTTTCATCTTTGGTGGTCTCCAGAGAGCAATCGCAAGAAGTTTTTACTAGGTGGTTCCCAATTTTACTTGGGGAAGAGATGAGGCTGGACTATGGGAAGTGTCAGATGAGATTTTTTTTGGTGACATGAAGCAAAATTGAAACTCACATGTAACTTTTGAGTGGCTTCTTTGCCTCAATAACCACAAGCTGAAGGAAGCTGAGCTGCTTCCACCAGGCAAGTGATTTATCTTGTTATAGGAAAGTTCATTTTTTAACTAAAGAATGACGAGACCATACACGTAAAAATCCATCAGCAAAGTTTTTTTCCAGTGTAGCACAGTGGATTTCAGTTTTTCCCACGTTTCCCAGGGCAGCTGTGGAGACCCGCATGGAGATTTTAAGCTGGCTTCAGAACTGCTTTGGTTTTCTCTGCTCCTTTTCGCGGTGTCCTCAGAGAGATGGTCTCCTGTCCTAAACAACCACCCTGGCCACGGCCACCAAAACGCTGAGATGGGCCACTTGGCTTAACTCACAGAACCTTTGCGGTACTCGTGGCCTATTAATTGACTCCATAAGAAGGAAATAATAGGGAAATTATCATAAATATTGCACCTGGGATTAAACTGTGCTTGCAGCTGCCTTTGCAGTAAGGGGTGGTGTGAAGTTGACTGTGCAAAAATGGTAGCTCCCAAGTCAGTCTGGAAACAGAAGGTGCCTCACCCGAGCGTCCTGCTGGTGGTGGGACCCCATAGGCCACCCTATGGGCATCTTTTCATATGGAAGATCTCCAGTCAGATCCCATCCCTGTGTCCAATAGCATCTAACTTAGCCTCCCGATGTCCTGTGGAAAGGAGTTCCCCCAGCTAACGGTGGACTCTGTAAACGGGACCTCCTTAGCTTGCTTTGCAGGTGATGGAGTGACCTTGGGTTTGTTCATTCGGCATCCCAGTTCTTCCCAGTGCAAGAGGAAGAACCCCATGGTTTGGGGGGCTTTGCAAACTGCGCGTGAGCTGTGCTGGGAGCTGGACAGTCACAGTGTGGTGGAGTGGAAACCAGTGCTGTGTAGACGGTGTCACCAACACAGAGCACTTTACATCCATTTGTATCTTTTTATGCTGGCTGTTATAAACCTACCCAGATTTCTCAGTCACGTCCCAGACTGGACCAGTCATTGTGTGATGTGCTTTTCTACTACAATACCTATAAAAAAACATAAGGAGGAAGTTTGATCTCCAAGGAGATGAAAAATCCTACCAACGTGATCTTTTATTGGACCTTTCATTCTGTTTATTGAAATAACCTCACACCCCTGTTTATCAGTTCACCCATGTGTTTTCTTGTGGATACGGTGGAATCCAACGCTCTGATATTCTGCTTTGCTAATGCAGAGAGAATGTGTTTGAAAGAAAGCCAAGCTGAAGGAAATTCATTACCTTGCTGGTGGACTGGATCTGCTTTTTGGCTCTGTGTGTGAGTGAATTAACTTTGCTTCAGGTCCCTGCATTCCCTGTCCAGGGCTTGTCGGGAAAGTGATTTGCAAAACCCTGCCGAGTGGATGCTGCTGGAAGCTCAAAGTTCTGCGAGCATGGCCTCTGATCTGGTGGGTTCCAGAAAAACCAGAGTTGAGAAACGGACTTGGCTTGTCCCAGCGCTGCCTTCTTCACGGCAGGAAAACCTCCCGGGAAGCAAGTTTGTGAAAAAGAAGCAGTATTAGGGCTGCAAGGGTGCAGTACAGACAGCCGGCTCCCAGTCCTGCAACATGGAGGTGAGACTGGGATTAATTGCGGGTCTTGGCTGAACTGCCTGGATGAGTCCTTGATGAATCAGGGCTTGGAATAAACTAATTCACTGACATCTGCTGATTTCTGCAGAAGCCAGACGGCTAAACACCTTCCATGCTCTGGGTCTAACCTGGAAAGCCTAGTGTGGACATGGTGCAGTCCTGCTACTTCTGCACTTGGGCGCCCTCCTGCCACTACAGGAATGAAAATAACTTTCCTCCATCAGCTGCAGGAGGCAAAGGATCGGCTGCAGCCTGACGGTGGGGAGGCTGCGCTTCACCCCACTGGGGAGTCACGTTCGCCTGGGAACGCTGGACTGATCCTACCTGGCGGTGGGAAAGACCAGAGGAACGGAGCTCAAGAATTTCCCAAGGCTGAGCAAAAAGCCAGCCTTCATCAAAAAAAAAAATGGGCTACAAATCCTGAAGACACCAAATAAAATACATTGCGAACGCTTAGAGTGATATACGGACAAAAGTTGCAGGTATTTGAGCGGTTTAGGCGTTATTAATATTTGCTTTGTCAAAGGCAAGATAGGTTTGTCTGACATGTGCCTTGCGGCAGGTTAAAATAAAAAGACCAGCATGGTCCCTTCTGGACTTGCAGCTCCTGCAAACAGTGCCAGCCCCAGTGTGTAATAGGATCTTCACTGCTATTCCGGGGCTTGAATAACATTATGGTGACTTTGCATAGATTTTTGCCCTTAATGCAAATAGGGAAATGATTTTCTAATCAGGTAAGATAAGGCTGAAACATGATAGATAGAGTTGGGCTTGCTAATGAAATACAAAGAAGTAGCCTGTAGCTCCATAAACTATTCTTAAAAATAATGCAACGTTAAAAAAAAAAAATGAGTTTCTTTGGCTAACAGCGATGTGAGAGAGCCTTGATGCAAATCTTTGTAATGAGTGCATTTCGATGAGCGTTTGAAAAATATATATGTATTTATTTGCATTGATATGTTTATATGGCTTTACATATCAACTTAGTCAGGAAAAATTGAATAAAATGTCTCAGGTCTGGGAAATGAGAAGAGATTATGAAAAGCAGATTTAATATAGCACAGTTTTTTGATGTTTGTGGCACATTTCATCATATTGCCAGAGACACCCAATTACACAGCTTGCAGAGTAATCAGCAAATGGGGGATCCGAAGGAGAATATTAACCATGGTCTTTTTTCCCCCCTTCCTCCTCCTCCTTCTTTAGCAAATATTATGTTATGCTTTATGGAAATGGATCAAAATGCCACATGTGCAGTTAATACTGAGCTCTGGAGCTCTTTCAAATCTTATTTTTCCCCTCACATTGTATTTTTCTGGAACAAACCTCCCGATAACTTTAGGACATGGTTTTTAAGGCAAAAACATCACCTTGAACTTCCTGCAAGTTTGGGTTCTAGTTTTAGTGGGTGGCTGACCTTACATCACTGACATTGCAGCGGGGTGGGGGGGGGGGGNTCAGGTCTTATTGTTAACTGCAGATAATCACGTGCAAGGACACGATTGTAACTCATCCATTCATTTCCCTCTTGGTGGAGGCAGGAATTGACTGAGCTATTTGGTGGCCTTGAAGGTCACAGACTCTCCTCATCCAGGGGGCTTTTTTAATATTCAAAGCAAACCTGTAACTGCAGTGGAAAAGGAAATCTAGTGATTAATATTCCCCTTATTGTGGAAAAAAATAGCAATGATTGCAGTTTAGGACACTTGTGGCTGGCTGATATTTTGTGATCATGTACATGTGTACATGTGATCAAACAGCCCTTGAAGGCACTGATGAGACTGGTTCAAAAAAATTAGAACTAAAAATATTGCAGGCAGGGGTGTTTCCAGGCTCTGCCCATATTCCCACTGTTCCTGGCTCTCTGCCCGGTTCAAGAGAAAGTCACTTTTCTTGAGAATGTCAGAAAATTTATTACTCATTATTACAAATGCGTTTGTTTTTCCTTCCCAATGACTTTTTGCCTACTATGTTGTTTCCTCTACAGTATACCTACACCTGGGAAAAGAAACTAGGAAGTAAGTAATATCAGTTGGGGATGACATTCTGAAATTGAATAATTTGATTCTTTTTCAAGATCTTCATTATCGGATGACTTGAGGAAAATCTCAAAAAATTCAGAGTTATTTGGTTTTTTTCCATCAGCTTCATTAGGCATCATATTAGGCCTTTAGCCAGGATGGAAAGCCCTTGACATTGCTAGCAACTTCTTGCCCAAACAGAAGTTTCACTATCTAGGAGATGTTCAGTCTAGCCCTGAAGGAGCAGCTATGTACAGGTACAAGCTTTATAAAAGCTTCCCTGCCATCTTCTTGTGGACAGCCCACCTTGGATAGACCTAGAAAAGGGTCTTCCATCAAAAGAACAGAAACATCCCCAAAATTGCATAAAAGCCCAAATCATTTGAGAACGGTCAAATTCATCTTTCATCACTGTCTTCAAAGACAAGGTCGCTAGTCGAGTCTTTCCCATCGTCACCTCATCAGGCATGAACTTGTCTCCTAGCTAGTGCTGGAAGATGATGAGAGAGCAGACGCCTTGTGCTTGCCTCGCACAAGGTGCTGGAGCAATTGCTTCAGTGTCTTGCAGCCAAAGGGGAATTTTCACCAGCCACCACAGCTGGAGACAGTGACCCCCAACAGCAAGAAGCTGATATTCTGCACCATTTCATGCAGACTTTTCCCTGTGGTCCCAGCCTCCCCTGGCTGACAGGCAGTGGCACTCGCCACCATCGGCAGGGACGTGGTGATGCCACGGGGACGGACAGGGGAGTGTGATGTGGCCACTGTTACCTGACCCACACTCCAGGTCCAGGTCCTCGCAGCCCACCAGTGACACAGCGCAGGTACAAAACAGGTCAGCCTGCTTGCATTGACACCCCTACCGATCAGCTTGAGTAGTTGTTCATGAAGAATTCGCAAAATAAATTTTCCTTGATTTTTTTTTTTTCTTTTTTATTAGCGGAGTATGAAAACAGGCAATAATTTTACAGAAAGCAGGACTGGCACAATCGGTACATAGTATCATGCTGCAGCTTTTTGGAAATGAATATAAACTCTTTCTTTTTTTTTTTATTCTTTTACCTACCAGAATAAATAAATATGATACACATTTGAGTTCCTCAATAGTGAATTCTAAAGCACAAGGTCTTACACTACGGTTCAATTTTACAGCAATCTGTACAGTATATTACTTTGATTTCCTTTTTGTTCTCCTTTAAAAGCCTTTGTTCCTTTGCAAGATAGGTTTGACACACAAACACGGTTACACTTTGGAGCTAACTGTACGCCTTGGGTCAGAAGCTGGGGAAAAAAATAAAAAATTGATTGCCTCCTGGCATGAGAAAATAAACCAAAAAGTTATTTTCCATTGCACAGACACATCTAAACTTCTCTGGTATGAGATGGCCCTGCTCAATTGCTAGAGCAGTTAGGAAAGACTTCGGCCATTCGTAGGGCACCAGATGCATTATTTAATTTGCTGTAGGTTTAATCTCTATCTTTCTCAAGAAAGCTTTTGCTACAAGATTTTACCTTGGAGTCCAGACTATTAAAAAAAAAAAAATTGTCTGGTTTTGTTAGTATGTGACAAATCTTATGTTCTTTACAAATTAATTCTGGGGCTAAATTTTGTCCTTAGCTGTGGCATTGCTCCACTGAAATCAGTGCAATTATTCCACTTATAGCTTCACAGCAGTTCAGAGCAGCGGCTGGGTCTTACTTTATGAGTGTCGGCATTAATGAGAACCTTCACTAATGAGAGGCACCCATATGCAGAAGAGGTGACATTAGCATCTCAGCTTTTGCACCTCTTCCCCAGCCAGCCTCAGAAAGCAGCGGCTGACACGGAGGCTGCTGTCTGTGCAGCTGGAGACGAAACAACGCATCCACAAAGTCTGTGGAAAACAGAGGACGCTGATCATTACCAGGCTGTTTTGTAGAATGGCGGAAAAGTCGCACACACACATCAGAGTTGGGGATTCTTTGTTTGATCTTGCTTCACTGGAAATTTGTTTGTTTGTTTGGGTTTGTTTGTCGGGTTTTTTTGTTGGTTTGTTTATTGCACCAACCTTTCCTTATCCCTCTGCTATGGATTTGGACTGAGAGCAGATCTACTCAGAGAAACAGCTTTTTTTCACTCAATAGGAAATACAGGAGATGTATTGTGTTGCTCTAGAACAGATCATAAAAAATCAGCAAGGGGCACATGGAGGGGTAAGGAGGGAGGAAAAGAAAAATCAACACAGCTTGTAAAAACCAGCAGGAAATTCTGTAATTTACTTTTTTCAGGCTTAATTGAGTTATGTTTCATAGCTACTGTAATTAAACTAATAGAATACATTGGATTGGAATTTGCATTCCCTTTGTATAGAGGTTTATTTAATCCTTTACGTATGAACTCTTCAGAAGTGTCCTGAAGTTGCTCAAAATTGTTGTGTCAATGGAAGCACCACCCGTGGCACAGGGGAACAGAAATAGCTCCCGTTCCCTCCTCTGTGTCCACACACGCCGGTGTTTCTTCAGCAAAGATGAGTATTTCCTTGGCTGGCCGCAGTGGCAATCGAAACCTAGAGCTGGTTAAAATTCTTCACATGGTGAAATACCTAAATGAGAACTGAGACGTGGGGGGAATCTGCTTGCTGATGGTTATTTTCATGTCTGGCAGCATTTTTGTGTTTCCTATGCAGCAAATGATGCTTTTTGGTGGGGGAAATACAGGCAAAACTTCCTCTCTTTATTCCCTTATTCCCCATCAAGGATATCTCCACTTGTTTGCCCAAAAATATAAAAGAAAAAATGAAAAAAAAGCAGTTCCCTTCCTGCCTCCCAGCATCATTACTGGATCTTTTCTCACTGGTAGTGTTTAGTATTTCTCCTGCACTGTTTAAATACCTCCTTTATTTTATTAATACCTATCAGACTCCTCTGGCTGGGTAGAAGAAATTTAACTGCAAACTCTTACCCTGAATATTGTGACCTGTTTTCTCCTGGTCCATGATCCTGCAAGGACCATAGCTAAAACCTTTTAAAATTCAGTAAGTAGGGTTTGGAGCTGCAGCTGGTCCACCAAGGAGAGGCAATGTAAGCAAAGCCATAGGAAGAGGAAAGGGCCGGCACAGGAAATCTCCAGATACATAACCTGTTTCAAAACAAGTATTAGGGAGATATTTTTTTTACAGTCTCTCCATCACTGTCTTTAAAGGAGTGGGCGTATCCTTTTCCCAGGCTCCGTGCCATGCTGTGCGTTTATTTGGCATTCCTTCCATGCATTAACAAAATCAGCTGGTTCATCTGCGTTATGAAACACAAAGTGTTGCTTCTCTTTCTGCATTTATCTCCCTGCAGCTGAAACTGTACCAGGAATGCCCTGCCCTGGCACCAGGTTGGCACAGCATCCAGAGAAGATAGATAGCTTTTTTTTCCCCCCCATAATAGTTCATCTATCTGGCAGGGTAGGATCTCTGGGTTACACTCCAGGTATTTTATGCCTGTGATGGAAGAAACTGTGTCACACCCAACTGCAATGTTTGTTAAAATACATCAGATCTCTGCGTGGACAGCGAGGACAGGGGAACCTCAGTCCATTTTATTTCTGAGCCTCCGTTAACAACCTCATTTTCCTAAATCGCTGGGGCTGGTGGAAGGAAACAAACAGACCTCACCTTCTCCATCACAAATCAGCAGAGATTTGCAGGAGTTCTTCCCACCTGAAGAAATGTTCAGGTTTGTAAAGTTCGAAGAGGAATGATGCAGAATCTCTCCCTTTGGTCTTCCCACCACGTACACTGGCTTGAATTGGATGGGGAGTTTCTCCCTGTGTTTTTTGGATTCTTTTACGTCTTTGTCCGAAAAATCCCAAAAGGCCGGAGGCATTAAAACAACTTGCAGGAAAGAGTAATTTCTGACAGATAATTCATTATTAAACTTTTGCAAGCTGGAAGCCGAATTCTTGCTTTTCTATATTTCAGAATCAATTTTGCCTTTATGCATTAGCTTACTCCTGTCGTGGATGTTTAAATTTGACCATAAGAAGATAAAACCCAAACTTGGCATAAAATACTTCAGGGGCTCAAATATATTTAAGGCAATATATTTTTTCTTTTGTTTATTTTTAAATTTTAGATGTTTTCATCTTGATTCAGAATGGGAGAAATAATCTCCATGTAAGAAATATTCTTGTGCCCTGGAACAGCTACACCTCAGCCAGCTGCGGCACCACGTAGAGCCAGACAAGGATGACACTGAACAGAAATCCCTAGGGATTGATGGAGATCTGGATGTCTCCTCTCCCAGTTTGCTTTCCCAGCTGTGCTGGCCACATCCCGATGTCCCATGCCAGATGCTCTGTCTGGGAAGTTCCCAGTAGCCGCTCCAAGCCTGCTGTGAGGACGTCAGCGATACCATGGGAGATGAAGGGGGTGAGGAACCAGAGTTGGTAGAGACGTGTAAAGGTGGTGAATGTTAAAATGAATTTTTGCACTGAGACACGGGGAAGAGTTTCCCTCCGTGGCTTGGTGGGGAAGGTCTCATCTCCCTCTGGAGGATCACAGCAAATCTACTGCTGGATCAAACGAGCTTCTCTCCTATGCTCCCTGTCCCCAGGCTGCGGAAGCAGAATCCACGTATTTTGACCTTCCTGTGGCGGATGCTGGGGTATCCATCATGGCCTACATGAAGGCTGTAGCTGCCCTAATCTGAGCCAACATCGCCCTTTCTAGTCCTGTGGTAACCAGGCAGAAGGGAGATGCCTGTCTCAACTGGGGTGGCAAAAAAGCGACTACAACCCTCTATTTTCTGCCTGAAAAACCCACTGACATGAGTTGCAGTTTCATGGCCATCTTTTATTACTTAAAGAAGAGCTGAAGTCCAGATCTGGTCTCACTGCCAATTACCACCCTTGCTCGCTTCATCAGCTCAGTCTAGACTGGCACCAGAGAACAACATCAGAAAGGATGTTAATTAAATTTGCAGTTTCCCTGGTCTGGCAAAGCAAGTCCATAGCCTATAGATGTGCTGAGGTTAGCAGGAGGCAGAAAAAATAAAGGTGAATACAGCTTTTTGAGGAAGGGGGAGGAGAAAAATTAAAGCTTTGTTCTGGTGTCCCTGTTTTGGGTGACAAACTACAAAAAATGAAAGCTGGGGCTTTCAAAGGGTCTTTTTGGAGACAGTAAATGCACTTTGGTGGTTTTAATTTAGTCAGACTCCTTTGAAAGCGGCAGCCAAAAATCTACTTCCTATGAACACATTTGGTTTTGGCAAAGTGGAGAATTCTGCCGGTCACGGGGGCTGATTTGACAAAGGCAGGAAAACTAAAACAAGAGAGAAAACCCTAAAACTGAAGCATTTGGCACAGCGAAGATTATTTAAAGAAGATGCTCCGTTTTCCTTGGAAGCTGGTGCGGTCGATGAACTCCCTCTCTAGAGGCCTGCTCTTGCTACAACTATATGAAGGATAAAACATCATTTCCCAAGAAACTTGGCTATTCTTTCACCTCTATTTGAAGGAGTTAGATGCTTGTTCAAGAGGCATTAGTGGAGTTGAAAACACTCTTTCTCCTCCTGTGTTTTAAGAGGTAATTTGACCCTTGACTTCTGCCCTGGTGCAAAACAAGGTGGGAGCAGGAGGGGCTGCAGGATATGGGTCTACACTTCATGGACCACCCTTCATCAAGTGCAGACCAGCTGATCATCTGCCGTGACTTAGTTCAGCTCTGCCCAGTGTGGTAGGGGCAGACCTGGCTGACACCCCTGGGATTCAAACCCAGCACCTGCCACAGAGTCACTCTGGATTTTTTTGGTCCTAGGCAGTATTAGAGATTAGATCTGGATATCATCCCTCCCTAATGCTCAGGATAATAGCAGTTAGCTATATAGCAGGTTCAAAGGATTTATTTGGGTNATTTGAGTTGGCAGAAACATTGCTTCTCAACGAGGAAAACCACCCCAGGTTGAATTGGTGGGTCATTCCAATGAACCAAGGCTGAAAATGTTCACTGAAATTACTGTGAAGCTGGTGAATTTTGGTTGCTTGCAAACCCTGCATTTTTGGCAAGTTTATCTACTCCCCCCTCAGCTCCAGAGAATGTAAAGAGAATATAAAGCCCCTGCTTATCACCTGCTTTGCCTCCAGCATTGCAGCATTTTTCACTTGTTACATTTTCACTTGCTAACCAGTTTCTGAAGCTGCAGGGCTTGAGGGTAGAATTTGGTGATCAGAGGGTTTTTCTAAACACAGCTTGCATTAATCAAGTTTTTGTCAAAGAACCATATAATTCATGATGTATGAACACACCAGGAGTTCATACAAAGTTTTTATTATTCTCTATTGTCAAAGTTGAACCAAAATGCTTTCCAAAAAGAAAACCCCATAATTTGTAAATAGAGGAGTTTACACTTCACTGAAGATCAAAGAGGAAACAATCTAGATAAAAAATAATCCTGTGAATTTGGCTTTCATTTTTCTCCCCAGCCAGCAGCATTTGCAAATATTTTGTCCTCTCTCTTTGAACAAGTGCTATTAAAAAGTAAACAAAAAAATTTTGCCTTATAGGAAGTGCTTAAACAAGAAATTCACCTTCACATCATTTCCCGGCTGTTATAAAATTGGCTTTAGCAGAGAAGGGAGAAGTGGAGCGGTGAAGTGCACCGTCGTTTTTCTTCATCGTAAACACCTTTAGGACACTGACCCAAGAAGAGCAACTAGCTACGAGCTGAAGTCGGGAGGATGGCTGATTTGTAACTTTGATACTAGCTACTAAAATTGAGAAGGAAGGGGGAATAAAAGCAAAAGAGGTCACAGTTCTGTAACACTGACAGTAACACACAGGTGATGGGTGCTGTCAACATTATAAACTATATACAAGACAAAGCAGGACTCTTTCTTTTCCCAAAGAACGCAACAACAACGAAAAAAGGTGTATATAACACAGTTGGCACATTATCGCGGGGACGAGGAAAGGAGGCTTCTCCTGAATGTTACAGGCTTAACTCATGGCAGTCCACAGGACAGTTTGTCTGTCTAAGCATACATCCTCTCCCCCTTTCTCCTTAAATATTTAGTGAAGACCAGACCAGTAGTGATGTCTGATGCAATCGTGATGCTAATAAGACGTTAATAAATGCAAAGTTTTCCCTGAAAGGGAGCACCTTACTCCAGGAAGAGATGAGGGTGGGTGGGGGCTCAAGGAGTGACATGCCTAGTGCCAACCTCTGGTGTATCTTCTCATGGGCAATGGTGGCTCATCTGGCAGTCAGTTGGGTAGGGTGTCAAGGCCAAGGGACGCCGCATGCTGCTTTGCCCGGAGCCTTAGGTTCTCAATGCTTGTCGTTTTACTGTTCAGGCTTGGGAGGGAGCTGGAGGCCTGCAGGATAGGTGAGGACCAGACCTGCTGAGCGTGGGAGAGTGATTGGTAGTACGACTGACAGTGCAGGGAGCTCAGTGGTGCCATGTTGACGTTCATGCCCAAGTAGGGCATGGCAGACGGTGTCCCCATTTCAAAGGAGGAGTAGTGGACCAAGTTGTTGGTGGCCGCCATGTGCTGGCGGAATTGCTCCTGCAGGCGGAAGAGGCTCAGGGGCGAGGAGGAGTAGGAGTGAGTCTGAGCCAGGCCACTGCTGGACGAAGGCGTCACGGTCGCGCTGATAGGGGACTCTGTAGCAGGAGACAGAGGGAATGAGGATTATTTCTACAGGCTGGATGCAGGTGCTGATCCGCACCCCAGCAGGGTTCAGACTGCAGCATGGGCTTCTCTCTTGCATCAGGAGGGTGAAGGAGACAAGTTGCGTTAGCTCAGGAGGGCTAAACACATCTGTTTCATAGTTAGCATTTTAATTCCTAGAAATGGGGCTGACCTCTTCGCTATGGCTTTCCTGCTGCTGGGCACTGTTCTCCCTACACTCTAACCTGAGCAGAAGGTCTTTGCTGTCTGCGTGCTCCTGCTACAATAGACATCCTGCCCTCTGTGGGTCCTGTTTAGCTCTGGGGACAAGAAGATAAGTTGGGGCAGCCTACCAGCAAGTACCCATACCGCAGAGAATAAGGGACTGTGCCCAACCACCAGCATCCCTCTTGGTAAGCCAGGTCTTGACACCAACCCCCATCAAGATGTTGCTCCTCACCTGCTTTTGGGCTCGCTCTCTTGCAGTTCAAAGCCTTGCTGTCCACACCAGGGCTCTTGTCCACTTTAGCCTCATCTAAGGTGCTCTTAAACTCATCCTCTCTGTCGGTCTGGTCCTCAGGTGCAGACTCGCTGGCCGACTGCTCTGACAGGGTTAGGTTGAGATCCGCGCCTACCTCACTCGGGAGGCTCTGGACCTTCTCAGTGTCTGGAGTGGTGGCCTGGGTCTCCAGCATAGGTGGCTCTGTCTTTCCCTCACTGTGGTTCCCTTCACAGTCCTTCTGCTTCTGCAGCTGCTCCTTCTGCAGGCTACGTTGCTTCTTTCGGAACTTGGCCCTCCGGTTCTTGAACCAAACCTTCAATGCCACAAACAGCAAAGGGGAAACCTCGTCAAAATCCTGCTTAGTGCCAAATTCAGCATCATTCAGCCTGGGAGCTTCAGGAGAATTCCAAGTAGTGAGGTACTGCAAGCCCAGTGTGCCCAATTGTCATTCCACTTTGCTGGATCTTAGAGCTCTACCTGTTTACAGTGCTTCTACAAATAGCACAACAAATATATTTTTAAAAATTTCCAGCCTCTATGTTGATTCTTTAAGGCACTCCACTAGTATTGGTTTTCTGCTCTTTGGGGGTTTAATTTCTAAATTGATCAGGCAGTTGCATCCAACCAGAATGTTTTATAGCTGAGTCTGATGACATTACATTGGCTTACAGTACAGTGCTCTGTCAGTTTCTAAAACCATTTGGTGATAAGTGTACCAAAACCATGCCGGCAACACTCAAAATAAGTCATTACAGGCATAGGCTGTTATCTGTGAATTGAATTTATGGAAGGAGGAGAGAATACATATTTTTTAACCTAAATCAGTTGACAGGGATTGGAAGAAATACATTTGCAAATCTTGTTAGTGTTGTTTGGTTAGTTAGATGAGGAAACAAAAATTTTGAAGATCAAAATGTCCTGACATTTCTATAAAAGAACTATTTTTTTCTACTACTTATCCACTTCACACTGAAGAACTTGCTCTTTAAAGCCCAGCAATGCAAGACCCTCCCCACCAACAGGTTATGAAGCACATTGTGCTAGATGAAACTAAAAAAAAAAAAAAAANAAACAAAAAAATCCCAAAACTGAACCTTGGCCTGAGATGTTACAAATATTGACACTGGTGGAAAAGAGCAGCTGGAAGTACTTGGGTTTCTGCTCTTCTGAGAAAGCCAGAAAAGCCTTGCAAATAACTAAATAAGTAAACTTCTGTTGATGTTTCTAAAATTTCCCCCAAAGAAATGCAAAAGAACAAATGAAAACCAGTGTACACTTCAGACAACCCTAAATTTAAAAAATGTGCATGTGGATTAAGAATTTCTTTAGCAGATGTGTAACTTGGGATGATTTTATCTTCCCTGCTTGCCTGTGTCTTTGACAACTTTGCTGCTCCAAGATCTTTGGTTACACTGAAAGAATCTTGAAAGGTCAAGAGAGGTGTCAAGCCTCTGTGAACCCCACAGTATTCTTTTAAACATCCCCACTTGCAAACCTTCAAAATCTCAGTACCTGGACTCTGGCTTCAGGTAGGTTTGTGCACATAGCCAGTCGCTCTCTCATCACCACATCTGGGTAGTGAGTCTTCTGGAAGGTCTTCTCCAGCGCCTCTAGCTGTTGGGCGGTGAAGGCCGTGCGACTTCGCCTTTGTTTGCGGTGCTGGGATCCATAACGTGCCTCCAAAATGATGTCTTGAAATGTACAGCCGTTGGAAGACAAGAAAAGTGGCCAATTTAATTATTGGAATTTGTATGCTGGCACTCGAATAAAGCACTTATTAACACCAGGCAAACCTACAAAACATTTCTTTCATGGCTCTAGATCTAATAAGACACATACATGCATTTGCTGGTTAATTGAGGTGTCTGAGGAGATAAAACCTCTGACTAGAAAGCTTGTTCTGGAGAGGGAACCTCTTTCTGTGACAGCTGTGGAAAATGTTGACACTCCAATGCTAAATTTAGTTGAAATAAGCCAACCTGCTCCAACATCAGTGGGGCAGGACATGCAGAGGCCCAGAGCCCACTGTAGCATAAGCCTCTTTCATTAAGAAACACGATTAAAAACAACGTGGGGAGATTCACCAACGTAATCAGGAGAAGGGCCCAACGCTGTGTGTCATGTTCTCCTTGAAGCCAAGGGCAGAGCTTCCGTAGGATTCAACGGCGTCATGACGCTCGGTGCCGATGGGTGGGAAGAGTCCACGCAGCTCAAACACAGCTACCTCTAGCTCATTCTATTGGCTGCAGCTGCATTAGAAGACACACATCTGCCCAGAAACCAGGCTGAGTTGCCTCTTCTTTAGTGCCTCATATGTAGCTCACCGTAGGCTTCAAGGCATGATATTGGAACGCTGCTCTGGGCTCCAGCTCATGAAAGCGCTTAAGCTCATGTGCTTACGTGTGTTTAGCTTGAAAGCACGTGCTTTACTGAACGTGGACACTCTCCAGCATCTGGGGTGGAAACGAGAGCCAGGAACCAAGCCCAGCCCCACTGATCGCGAGCCCAGAGCTCATGTGCTGAGCTCTGCTCAGTAGAGGAGCTACTCAGATGGTCTGACTTTGCAAATTGTGCTTGCAAAAGAAGAAATTCAGAGCAGGGAAAATCTGAGGTTCGCAGTAAAGGGCTTATTATTTTACCAGAGGTGTTATTATTGCACAACAGTTAGTGGGAGTAGAAAGATCTTAAATCAATGAAAATAAGTTACTTTTAAATGAAAAAAAAAGGAAAAAAAAAAAACCAAAACCCAAAAAACACCCTTTATTATGCAAGTTGGGACATGCTGTGCTACAGTGTTGGAATGAAATAGTCTGGCGAGAGGACTGCTCTCAAAGAGGAAATGCAGAAAGAGCAGTGTCTGGTATCCTTTTTAATTCAGTTAAGAATGTGACTTCCAGTAGAAGGGAGGAATGAACACACTAGAAAACAACCTAATAGGGAGAAAAGTTGGCATTATCAGTGCGCGGAGCCAGATGAAGGCTCTTGCTGCTGTTTATTTGTGCTTTTGTCACGAGCATCGTGGCATGAATGTAAACAATAAAACAAAACCTGCTGTCAGGCCAGCCCCAGAACCACACAGCCAGGTTCCAAATATGTCAACTAATGAGCGTAGCAAATCAGCTTTGCACCACTGAAACATTCCTCTTCCAAACTTCCAGCTGTTTCATTCTAGGTCAGCGTTCGCAGCGCTTTTCTGGGCGTTGCCAAAGCTGCGTGGTTTTCGCAACTTGGAAAAGACACGATCAGGCTAAAGGTCTTCAGCCAAATACAATATCGTGATGGTTGCATCCAAGAGACTTTTGTATTTGAGGTATCAGAGCTCTTCGGGGAGCTGAATCACTGGCTCCTGCTTTGGAGGCAAAGAGACCGTCCTTGAAGCAGTGGGAGACAGCTCCCAATGCAGCCAGGCGAGAGGAAGGAATGTTCCAGGAGAAAAAAATTGAAGCTACCCTGAAATGTTTTACACAGCCAGCATTTGTGTTTCAAGTGCAAGGAATCAGGAGAAAGGACACTGGTTAAACACCCTACCTGCAGGCTGGAATATTCCCGAATTCCTAGAGTAGAGGTTAGACCTACCAGCTCCCTGGAGGCGGCAGCTCATACATTAAGTCTGGCCACTCCGACGAGAGCAAACCAGCAATTATTTTAATGTTTTAACTATGTTTTCAGGCTTTGTGCAAGAAGGAGAATATAAATTGCAGGTGAGGCCTTGCAGTTACAATCAGAAACCTCTGTTTTCTGACTTAAGGTCATTTGCTTTTGTGCTGCTTTATTCTGACTGTCCCTGGAAGGCAAATGAGATCTATAACCCTGCACTGAAAGATATTCAGAAGTAACAGAATGTGAAGCAACTGCAAAGGAACCAGCTCGTAGCTATGTAATGCCTACCCCACCAATGATAAGCAGACAAGGGGACCGTGGGATTCAATTTGGAAAGTCTTCCAGGTGGGTTATTAATTTTAGAGATAAGAGGTCAGAAAAGCAATTGAATCTCCCGGACAAGAATGTGAGAATACAATTTTTTAATTCTATCTTTTTTTATCTCGCTCTGCTTTTACCCTAGTTAGGGTCAAAGACATTAAGTCCTCCACCCTCTACTCCAAAAAGTACAATCGATCACAAAAATCTTTCAAGAGCTCCTTGCGTCTAGGAAAGGGGCACCTTGAAACCCAAGGTCTGTAATGCACATTGCAGAGTTCAGGACCGTCTGCTCCATCTGACCACTTATGTGCTGAAAGGATGAGGGAAGGAGTGGATGGACAACCAGGACAAGGAAAGTGCCCACCTGTCATCATCCTGCAGCCTGACAGCAGAGCCAGGATTAGAGTCCAGGGTCTCCTCAATCCCACTTTTGTTCCCTTTCATTGAAGACAACAACTCTGAGCTCTGCCTTACAGCGCCCCAGAGATCAGACAAGCCACGGTGAGCCGTCTGAGGAGGTCACTATGTTAAAGAGGTCACTACCAGCAGCTGGATAAGGGAACATTGCTGGCATGAAGATTGGAGAGTCAGATACGGTTCACTGATCCAAAGAGTCCAAGACCTTTGCCACCATGCCTTCATGGACTACCTACCTAGGAAGGCTGTCCTGAAACTTTTGCATCCTTATTTTGGCTTAAGCCCATCTGTCCTAAATTTAGCCCACTGAAGCTGTCTGGGTAGGTAATTTTCTCTACCTACTCTAGGCTGGAAGGAGTCACTCCACTTTTTTCTTTTTTTTTTTTTTTTTTNATCAGACAACTAGAAAGCTATCTTAAAGCAGATGTATAATTTTCAAACAATCAGGGAAGATCTTTCCATTCTGGGAAGGTCTCTAGAATCACATCTACGGTAGTTTTTTGCTTTAGCTTCAGTATACTGGTTGTCAGGCCTGCTCTACCGCACTGCCTGACCAAAACAGTGATGTTGTGGCTGTTGACCATTTGCATGGCCTTTGATGATCTCAGCCAGATCTGGGTGTTTTGTGGTAGGCTGAAATGTAGAGCAGAAATATTTGCTCTACCATCCCAAATATTCTCAGGTCTCCATCAATAATTTTTGAACAATTTCCCCTACCAAATCATAAAACACTATCTGGACTTTGCACTTCCTTCTAATGACACTATCGATGTAGTGCTGTTACACTTATGGCTGAACACAGAAAAACATATCAAATGCTCAGGAGCAGTGGCTCCTGTCCCACCATCCCATTATCAACAATGCTGTGTAAATAACACTCTCCGGGTAAAGTTGCATGTGACTTCCTTTGAGCCTAAAAAAGCTCTTTTAGGGAAGGCAAAATACAAAAGCAACAGAGATGGAGGCAGGAGGACCTGCAAGAAAGCATTACCCAAGACAGGGTCTAGGATGCCCAAGAAGAAATAGGTCAAAGTGAGACCCAAAGAAGACCCAAATGAAGATTTTTTCCCAGAGAGAAAGAGTGTTTAGTAGGACAAGAAATGGAAAGTAGTTGCAAGAAGGGGCAACACAAAAGAACAAGCTATGGCCCGGGACAGCAGAAGATGGCTATTAGGGGATGTAAGTTCTGGGCCCCTCAGTGGGGGAATCCAATTCACTGCTCATATTCATTGTGCTGTTATTTGCTAACAAGAAAGTAAAAAAATGTCTGCTATTTGTTGTTCACTGGTTGAAACATATTTCAGAGCATTTTTAATTGTCTCTTTTCAATCCTATAAAGTGGGGCTGCATCCCTTCTTACCCCTGGGCTTCCTAGCCATCAGAGGCCGGTCTGCAGCAAGGTGCAGTGGTCCGGTGGCAGTGAACACTGGAGGGCATGTGTCACCTTGCCCAGCTTGGCCATGTGGCCAGTATTCAGGAGCACACCATGCCAGTTGGCTGTGTCACACTCCAACTCCTAAAGAAGAGTTTCACTCATCTCAAGCAACAAGTTTGTTGGGTTTTTTTGTGTTTGTTTCCCGCCCCCCCCCAGGGAACGGCAAAAGCCGTGAGTTGTTCTTACCAGCCAGTCTCTCTGCCAGGGTGAGGGCATGCACCGAGGGTCTGTAGTCGGGGGCGTGCTGGGCTTGCTGAGCTGCCTGCTGGTGGAGGTTGTACATGGCGCTCAGCGAATTCATGGCGTGGAGGGAGTAACCATTCACTCCATAGTGCTGCATGGTGACATAAACCTGAAAAACAGCAGCCGGAGGAGAGAGGAGCTGAGGAACGTGCTATTCCAGCGTCCTGGTGTCTCAGCAGGGCTTTGGAAATCCTGAGTCCAAACTTAAACTGCCGCATGCAAGGCTCACTTCCAACCTCCAACAGGTTCTGGGACAGGAATCAAAATACCTCCTGGAGACCCAAAGCACCAGCAACACCAGTCTGGCTTCCAAGCTTAGAAACTATATCCCACTCATGATATGCTGAACAAAAGACAGGAAAGGATTTTTTTTTACATACCGTGATAAAATACATCATATTATTGTGACTTTTAATGAACCAACCTAGCTCTATCCCAGGACTAGCTGGGATTTTATCCCTATCGTTGCCTACAGTCGGCTGTCCTGTAATCCCATCGCTATAATATCAAATAATCTTTCTTATCTGAACTCACTCATGCATAATTTGTTTCCATTCATTTTTCTTAAGGTTCTTAACACAACACAAATGATACCGGTTAAAAAAAAAAANAAAGAAAATAAATTTGTAGTGTAATAGGACCAAAAATGTTATGGCTAAAGAGGGAATTAAGGTTTGCAATAAATACTGACGTTTCATAGCTCAATAGCAAGGAAATTGTTTCAAAAAACTAATGGCTTTTTTTCTACTGTGGGCTCCATGTGAAACTTCAAGCTGTTTTTCCTTACAGACCATCTGTAAAACTGAGCTAATATTGATCACAAAAGCTGAGTGATGCTTCACTCATCTCTGTTATAAATGGCTGAGGGCTTCCAGGATGCCTCTGTGGTTTGTAAGACATCGGAAAGGAAGTTGTGAAACATTTGCCACAAAAGAAAATTTTTAAAATACTGTTTACATCAGCAAGTCACCATCTGGAAAGCCAGCGCAACAAATGAAAAATCAAAGAGGTCCAGCTGGACTAACTTAAGGAAAGCAGACGGGTTATCTAGGCAACCTCTTAGAAAGCCATTTAGTCACTGGAGGAAGGTGGTTCAACTTCCGTGGTTTTAGGAGAAACGTGATGCATTGAACGGCAAAAATTTGGATGAACAATTATCTGTCTTTTTTCTGCACAGAGGAAAGACCTTCATTTTTGCCTCTAGAGGGTTTATACCATGGAGGACAGACTCTCGGTGAAAAGGAGGGAATGGAAACGAGTTAGTCCCACTACCCCTCTTGCTCTGAATTCCCATTCTCTCCCAAACCACCTTGATGTAAGGAAGCACAAACATGGAGTGACCTTGTTTAACATCCAGAGGCCAAGCTGTATTTCCTGGGAAAAGCAGCTGAATTTTTTACTATAGGGTCTGGCAATGACCTGGGCCATCTTGTGGCTTCACCTTCGCAACGATCTATCCATCGTGGTGCCCAGGAAGGGAGGAGGGAAGCCATGCAGCTGGAGTTCGGTCAAACACTCCACCAACTCGGGGATGGTCCTCACTGCTCTGGGATGGGTTTTTTTGACTGACGGATTTTGTGTCATGAGTGTAAGTGCTACCTTTGGGATTGTCTTCTCCAAGAGGCTGCCGTAATCACTAGCCAATAATTTGAGAATCTAGCACTCAGCCTCATTCCTGTTTCCCCAGGTCCCTTCTGCTCAGCCATCACATCATTTCATTGCCAAGAGTGCTGGTGGAGGGTGACAGATCCAGGTGTGGTTACACCACAAAGGTCTGAAACACACCCCAATGCCACCTTCATCTGCTTTGTCTTTCCCTTTTCACCCACTCTGGATTCACCCCCAATTCTTTAGTTATAGACTCAAAAAAAGATTGATGGCTATCCAGGACCTACATAGAATCACAGAATATCTCCTGTTGGAAGGGACGCACATCCCACCCCTCTCTGCACAATGCCAGCCACATCCTTACAGCCCACAGAGAATGTTGCCAGTTATGTCCTCTCCTACCACATCCTATATAAGAACATAAGAAAAAAAAATGCTACCTCCTACTTCAAAGTACGGACAATTATTGTATGAATAGCTGATTTATTGAAAAATGCATTTAAGGGTGCCTGAGACGTATTTTGTATCTGGTTCTGAAAAGCAGGGAAATATCAGATCTGCTTTGTTTTATGGTATCCAAGCAATTATTTTTGAATTCATTTTCAAAATGTTTCATTTCAAAATTTACCCTAGTTTTTAGGAAAGCAAAGACAACCCCAAACCAAAATAATAGCCTTCATCTATACCTTATCAAGGTTTTATTCACTTAACAGGAGAGAAAGCCAATGATATTCTAAGATGAACCACCATGAAAATGGATATTTTTGGTTCAGATGCCAACCTAAACACAAGAATGCCGCAGCTCTGCTGTAATTGAGCTTAAGGAACACATAAGCAATGCCAAAATTGTTTGCTGGTTCTTTGATCAAGGTAAGAGACTTCACATGCCCACAGATTTTTGTCATTTGTATTTTCCCGGGGATGGATTCACAGGGAAATTACAGCAGGGATGTTGCTTTACTGGACTGCAGAGCTTTGCTGCTGGTGGCATGCGATAAGGGACAGGAGCATGTCCCAGTGGTGTGCTGTTGATGTGACCACAGGGGACATCTCCCATCACCTGGGGAAGACCTGCAGGTCCCTCACCTGGACACTACACTGGATGGTTCTGGTCACGTCTGTGGTGCAACTTCACCCCATTCGTGGCGCCATTCTTTTCCGAAGAGCATTATCCCAACCCAGCCAGCAGCACAGCAGTGCTCAGCACGCACCAAGCCAGCTCAGCGGGTGGCAGTGCTCAGCCTGTCCCCATCATCAACGAGACTGCTGCAGCTGGCCAGAGAGTCATTCGCTGCTTCGCTTTCGCAGTCCAAGAGCAGGACTGGCTGTTCTGGCCAACACCGGCAGCAAAACAGAGGTTTGCATCTTCATTTTGCCTCCTCCCTTCCCACCCCCTAACTTGTGAACCTGCTGGCTGGTTCCACCTGCTTTGGCCAGCAAGGTGGAGGTCTCAAAGCCTTTCAAGATCCTGCGTGTTTCGTGAAAACCGTTTGAGGACACAGAACTTACTAACTGCCCTGGGCTGCTGTCAGACCTCCATCCTTAATAGATGCCAGAGAATCCATATCCCAGGGCTCAGCCTTGCCAGGAGACACATGGGAGGCTACATGTTTGACTCCCAACCCATAGAAATGCCTCTTTCTTTTCTAATCCCCCTTGCATGATGTTGCTTGTGTACCAAGCTGGCACATTAAGGAAAAAAAGAAGAGGGAGAGGAGGGGAATTTTCCCATACCATACAGTCTTCCGAGCACACCGCCAACGACGTGTCTGGAGACCAGTGTTTCCACTGAAACACTTGCTCCGGGAAGATTTCAGTTTATTTGACCATTAAAAGATGTTTTTGTGTGTACGTGTGTGTCTGAACAAACACTTCTGGGTGGCCTAGAAGAAAGTGCATCAAATTAAAAAAAAAAACAAACAAAGAAAATAAAAAGCAGGGGACTTAATAATGATGGACTCAGGATGGGAGTCAATACCCATCACAGCTTTAGTCATAACTGCCTGGCGTGCTGCAGTGCAGACGACAGACAGACCTTCCTACTCACTTGTGCAGCAAATGTATCATCCCAGATTCAGTATTAAAAAAAAAGGAGGGAAAAGGAGATATCTTGCATTTACTGAGCAAGACTCCTCAGCCTAATATGCAAAGTTAACTGAGACTGCAAACAGCTCCTGTTTAACTGTCAGCTCCGAGCGCACTCCAACCCCAATAAATTAAATATTTAAAAGACATCATGCAGCAATTTTTTTTTAATGGAGAAAGCCATTCATCAAGCCACCGCTGTGTTTCACAAGCTGTCGAATAGTGCTTACACTGGTTAAAATAATCTTTATATTTCATTAAGCAACCAAATAAGCTGATCCCTTCCCACTGGCTGTATAGATGGTTTTAATTTTCAAAATCTGCAAATGCATCTTTTATGTCTCTGGGTGGCTGAAGGGCCTCAGGAACAGCCACAGCCAGGAGGAGGATGAGAGCAAAGTTTGAGCTCCTGCTTTTTGGAAGGGTAGAGGCTCGAGCTGTTGTCGATACAGCTGGGAGGGTAAAGTAAGGTCCATCTCAAAAGAAAGGGGATGCCTTACCCCGATTTTGTGCATCGGAGATCACTGAAGAGCTAAGAGGGGTGGGAAAAGGAGATGGGAGCTGAGGAAAGGTGCAGGAAAATAATACGTAAGAGGAAAATCTCCCTGTAGGATGAGGCTAGACAGGGTCTGTCCCTGCCGAGAGCCTGCAGTATTTGCTCAGCACAGGGGGACAGATGCCTCCTGCAGTGCCTGGGGCTGGTACCTCCTGGGGAGGGTGGTTTCCTTCTGCACGGCCCCTCAGGGCCACATCGGTGACTCTCCTGGCATCAGAAGTCTTGTTCTGTCCCAGCTACCCACATTCTGCAGCCCCAGGCTGTGAGGTCTCCACACCATACCCTGTGCCGGACCCTGCCAGGATTCCTGCTCCTTCTGCCTTTGCAATCCTGGCATTATTCCCTCAGTCCCAAAAACTCTCCCACGGCTTTTTACCTCTCACTTAAGTTTTCACCATGGAAGTCTCATGGATGCTGCGCCCACTTTTCTTCCCAAGCCTGCAGACCCCTCAGGCTGCAGGGACTGTGTCCTGCCAGGATCCGACCTCACAGAGGGGACCAGGGATTCTCCTTAACTTTCACTGATGCTGACTATGAGAAAACCAGCTTTCTCCATCCTCTGCATTGCTCAGAGGCCAGGCAATGTAGGTCTCTACCCATCCCAGGCTAACCCAGAGAGCAGACGCTCTTTATTCAGCCGCTGCTGTTCAATCTCATGCAAAACAATTTGCACATTTACCAGCTGGGAACAGGAATGCCGTTATCCCAGAGCAGAGCTGCATTGCTCTAGCTGAAACATGGCTCCCATCCGTACCTTCCCAACACTGGCCTCGAAAACCTCAGGTTCCCGTGGAGTCATACAGCACAAGAGTGGTGCAATTTATTGTAGACCACTTAGCGGTGTAACACATAGGGGAAATTTGGCCCTGAGCTTTAATATTATCAGCTTTGGCTCCTCAACTTTTGTAAAAGGCTTTAAGTTTCCCTGTTTAACTGGTAACTAATTTTGTATCCAGACACATAATTCTGTCCTGAGACAGGACGCAAAGAGGAGAGAACCACACATTTCGTCGCCAGGCGAAAACTCCTGTTCCTAGTGGCTTGTGCATGCGTGGAATTGCAATAGATCTGGGAACAATAAAACATCTTTTAAAAATGAGATATTGAATTTTTCTGAAAAGCACCTTGTAACAAAACATCCATATTTTCCCTCCTGTCAGGGAAATTAAAACCCCACCAACTGAAAACCACAAAACCCAGTCTGGAGCCGTATTAACTGCACCCAAGAACTTGAGATCAGGGACATTTTCTGCTTGCTCCTCTCCTTGTTTCAACTCCTTACTGCCCCCATCAAAACACCTTCAGTCTGTACCTGGCTTCACCTGCCAGCTGCACACGAGACCTTTAACAAAAACGCAGACCTGACAAAACTCATTAAGGGAGAAACGTATAGATCCCTGCAAACCCAAATGTCACTCATGCTGGCCACAGAGCTTCTGTCAGTGCTGGAGAGCTTGTCCCTGCGCTGAGCTGTCCTGAATAAGGACATCTACGGCAGCTCCCTATGCTGACGCTGCTCTGGAGAAAAGGAATTTTAAACCGAGACAGTGGTTTTGCATTATTCAAGTGCATTATTCCGCAGTAACGCACCCCCTTCCCTCCTCCCCAAATCTAAACTAAGTTGAGATGGAGGATTTTTCTTCAATAGCTTATTCTGGCCAGTTTTCTCAGGTCAAAGTAAAAAAACACCTAGGACAAGATATTTGCCCTCCTCAAGCAAACGCCATTGGGCGAGGTGGGCTTGAGGCTGGATGTACGACTTGAAGCTTTCCAGGGGCTTTGGACCATTTTCTCTTTTCCCTTCAGTTGGTCCCTCCAAATACTGAGTCATCTCAAACTCAAAAAAGTACTGAGACTAAATTCATTGAACTACACAAGACGCTCAGGTGCAATGGTGAAAAATGGGGCAATAAAACCTATGAGTTAAAAAGACTAATTTTTCCTAGAGGAGACAAGAAGAGGATACCAGAGGCTGCTTTTGACTGGTGGGCACTGCGGGGTGTTAAGTTAATGTCACTAAATCTGTCAGGAAATTGGGAGGGTTCGTGATGGTGGAGGCATGTGTGAGGGCGTTCTTCATGTGGGAAATAAGCTAAATGTACTAAAAAAGTTACATCTGGTCTTTGACAACCCATTGGCAGAAGTGAATTTCAACACCCCAGTTCATTACTGATGAAGAGGGATCTGCCAGAGATGCATTTGAAATTTGTAAGATCTTGGGACTGCGCCCTGGCAGCTTGAACATGGGAAAAGCACAAGGAAAATAGTGAAANGAAGATCTTGGGACTGCGCCCTGATGCAAGATGCAGCTTGAACATGGGAAAAGCACAAGGAAAATAGTGAAAGAAAAGTCTGGTGCTCTTGTGTGGTGTTGGGGCTCCTGCAGGTGACAGGAAAAAATAGGAGCAGCCCCCTCAGGTGAAAAAGGAAAGTCGCCGTCCTCCCACCCGAGTGCCTGCTCAGGCGGTACAAATCACTACTCGTCTTTATGCAAAGCACAGGAATGCACGCGCTGCTCATTACTAATGGGGAATAACAGCAAATGGTTTGTGCTAACAGCGTCCCCCTTATTACTGCTGGCAATAAACAGCATCAAAAATAAAATCACAGCAAAATATTCACACTCACACCCCCCCCCCCCCTTCCTGGAGCTGTTCTGCTTTATGATTTTATGCTTTGAATCCTTATTCAGAAACACTTTAAATCAGCAAGATAAATAATGAATCTCCGTCTCTGCTTATCTGACAGTCTAGGAAAATAAGCTCACTCTATACACAGACATCGGTTTTATATATATTTGGTACTAGATGAATTACATACCTGGGGGGGTTCTGAACAAATGATCCTTGCAAGAGGTTTTCTTCAATCTTTTTTTTTATATCCCTAAATCTTTAAGGTATATAAAGGTCCAAAATCACGTAAGATAATAACCAGCATGTTATAAATCAGTTTTGTTCCTCACGTGAGATTGCTGAATGTCTAAGGAAACAATCTCACCTTTGTAGCGGACGAAATATAAATAATTTGAAATACTGCAACACATCATATTTTCTCATTCAAACATCAAAGTGTGAGAGCAACTAGCGCCATGAAAACAGGCTTCCATAGGACTTTTCTTATAACTGAAATAAAGGAATTGAGAACAGCTCTCAAAAAAAAATCAAGATTTCCCATTTCTGATCTTCCTGTAATACTTTTATACCTGTGTAAATCCCTGGATTTAAATGCAGTTAATTTCTTAGTGCAGAGTGAGATCTTAATTAGACCTGGTCTAGTTGAACAAGTCGCAGCCCACTGAAAACAGACGCTGACTGATTACACCCATTCGTGCAGCTCACGTTCAGCTACTACTACTGACCTTGGTATAAAATAAAAAGATCTTTCTCTTAAAACCAGGAGGTTTGCTAGCAGCTGGAATTTGGAAATACCTCCAGTTAGTGGCAGCATCACAGTTTTTTGGGTGGACCTTGTCAAATGATTGCCTCTGTCGGGGCTGTGTTGCTGAAGAGCACAGCAACTGTATGCGTAATGCTCATGTATTTGTAGCAGAAGCATAATGGGATGTGAGAGGGTTTGTGTGTTTTATAAAACAAACCTCAGAGCATCCTGCTGAGATGGGGAATTTTTTTTGGTAGGACTCTACAAACTCAGGCACCCGGTTGCGAGCGACCGAGACGACAGGCCCTGGCTGACAGAGGTAACTCGCATCAGTTGCCGTGATTTTTATTTAAGGCTTTTGTGAAATCATCATTTCCCCCCAACTCCCGCTGCCTCTTAAAGCCCCAGATAACAGAACCGAGTGATTGATTAGACAATTACCACAAAAAGACTTTGCAGTGCCGCTGTTTGCAGAGGCATGCTTCAAAGGGCAGGGTTGCAAGGTCTGAAATAAAATAAAATAAAAAGACACCCTCAAAGTCTCTGCTTTTGACCCGGGCATAAGTTTTAAGGCTTGGAGCCCAGTAATTTGCAGTGCAGAGATAGGACTGGGGTCACTAAACATCACTGTGGTGCTAAATCTCTCGCTTGCCATAATTTACACATGAAAATCAGTGCTTACAGATCAAATCAGTGTAAATACACCTCCCTTTTTTCCCTTCGGAGCAGCGATCAACCCTCAATAAAAACTTGTAATCTATATTGAAGCAGAAACATTTTCCTGCATAAATAAGAAACGCTCTTAATATGAACATCAATTTTGCTCTAGTTTCAGGATCTCATTCTGCTTCCAGCTCAGTCAAGAACAGAAAAAAAAAAATAAGAAATCATGCATTTTAGATTTCTTATGACTAATATCGCAATGGAAACCAAACCCTGCAGCCCAGACCGACGCAGAGGAGTTTGAGTACCTACAGCCCCGGCTCTGCCGGTGTTGCTGCCGCACGCTCCGTGTCGGTGGATGTGGACGGCGGCAGCATCCCCCTGCAGCCAGGCTCTCCTGTACCTGCGCCGCCCGCCTGTTCTCACCTCTGGAGACCCGACGGCATCTCTGCGTCCCGCCGGGCCCTGCCTTCCGGACTCGGAGTAACCTCAAAGTGCTGCGCAATCAAACTCCTGAATTCACAAACAGCTTAAAGTGTTTAACTTGCGTGTTTATACGTACTTTTCCCCCCTTGGTCCTTCCAAAACAAGCATGTTTCTGGCTTAGTTGTATTTCTGTGTGGTTTCTCTGGCCCAACCCTTCCTCTCACTTTTGCAAAAATGGCTTTGCTTGAGCAGCATCATTTTGTTTGCCTTAATGTTGGCAAAGGGAATTTTCCAAACTGGACAATAGGAGAGGTCCAGACTTCCCAAACTCTGCCCTCCAAGGCTGCCGACAGCACGAGAGGCGGCTCGCCACTTGCTCTCTGCCCCCAAACCAGTTTTCCCAGCAGCATTTTGGACTGCAGGTGGCTTGCATGAGCAAACCGACTGCCTTGGAGGCAGCTCCTTGGGGTTGCTGCTGGGGGTTTGGGAATCTCCATCATCCCTGGAAGATGGAGCAATATCCTGGAGGATTTTACCCATGACATGGTCTCATTATCAAGACAAGAATCTACAGTTCTGCATCAAAATACGGTTTTAAGCCTGCGACATTTAGTAACCAGAACCTCTGTCTGTCCAGGACACCGCAACCATGAGCCCTGAGCCCTAACAAGAGAGATCAGTCAAGGCAAGAAGCCCTGGCAGAAGATGGCCCTGACAGATGAGCTTTATAAAGATTTGCTGAGGCAGTTAAAGACGTCCCCTCCTGCTGCTCTGGGTACTGCCAGCCTGGTGGCTGGGCTGGCAGAGGGGAATGCGTGCTTGCTCCAGGAGCTCCCAGGGCGATACCTCAGCTGACACGCTGGGCTCCAAGGGCAGCAACTGGGATGAGGAGTGGAGGGAGGGTAATTTCTCCAGCCGCCATCGCTATTCATCAAGTGAGTGTAAGTTGGAGGCGTACGTGCCGGGTTTTAAACCGAGAGCAGTTAGATATGCGCACGAGGAGGAGAGCGCAACGCGCCTCTGGGAAATGCCGTGGTTTGTGCCGTGCTGTTGGAGTTTGACCCACTTGGCACAAAGTGACTTTCCTAGGTGCTCTTTCAGCTGATTAGCTGAAAAGCTGCCAGGCTGCGACACGAAGTGCGGTTTTGCTTGAAGCTGGTTTTGGAGAGATCTAAAGAACAAGTGAATTTTGAAGGAGACGGAAGCCAAGAGCCTGAACCCAGGGTGGTTCTGCAAGTACAGCTGGACCCTGGCTCTGCCCCTGCAGACGGTGCTTTCAGCACTCAAAACTACAGTCACAAAACATGTGGTGGCAATCAATTCTGCTCAGACTAAGACCAGCTGTAAGACAAAATGACAGACAAGTCCTACCTTAGTCAAAAAGAAAAAAAATAAATTAAATCCTGAAAGGCAGCCCCAGCAAGCCATGCAATTGTGAGGCACTTTTAATACCTTAAAAGAATAAGACAGAAGTTTGGGTTTTCCTCCTTTACAAGGCATAACACTAATTTTCTTCCTACCATTAAAAAAGCTGTTTGAGTTCAATAGCTCTTACTGGAGGGGGAGAAGACTTGTGCCACCTTAAAACAGGGCCACGAACTGGAGTCAGCAGCAGAGGCACCAGGGGCTGGGGAGCACCGCGGGCGCACGTAATGCTTCCTTTCCCGAAAGCATTTGGATCCGTATGCCGAATTAAGCACGGCTGCCAAGGTAAGCAATATATTTTGGCCACCAGCAGGTGATCTGAGCTTTGAAGAGCGGCACGCTGGAGAGCAGGCAGAGCAGCTAAATGTCTGCTGGGTTTTGCGGGGGGACGTGCAGTCCTTCAGCAGAAGCATGTTCACCCACCTTGGGGTGACATGCGCTAAGAGCATGCGGAGCTGCTGCCTGCTTGCTTTCCCCCGGCGCTCAAGACACAGGATTTTCTGCAGCTCCCTCTCTAGGAGCATTTTCCACCCCAAGACCCACCAGCTCACCTCCCCCAGCCCAACTGTTTCTCTTTTTTCAGGCATCCTACACCATCCCATCACCCCCCACCCCATATTTCTTTTTTTTTTTTTTTTTTTAATTTTAACATCTGCACAGTTTAAAGCGGCATTTCTCATGTATGCTTGCCCTAGCCACACAGAGGCTGCAGTTGGTCCTAAAAGAGTTCTGCCAGCAGCTGCCAGGAAGAAATCACATTTGTATTGTGGCCCAGCCAGGACTCCTGGCTCTAAACACCCCTTTACCACTGTTTGGAGAGCTGCTGGTTCCTCCCAGTCTCAGCCCTGTTCCTAATGCCCCTTCAGAGCCTCCTTCCCAGGAGCTATACCTGTACAAGACATGCTTTAGACATCATAAAGGGCCTGATCCAAACCCTGATGAAATCAAAAGAAAACAAAATATAAAAAGAAATTCTATTTCAGTAGCTTTTGGTCTGGAACGGACTGGCAGAAAGAAAGGCACAGGGCTTGGCTAACCCCAGTGTGCCGTTAACTCCTGGATATTTAGCTACATTTCAGAATTCTCACCCTCTTTGTGACAAGCATATTTTGATGAGTGTTCCCCCAAAGTAGGTTAGTTTATCAGTAGCTGCACAGGATTGGAAAATTTGGGCTTTATTGAACCCGTGTTCTTCAACATTTTCCCTGCTTCTACGATTTTGCCAAATGAAGCAAGGTGGCTAGCTATAACCATTGCTGTTTGGACACAAGTGGTGGAAATCAGCACTGAACTTTTTAAAAGGGTTCAAACCCAACTGACATTCATCAGTACTTCAGCACAGGCGTTTCCAACTTGACAAGCTGAATTTTTGAAAGCCCCCAGAGGAAAAGAAAAAAAAAAAAAAAAAATCACTGAAAGAATAACTGGTGTTTCAAAAAACGTGGGCTATTTCTAGCTGAGGGGTTCCCCCAGCAGCAAAACTGGTAGGTAACCGTATCAGAAGAGCTTGGTCCTGGACCTTCTCTGCTGCACCTTTGTTTTGGCACGGCGCTGGTTGCGTTGATGACAGAGAAACTCTGTTCACTCTGGCTGCTTTTCATCCGATTCCCCTCTTTCTCCGCGAAGCATTCTTTTAGAGGATAAAGACACCAGGAACAAAACCCACCGCAGTCACTCTCTCACTGACTATGTTGTGCAAAGCTTGCCTGGCCAGCCTGCCCTCCTCTCTGACCTGTGGGAACCTCCTCTGGCTCCATTTTTGGATGCAGGTAGTGACCCCGGCACTAAGGAGAAGCAACATCTGCCCCGGCTCTGTGAAACAGAGCTGCGTCTTCGGCGACGGCACGAATATCACTGCAGGAGCCTGTTGGCTTGCGCGAGGCATGAGAAGACTGTCCCATTTAGACATCAAGATTTCTCTAAATTAGCAGGGAAAGCTGGAATGCCAGTCTAAACTGGCTTTCCGTGTACTGACAGTAGGATTTTGGATGTATTTTTGCATGGAGTACGTTGGTGTAATTTAATACGACCTCTCGTCAGTCCTGGGGTAACTCAGAGTTGAAGTCACTCTTACCCTGTCAGGAATTTTCTGTTCTTACTGTTCTTAGTTAGAATGGAAGAAAACTGAACTTGCAAATATAATCTAAAAGCCAAAGCGTTCCAGGTCCATGAAGGTCTCTCCGGCTGGGACAAACAAGGAACTGGGACCGACTTGTGTCAACTTACTCATGGGTGAAAAGCAAGTATGGAAGAGGAAAGCTAAACAGTCAGTGTTTAGATGCAGGTATTGAGAGAGAAACACGGAGCAGCAAGAAACCAGAGATTCCCTCTGTGCCCCCCACTGTACGGGGAGTACGGACCAGGGAGCTCCTCGGGGTGAGCCCCATCCTGCTCTCCCTGGGACAGTCTGGTCTGTGCTGGGGCACCCCTTGGGGCTCAGCCTTCACCCCCCCATCGAGGACAGGACTCACACTCTGCGTGTGGGTGGCTGAGGAACCCAGCACCCACCGGGGACGTGGGACAACCTGGCTGCTGCAGGTCGGCGGCTTGAAAACTCAGATAGGGGAGGAAAAAAAGCAGCAGCAGGGGTTGCTTGAAAAGCTGGGGGAAAGGGGGTGCTGCTGGAGGTCACCCCCGCAGCCCACCGGGCTGAACCCGGGCCAGAGGACCCTGTGGTCCCCCGTCCCGGACGGAGGACGGTCCCCACCTAGCCAGCTAAGAGCAGATTTCCCCTCCTCATTCGCTTTGTGCTCCGAGCAGAGGTGAGGGGGGGGGGGAAACTCAACCCCAACCCTCCAGCCCTGCCTTTGGGGGAGCGGGAGGCTACTTCAGACAAAACTGTTATCCATTAACATCCAATTATCACTTGGTCCAAGCCATTAATTATAAATCAGTCTCCTAATTGGGATAATTAGCTCTCTGCTACTTAATGTAGTATGACTGATGCGTTTGGAAAGAAGGTAATCACTCCATTTGTTTAGCGTGAGGCGAACAAATCCAACTCTCATGGTTTAATTTCAGCCTAACCCCCCCCCCTTCCTTCCCAGCTTCCCCATCAGCATTAAAAGCTCTTTGCAGCCCCATTAATTGTTTGGCAATCACGGCGGGGATGGGCACACGCAGCTCCGCGGGGCTTTCGGGAGGGCAGCCCCCGGGCCGGGGATGCGACCGGGCCCGCCGCTTGCTCCCCCCACAAACACACACCTCCCAGCGGGGGAATTGCTACGGGTTTGCGGAAGGGGTTAATTAGAGGGGACGGGTTTGGACCCGAGCGCGACCCACAGGTGCGATCGCTCCGGAGGAAGCGGGGGGCTCCGCACCCCACAGCCCCCCGCAGCCACCGGCCTTTTAGAAACCCGTTTCGGGGAGAGCGGAAAAAACCCCAAACTTTCCTTCTTCCTTTTTAATTTTTTTTTTTTTTTTTCTTCTCTTCTGTCCTTTCCCCCACTTCCCCTGGATGTCTCATCCTCGCCGGCTGCTCAGCGAGCCGCCGATAGCTGCGGGACATGATTAGATATTTATTACTGTCATTTACATGGAAAACTTGAGCTAACCAAGTGGAACTGGAGGGGGCCGCCGGAGGGGACGGGACGGGATGGGGTGAAGGGGGGAGATTTCTTTTTCCCCCGGCGCTGGGAGAGGAGCCGGAGAGCGGGACGCAGCCGGAGCGCGGCCGGCTGGAGCGGCGGGTGCGGGGCGGGGGGAGTCCCGCGGAGGGTCCCCCCGGGAACGGGGGTTTTGGGCCGAGCCCTCCCCGGGTCACAGGTTTCGGTGCCGCTTCGCTCCGCCCGCGTTTCGTTTCGAAAAGGATCGGGCAGCGCTCGGTGAGCGCATCCCACCGGGAAACGGGGGATATTCCATCCCCCCCCTACTTCTTTCCGCTGCCGGACTGGCGGAGGCGACACCTCGGGGACACCGAGGACTCGGTCCAGGATGCGCTGACCCCTTCCCTCCTCCCTCCCCCCACCCCGCCGAACCGCCCGAAATCCTCGCGTGGAAATAAATGAAAAGAGAAGCCCGGGAAAGCCCCCGGCCGCGGGGGCCCGCAGGGCTCCGGGCGGGGCTTTTCTTGCCCTTTTTCCTCCTCCCCCCCCCCCCCACAAAAAAGGACAACACACCAACGCCGCCAGGCCAAACACGNCAAAAAAAAAGGGCAACCACAGCAGGTCTCGCAGTCAAACCCCACATCCCTCCGAGGAGAAACTTCCCCGAGGGCCGCGCTTTGTACTGCAGGAGCCCGTGTGTGTCCCCGTCCCCCCCCCTAAGGCGGGACGCCCCCTCCCGGGGAGGGTCACCCTCGCCCCTTACAAGGGGGACCGGTCCCCAGTGCCCCGGGCAGCCGGCACCGAACGGGGACACGGACTTTTTCTTTTTTCCGCTCAAGTGCTGCCTGCGACGGACAAACCGCTCCCCCCCTCCGCCCCCCCCTTATCTGTTATCCCATGGCCCGAGGGGCGACTCTGGCGGAGATGTATGAGATCTCTTGCGGTAAAAATATGCATGCTGATCCCCATTTGGTTAGCCCCATAATGGAGGTGTAAATAGGTTTCGACTGCGAAGCCCTTAATTTATCAAGCGAGCGTGACAGCGCAGGTCCGGGATTTATATACCACCTAAAGAGTGAGAGCGGAGGGGGGGCCGGTCTCTGCCGCCCCCCCCTACACACTTTGCAGCCGTGTCCCCGTCCGTTTTGCAGTCTAACCTTGCAAAAGGGTGTTCTGGGGTGTCGGTAGGAGTGGTTTTTTTCCTAGAAAGGTTTCCCAGCCCTGCGGGAATCTTGCCCTCCCTTCCGCACTCAACTTCCAGCAGCAGTAGGAAAAGAAAAAAAAAGCCTCCAACCTCTGAGCCCCCCCCTCCGCAAGCCGGGCCGTTCACCCGCCTCCCCCTTCTCTCCCGGCCCCGCTCGGGGTGGTTTCTGTCCCCGGCGAGTTCTCACCGGGCTGCGCGGCTTATTAAAACATCATTATGTAAATAGAGGGGGAAAGTTGCGCCCGGCAGACGGAGGGATGCGCGTCCCCCACCTTCCCCCGAGCCGGGTTGCGCCCCTCTCTCCCCCTCAAACTGCCGAAACCCACACCGGAGCGGGCCCACGGTCCCAGCCCACGCCGCGTTTCGTGTGAACGCGGGCCTGGGCTGGTGGGTGAGATTTTACTTTTTTTTTTCCCCCCCTCCCAGAAAGCATAGAACAGTCCAAATAAAGCAAAAAAGAGGGACAGGAGGGGATGGGATTTGCCTGGAACGCTGGCTGATCTTCCCTTTCCCCGCCGTACGCGCATCCCCACCGACGGCTCCTCCACCGGGCGCGGAGAGCCCCCGCGCGGAGATTCCCCCTTCCACGCAAAGAACCCCCCAAACTCGCCTTATTTCCCCCCGCAGCAGCGCTGCCAGGGGTGTGCGTGTGTGTGAGAGGAAGGGGGGGGGGGGCTGTGGGGGGCAGTTCTTACCTAGGGTGCGGGGCGGCGGCGCAGCCTGTCCGCCCGCTGCGGGAGCGGTGACACGCGTGGGAGCGCGGCGCTGCGCCCCGGCCCGCCCTAGTCCATCCGCCCGCGCTGCCTGCGCGCTGCCTCCGCGCCCGGCGGAGCTGCCATCTACCGGGAGCCTGCATTGAAGAAGGATTTTTAAAAGGAGCTTCACAGCGACCCGGGAGCTACCCAGCAAGATTTTCAATGGTCCTCCACCCTGTCAATCAAAATGGGGCTGCTGAGACATCCCCCCCCCTCCTCCACCGCCCCCCCTCCCCAACCCTTCTTACCAGTCATTTACTCCAAGCTGA
>VZSF01007297.1:211225-306684 GCA_013398295.1 Chionis minor
GAAGAAACGAGTAAATAGCGCATTTAGCGCAGCTTGGAAAAGTACCCCCACACACACACAGTTTGTCCGCAGAACTGATTGATGGCATTTACCCCCCCTCCGCCCCAAGGTATCGATGTGGGCAAAGCATCGGGACGTTGCTAACAGTTTTGCGCCCGTTACAGGGGTTTCTTCACCAAAACGCGGGGAGCCGCGGGAGGGTTTGCACCGGGGGCGGGGGGGGGGGTCATCCCACGGACAACCCCACCACCACACGGCCCCGCTCCCTTCCGAGCCGCCCCGGGGCTTCGCANGTTTATGTCTTTCCTAAGTGAACCGGGAATTTCAGGTTTCCATGTAGGCTCTAAGCACCCTCACCTGCACGACGGGAAGGACACCTTGAAAACTGCTTTTTTGAGGAGAAAAAAAAAATGCCAGTGGACCGATCAAGGCATAATGCTGGAAGAAAATTGTGGTTTCCTCATTTTATTTAGGAACACATGTCATTTCCCCACCCTGGGCATTTTAAATCCCCCCCCCCCCCCCCCCCCCCCCCCTCTTCTCCCCCCCCCCCCCTTCCCCCCGGCGGGANAACCCCCCCCCCCCCCCCCCATTTGTGTTTGCATTTGCCCAGAAATCATGGTTCTTTCCTTCAGAACAACTAAAATCCAAACCAAGCTTGTTATATTTTTAAACAGTTAATGCATTAACTCCCTCCTCCTCTCCCTCTGTTTTTGTGAATTTTATCACACCTCTTGCCAGGACAGCAAACCATGCTAGAGATGCAGACATGTAATTTTAGGTTGAATAAAGAGAAATAAAGTTCCATCCTTGGAAGATGGACAAGGAAGAAAACTGCAAACTGAGAAACCTCCTTACCCCTGGATCTACGGCAGATACAGTGCAAGCCGATTTCTACTTGCCTCAAATTATAATGGCAACAAGGTCTTAAAATAGCTACTTAACTAAATCAAGGCCACTTGGCTTGGTTTTGGGGTTTTGGTGTGGGGTTTTTTTTGTGTTTTTTTGTTTGGGTTTTTTTTTGTTTTGTTTTGGTTTTTTGGGTTTTCGGTTGGGGTTTTTTTTGGTTGGGTTTTTTTTTTTTTTTTGGTATGGCGCATCTTTTGGGGTTTTGAAATGTTCCAGACATTGTCCAGTACTTTGTCCCCGACGCCAACCGCATTCGTGTGAGACCGAAAGGGGATTAACTTGTGAACTTTTAAAAATCAGAACTTAAATGAGAGGCAAATCTAGGCCACAGCTCATTGTGGGAACCGTTTCTTAAGCAATTAAAGCGAGAAGAAATTCCTCGCAGCCTTTTTCCTTAAAGCAGCTTTCTGAAGGATTTAAGGAGGACTAGTGTCCGGTCCATCAAGAAAGATTTAAACTGCACAGTGATATAGAAAATCTCCACTTGCTCTTATTTAAAGGGGCACTATCACCATTTCCATAAGACCCTTGACATTGTTTCTTTAATCTTGTTTATAAACTTAAACAGATTTAAAAAGTGGTTTTTTTCTCTTCCCTGCCTCCTTTTTTTTCCATGAATTCATTGAAAATATATTTGATGCAGTATTTGAAAAGAGACCAAAACAGGCTCACTTTTAAGGATTTTCTGTTACTAAAAAGTCTCAAGCCACAGCTTGCTACATTTCTCCTTTTGCTCTTGGAGGTTTGGAGGAAAGCGAGATTAGTAGGAAGAGGAATTTATATTTTTTTCCTCCAGGGTCAACTATGTAATAAAAGTTCCTTTCTCCCCAAATTAGGCGGACATAAAGCACCTTTCCCCCTCAAAATCGACTCAAACCTTCCCCCATCGTTTGTGGTGTAGCAAATTTTCACTTGGCTGAGAGCAGAATTATATCCTAAAGAGCCTCCTGCAATGTCAGGTTTCTTTCTTTTATTCCATCCCTTGTCTTTCTTTGCCCCACTATACTTGTGCTCTCTCCTTAAGTTCTGGCTATTGTGGCTAGTTCCTACCCATATTTAGAGGTCAGCCAGCATTTCTTACAGTTTTTCCAATTTAAGCTACTTGGCAAGGTTTTCTGCACAGCATTAAAAAAAAACAAAAAAAAAAAACAAAAAAAAACCACCAACAAAAAAACCCCCAGAACAAACAAAACCTGCTAACCTTATTCCAGCAAAACCAGTTGTTCCCCCTTAAGTCTTAAAAAGAAGGGAAAAAAAAAAGTGAACACCTTGGAGTCACCAAAGCTTTTGGTGCTTATAGCTAATTAATAGCCCTAATGATATTTTTCCAAGTCCATGAATACATTATGTTTGCAATCCAAAAAGGCGTTAGCCCCATTCAAGGGTACTTCAACATCTGCTCATTTAAGGGCAATTAATCATTTTGATATATGGTTTAAAATTGACTGCTTCCAAGGGACTTTTTTTTTTGACAAGAATAACAAAGCAATTTGCCAGGAGCCATCTTCTGGACATGTTATTAGCAGAGCCTTCATCTTAAAGAGGGTTTAAAAAAAAAATCTTCAGATTTAGGTACCTGCTTTAAAGGGAACCCAACACCTTCTTGCTCCTGCTTGCTTTCTTATACCTCCTCCAATTCTTCATCTAGCCTTTCATTCCTCTGACAAGAGTTAGAAATCTCTTCCATCTTAGACCTAAAGTTTACACCTCGATTGCAGAGGCATGTGGATTTATAATTTTGCCCCTTGAGGAGAAGGTGAGCTGAATATCACGAAATACGGAGCAAGCTCAGCTCCTCCTCCCATTTCTGCTCTTCCTTAATTGTGATAATAATTGGTTTTACGTGTTTGAGTGAAAATGCTTCATATTCCCCCATTGACCTCATCTCTCTCTCAAAAGCAGCCAAGGGAATTTCTTCTTTTTGCTACTAACTGCAGTTTGCAACTGTAATAAGCCGCTCCGTAGTTTAGCCTATTTTTTAAAAAATACCTGTAAGGAAGCAAATCTACCAAGAGTATTAGGTGAAAACAGCCAAAGAGATCAATTTTTTCAGCCTCTGGTTCCTGGTAAAAGTGTTAGCTGAGAGAATGTAAAGGGGAAGTCTCTCCCGTGCAGGGAATTTAAAGTATAGTTATGATGGGCAGATCTACTTATTTATTTATTCAGTGAGTCCCAGCTGTGTTCAGAGACTCCTGCCAAACCAGGGGCCTTTTCTAGCCCAGGAGCTGTGGATGAAGTGAGAAACAGGAGGGCATCCAGGGCAAAAAGAGATAAGCGGGAAAGGTGATGAGAAAAGGCAAATAAATAGAGGAGTGATGTGCCCAGCACTGCCTCCAGCGCTGGGGGCAGAGCTGGGAAGAGAGGCCTCGCTTGGCTGCGTCCCTGCCCTCTTGGGAGCGATGGCCTTTGGGGTCCAGCTTCCCACGGGGACACCCAACGTCTGGACCACTCCGTCACAAAGGCACAGGTGGTTTTCTTCCTTTCTTTTCACAGGCTGCCTAGAAAGAATCAGCAAACCCAAAATCTTGCAGTGATGTATCAGAAATATTCCTATTTAAAATTAATTTTTCCAATTTAACCTACTTGGCAAGGTTTAAAAAAATTAAATTTATTTGAAATGTTACTAACTTCCTTTGCCAACTTGGTGTGCCAGCAATTCCCTGTGTGTTAACACCTGGGTTGGATTCAGAGACCTTCATTCGTGGCTGTCTTCTGGTCCTGGACCATGCAGTGCCCAAGCTACTCCTTGTCCTCATCCAATGTTTTACCCATCAGTCCAAAGCCAGGGGGCATGTCATCGTTTGCTTAAAATAATGTTATCTAAATAAGTGGAGTTGGTTTAAAAAATGTCCCACTTACAGAAGATTTGGATTTTGATCAGGAATTTGAAGCCACCCTCAAAATAACTAAATAGCCTGGGGGAAAAAAAAAGATCCAACAAGGGAAGAAACATGGGTGGTTCTAATTCTGCCACTGTGATGTGTTGGAGTTGTAGTTTGGATATGAGACATCTCTTTTCTCCTCTGACGATGGAGCGCTGTGGGCAGATGACACCTCCCAGATCACGTAGGGAAGACAGAGTGAATGGGAGGTCGGACCATCAACTACCACACAGCCAAAAAGACCTCTGGTAGCTCCTTGGGCTTGAGATCTTCTGAGAAAGATGTTCGTCCTCCCCCATGAAGCTTGAGTAATGACAATTTAATGTCAGTCCAGGCCCTTTGCCTTCATATTTTGCTGAGAATGTTTTTTACAGAAAAATATGATGAAACTCCTGAAAAGGCCCCACTGTTTGGTCACACCCATGGTTCAGGAGGGCTTGAGCGCAGGCTGAAGGTTCAGCCCCTCTTCTGCTGCCAGAGGAGGAACCCGGGGAAGCCTGATCTGACCAGTCCCTTTGTGAAGGGCAGACAATGTGGGTTTGTTTTTCTACAGCCATCTCTCCCGTGGATTCATTTAGGGGGAAATAATCTCTTGGAGCTTTACAATGGTCATACCGAAACCCGGCATGAACAAATCCACCCACCCGTCTCCACAGACGTCCTCTATGGCCCGAGTCCACCTGTAATTTTAATACTCTCCACACTTGTTGGATGCATGGTAAGATGCTGCCTCTCCTCTGCCAGGCGTTTCCTTGCCAGAAGAGCCTTTCCTCACTTCTTTGAGAAGTGAGGAGCTCTCCATGTGGCCGTTGCGCTCCAGTTTGTTATTTACACCCTGATGGGACTCGTGGAAAGAAATGTGTGTTTGGACAGAGGCTGTGATAGGGATGTTCCAGCTCCTGGAGCCGGTTCTCCAGCTCCTGGAGTGCTGGAAATGTTATCCAAGCAGAACAGAAACTCCAGAAAGTTGCTTAAATTCAGATCTTATCTATGGGCTTGGCATGGAGAGTCTGCTTTTTCTAGCTAGAGCCCCACCCCACGCAAGCAGCAGAGAAAACTCAGTCTCTACTTTGCTTGCCTGTGCAGTGCCCTACAATGCAGGCAGCTGCCATTATTTTTGGATTTTTGTTTTGTTTTTAAGAGCACAACGTAAGTCCATAAGAGTAATCACTTTCTCCGGGAATGACACGATGCACTTACCTGTGTGGGTACAGGTCATGTAAGAAGTCTGAGGCAATGAACCTGTTTCTGACTCTGATTGTCCCAAAACCTTAAGCCACTGTCCCAGCTCCCTGTTTCCTTCTCTGAGATCTAACTCTGCACTGAGGGATGCTCTGAATCCAACGTCTTTGCCTGTTGGTTTTTTTCCTTCAGAGAACTGATTCTGCTTTTCCTTGGGAAAGAAATTGCTCTTATAGTTTGGTTGCATCTGAGTGTGGACACAGGCCCAACGTATATTGAGACCTGGGTTATCCCAACATCCCATTGCTGAGGAGCTTTGCCATCAGGACTAAAGATGTCTCCAACTCTGGAGAGATTCCAAACCCACCCAGATGACATCCTGTGCAACCTGCTCTAGGTGGACCTGTTCTGGCAGGCAGGTTGGACCAGATGATCTCCAGAGGTCCCTTCCAACCCTGGTGATTCTGTGATTTGGCCCTTACACATCAGACCCAGAACTGGATCTCACCAGCCATCTTTTCAGAAACAAGTCCAAATACTGGTCTTGTGGACATCAGTGCAAGCTCTGCCTGTCTTGGCAAGGAGGCTGGATGCAGTTCAGCTCTGTTTTGCTGGTGTAAATACAAAGTAATTTATTCAAAAGTGATGATATTTATCTAGATTTACATCATTTAGCACTAACTTCGGTCCTTCGGTAACGGATGCTCAAATGCATGAGTGCATTTATTTTGTACCTACCTCTGAGCAAAATGATAGATATGTTTCCTGGGGGATAAAATCCATCTCCCAGGCACAAAGCTGGGCTAGCCGTGTTTTCTGCAGAAGAAATTTCAAGGACACAAGAGGGTTGCGGGAAATCAACTCTCCCTCCCAGATCAGGAGCGTGGCCCAGTGGCCACCAGCACTTGTGTGATAGTGTCTCCAGCTCTTGCGTTGCATTTTGAGCACCTGGAAAAATTTCAATGCAATTTCCCTGCACCGGTCCCCACTGTGGGGATGCGTTGACTGCAGGCACCAGCCAAGCTGACCCATCGTGATGCCATCTCCTGTGCCACCCCACCGCCGGAGTGGGTTTCTCCGAGGGGAGGACAGAGAAGGGGAAGGGAAAATGAGCCCCACTTGAAATATGTCAGGTAAACACCTTATTAGAAATGATTTGTCATCCCTCTGCCTCTCTCAGCTGCATGTAACTCTATCTCCAGACTATTATAGTATCAAATATATTTTACAAGAGTTTTACCTACAGGTGACTTGCTCTTTATTACTGAATGTAGGCAAAATCAATACTTTAGCAACTAGAAGATCATTTATTTTGCTTTTTGAAACATTTTTCAACAGTGGGAGAGCAGCTAAACCCCACGAAGCTATGATTAAGAACCACAAACCCTACCTTCCTTTCCTTCTCCCCCTCCTAACCCATTTATTGACTTAAATAGGTAATTTCCAAACCCAGAACATCATCCTGAACAGTCACTGCTGGTGCACGGTTTTCTTTCTTCTTTTTTTTTTTTTTTTTTCCCTTGCAGACAGATAATTCTTTAAACTTGGATAATTTCAAGGGGGAATCAACTTAATATAAATGTACCTGTCACTGGCTGAAATAGAAGCAGATTCTGGCCTTTCAATAAGGCCACTTCTGCAGTCCCACACTGGGGAAAAATCAAAAATTGCTGGGAACTGATAATGCATTCCTCCAGCTCCGCAGCCCTGATGGAGTTCAGTCAGGCCAAATACCCCGGCTGCTTTTATGTGTTTATTTTACCTTCTGATTTGTTTTGAAGGTCATATGATGCAAAGATGTTGGAGAGAAAATGCTTGTTTTTTAAGGAGGTTTGTCCCTAAGTCACAGCGCTCTGCTGCCAGCAAGTGCCCCGCAAGGAAATGAAAATGCTACCAGGCTGGCGCAGCGGAGAGAAAGGCTTTTGCCTCTTCTCCCCAGCCACAAAGGTTTTGTTATCCTGCAGGTTTACGGTTCCTCTTGCAGTAGCTGCAGCTGATAGAGAGCTTAATCAATAGTAAAATAATCTCAGGGAGCTGAAATGTCCATGTATTACGATGTTTGGGAGGACGGGCTCGGAGGGAGCACACAAGTGACATTGCTCTAGCTGTGGAAGCGAGGGCTGCTTGGATAAATACTCAGCCTTCAGATGCGCAAGAAACAGATGACATCTATAGTCCACATCAGACTGGGGTTTTATTCACACTCCTGGTCATCTCCTGTCAGCTGAGGGCAGGGCATTCCCCCACTCAGTGGTGGGGAGGAGTGGCTGGGTGCTGGCAAGCGCCAGGAGGAAAGACCTTCCTCCAGAGGAGCAGCTCTTCAAGCATCTTTCATGTACCCCGAGATGCACTTCCCACCCATCCCACCACCTCTGGCTACTCTGCAAACTGCTGGCCCAACAACACCCTGTAACGTGGTCGCTTTGGGCTCACCCAGCCCACCCAACGTCCCATCCCCATCTCATGCTCCCTTCCGGCAGTGGGAGTGGGACACCAGCTTTAAGGAGCTTCCAAGTTCATAGGGTATTATCTGCATCTCCCAGTTTGTGAGATGCTGCTGAGATTTTGTACCTCTGTTTCACCCCCAAAAAAAGACAGAAAAGCCCTGGGCATCTTGACAGCTTGCGCATCTGAAGGAAGGACTTGCTATGCCTATGCAAGGAGGGCTTGCTATGAGAACTGATGGATGGTTTTTGTGTCTGCCCCTTGAATATGACACCCTTCCAGGGGGTAAATGTGAACAAAAATATTGTCATTGAAAAAATCAGAAAGAAAGGTGGATCCAGTTTTTGGGTTGGTCCACTCTGAATTTGAATATTTGTCATTTTTTTTAGCGGTTGCAAAACATGTATTTACAAGTCAGGAAAAAGTAAATTAAATTGTATTTTCCAATGGAGCGTTGCTGTCAGAGAGCTGTGTTTCTGCCATGCAGGCCCACACTGGTGTGGTGTTTATGGGAGACTACAGCTCCCAGAAGGCCTTGTGCTTATATCTACTTGACTTTTTTGATGTATCAAGGGAACCTGCATGACCTGCAGTCCAGCACCGCAAATGCAGCCTGTCGAGAAGGCAGGAGCTGCAGGAGAAGAGGTAAAATGTGCAGCAAAGCCCTAGATGTGTCAAAGATACATGGAAATGCATGTTTAATTTTCCCATGACAATGTAAAGGAAAAAACAAAAAAGAGCAGATTTTTGGAGCACTGAAATGTTATTCTTTTCCCTTAAAAAAATAAATGCTTTGACTTTTCCAAGTGTACTTCTTCTACCCTCTACAATTGCTATTCAACACGAAACAAAATCTCAAGTTTCTTTAACTCTGTTTTGTACTGAAAAAGTGCCAGAACAGCTGAGTTTCCCTTGGATAGGTGTTGTGAATCTCACTTGGCTCAAGCTGCTGTTGTTATTTCTGATTTCAAGCCTGAGAGACTAAATGTTGAGTGGCCACCAAGGAGTTAGGAAGATGAAAGCAGAGCTGTGTAAGGGGGCAGGCTCCTGGCAGGGCTGGGTGTGGTTGGAGCAGACGAGTGGGTGACAGACCTTGACTCAGTATCGGTCACCGGTCAGACGGAGCTTGGTTAGGGAGAGCCCATGGTGCATCTCCCCGGGCTTCGAGAAGTCTTGCTTTATTCATATAACACCACTCTCATGCTGTTCTTCATGGTCTTTTCTCAAATGTTGGCTGTATCCATTAGTTGTAACAGCTTAAACAAAGATAATTTGACTAATGTGCTATCATGGGTACTTTTCCTGCATGGGTTCAGCATCCCTTTGGTTTTAACAAAACTTGTCAACCATCCATTGGGTATTAAGTCAAGCGAGCTAAGGTGTTTGCTTGAAGACATGTGTAGGCACATATTTCATGGAATCACAGAATAGTTTGGGTTAGAAGGAACCTTTAAAGATCATCTAGTCCAACCTCCCCTGCAATGAGCAGGGACATCTTCAACTACATCAGGTTGCTCAGACCCCTGTCCAGCCTGACCTTGAACGTTTCCAGGGATGGGGCATCTACCACCTCTCTGGGCAACCTGGGCCAATGTTTCAGCACCCTCTTTGTAAAACATTTCTTCCTTGTATCTAGTCTAAATCTATCCTTTTTTAGTTTAAAACCATTACCCCTTATCTTTTTGCAACAGGTCTTACTAAACAGTTTGTCCCCACCTTTCTTATAAGCCCCCTTTAAGTATCGAAAAGCCACAATAAGGTCTCCTGGAGCCTTCTCTTCTCCAGGTTAAACAACCCCAGCTTTCTCAGCCTTTCCTCACAGGAGAGGTGTTCCATCACCCTGATCATTTTTGTGGCCCTCCTCTGAACCGCTGCAACAGGTCAATGTCTTTCCTGTGTTGAGTGCTCCGGAGCTGGACACAGTGCTCCAGGTGGGGTCTCGTCAGAGCTTAGATACACACGTGCATATGTATTACCTACAGTCTCCAGACAACATTATTTATTATCTGAAATGTGTTTTGATAAAGTCACAGACTCAACTGATTTTCCAGAAAAATCCGATATAATAACCTGCTATTGACAAAAGCGATTTTTAGGTTTCTTTTTAACGGTTATTACCACTTTTAATGAAATCTAATTTCCTGTTTTGCAGAGAACAGCCTGATTCCCTCACTCCATAGTGTGGGAAGAAGCAAGGATGCTTCTTCTTTCTCTCTGGCACAGCTATGGAGGGTCACACATACTGGGGTTCGCAGGGTGAGGAGCCCCCAGACCCCACGGTCTGATGTGGTGCCTCGTGTATTCTCACAGGTTTGCTACAAGGGCTGTGGGTATTGAGCCACAACCCTGTGTCCCTCAAAATAAATAAAAAGTCAGGGGACATACATAAATTGCCACGGGATGGAAATAAGTTGCCTGTCAGGAGTTTTGTTGGATTTGAGTTGGGGTTTGGTTCTTTTCCTGCCACTCTCTCCTGCTTTTGAAACGATCTTGTCATGCAGGAGGGGTTGGCAAGTGCAAAGCCCCTTTGTGTTTTGATTTGGGTAGGGGTAAATGCCCTATACATGTAAAACCTTAGGTGTTTGGAGGTTCTCAACCTCCTGCCAAAAATCCCAAGCTGTCTCTTAATGCTTGCAAGGCCTGCAGGCAGGGGAAATGATATGCCATCACCCTTTGTTGGCTGGTCTTGATTTCTTTCTATTTTATTTGATGCTGTTTTGCAAGGATATTGTTACATGGGGCTTTTCCACTTTTTCTCATTGGCACATGGTAAGATTTAAGCATTTCCCAAAGGTGGGGAGGCTGAGGATCGCCAGCCCCTTGCATGGCTGGCTGATGTTTGAATAAATTAGATGCTCTTGTCTCCCAATGCTGGATGCCAGCATGTCTGGAGCAATGCTTTTGGCTTCTTTTCATCGAGGTTTGCTGATGACGGCCCGAACTTCACCTGGGAGAAATGCTGCCTAAGCCATGCCAAGGTCTTGCTTTCCCCTCGCCTTTCTCTTGGTCACCTCAGCTAAATTTCGCTCATTTTGGAGGAAAGCCACCGACGGTAGGCTGGGAGGTGGCGGTTCAGGCAGTCTCACCCCCTCCGCTCCACCATCCACAGTTCCCACTAGAGGTCTGGCCATCTCGCATTCACAACGTGTCCAGCAAAGTTTGTGTCAGGGGGTTTAAACTTTAGATTTGTGTGACCAAGGAATTCCCAATTCTGTTGCATGTGTTCCCCTGTCTCTCCCTCTCCCCCCCCGTCTTTCTCTTGGCTGTGAAACAGCACAAGGAGACTCTTTGTATGCTCCTAATCCTGAAGCAACACAGCTTTAGCAACATCCAGGGATAAAAGCACCATCAAACCACAACTTTATGGGGGCAAATCTCCTCTAATCCCTCGCTTTAGCTAAACAAAGCTTCTTGCCCTAATCCGCTATCGCTTTAAAAAAAAAAAAAGCTCAGATTTTGTTTTTAGTAAGAAGATGATCCAAAGGACTAATTTTAAGAGAGACTAACCAACTCTGACAGCTTTTAAAATAGACGACAAGAAAATAGATGCAAACTTCCCTCTCAATTCACGGGTTTTCAGGCTATGCAATAAGAAAAATATCCAGGGTTTAACTGCTTTCCTTTAAGCTCACTCTTATTGTATTAAATGCTCTGACCAAGTCAGATTCAAATCACCAGGCCTAAATGCCATTTGATCTTTAAAAAGAGAGTTAAAAAGTGTGCATATTATTCCCAGGAAGGCAGTCCAAGGAAAATCAATTATCATAAACAAGGATTATATTACACACACAGTCAATATGGAAAAACAAACACGATGCTGATAATGGGCTGTTGAAGTGACTCACAGCTGAAGCCACTTTGACTGCGTTAAAGATAGTTCTTTATTAATTTACGGGTGGATGTGTGTAAGTATGGTAGCAAGGAGTAATCCAGCTTTTAAACAGTCAGGCCAAGCTTTCAGTCCAAACCTGAACCAAATCTTGATTTTTTTCTTCCTTTTAAAAATTTTCTTTCTTGCCAAAGGTAGGAGAAGTGTTACAGCTTGGCTTGGGGGCTTCACTGCGGTTTAGCGCTGCTCGGCTTCAGATATGTGAAAACGCTGGGCTTGGGGGAGTCATGGGGAACCGCAGCGGTTCCCCAGGGACCCCACTGGTTTGGCTCTCAGCAGCAAGCAGGTGCCCATCTCACCTCTCCCTGGGTGCTGCAGGAAACCCGCTAAACCCGCTGATTTCTTCTTCTGCTTCACACCTCTATGCTTGGCGGGGTGTGTGTGTGTGTGTGTATTTTTGTGTTTCTTTCAGTGTCTAGTCTGGCAGCTGTCAATGTGTCTGGAGGATGAGGAGGATGAAGAGTGGAGTTGTTACAGCATCACGGTTTCATTCTTACTCGTGCTTTGCTCTAGAAATGCAGGAGAAATCTGCACCCATGTGTTTTTCTGTCACATCCTATACAGCCTGAGCACCTTGCTGATGTGAGGAGGGGGACATTACCATGCCTTTGCCTTCTCAACACACCTGGGCAGGGAGGGAGGGATGGATAGGGTTGCCCACCCATCCGCTCCCATGCTGTGACCCTGCCCCAGAGCAGGGATGGGACCTTTTCTCGTCACAGATCCTTCCTTCAAGCTGGCTGGGGAGCAGAAAAAAACCCAAAACAGTACTTCTGTCCCCAGGGAAATTCCAGCACTTTCAAATGTGGTTTGGTGCAAATCTCACTGGGAAGTCAAAATTATCTGTGGATAATTTTGGTGTCGTGACGTCAAAGGACGTGAGTAAACACTGAATACAGCACGAACAGGGTATTAAATAAAACTGAAGCTATGTCAATATCTTGACATAGCATAAAAGTAGAAGTTAAATAAAGTGAGGAAACTCCCCGCCACGTGGAAGCTTGCTGAAATGAAGTACTTTTGATGCTCAGTGTGCTGAGAGGGTCTGGGCAGATTGTTTGGATATTTTCCCATTATGAAAGGTTGTCGAGTGCGACATGTTTTTGCCACGTGTTGGCTGATCACAGTCAGATGGGGACCAGTTCTGCCTGAGGCGTTCAGAGCATCCCCCACGGACCCAGCTCACGAGGGATGCCCCAAATCCCTCCTTGCTGCTGCTCATCCCAGCCTGCACCAACAGCCATGGACCCCGTTTCACCTCTGAGGAAACCCACTGATGACCTCCAAGATGCTCTACCTGGTGGTGGATCATGCCACCACAATACCTTGCTCTGGCATTGCACCCCACCAGGCACACCTGACCCACTGTGCATCTGTGAGAGGGAGCATGTTTCCCTGAAGCCCCCGGCTGCCCGGGCGCGGGAGCTTTGTCCTCGACCACAGAGACGTGTATAATCTTTGGCTAAGCTCCCCCAAGACCCCCAGCTTCCCTCTGCTCAGCCACACTGAAAGGGCCCTTTTGAAGTCTGCCCGGCATTGCGGGGCGTGTTTGCCCGCGGAGGGTGCAAGAAACCAGTAAACACCATTTCTGGATGAAAATCTCCAAAGTCCATATCCTTTCAGCCTTAAAGTTTCCCTTTCTCATTGACCTGTGCCCAGAAGTGACTCCTGATTTGAATAGCAAATAGTAGCTGTCTTTCCCTCCACAGCTAAGCTGTTTTCTTTTCTTCCTCCCAGTGCGAGGTGGGATCTTTTCATGATGCTCTTCAGAGTGGCTGTGCTGCTGCAGAGGGAATGGGAAGGCAGCAGAGATGGCAGGTGCTGAGAGGAGCTCCCATATTGGATCATGCAAGGAGCCTTTGGAGGTCCTGTCTTTCCCTCTGCAGACCCAGGCAGCAGTGGTTTTCCACCAGGTGACGATGACCCTGCAGAAGTGTCGTGGCACAGCGCTGGGATTTTTCGGAAGCAGCTTTTGGTTTGGCCAGCACGGCATCGGGCCGCTCAGTAATGGGTTGATTTCACAGCATCTTGTGTCACCTGGTGATTTTGTTGTGCATTCAGCACCAGACATGGCATAGAGAAACCCCAGTGGAGGCGAAGGATGATCAGTGGGAAACTTTAGCACTTTGAACCCCAGAGCATCCCCAGAATAAACATACGGCCCCTCATCCCCGGCCCATGCTTCAGAACAGGGGTGAGATGGTGTTTTGGGGCTCGCAGCCCATGATCAGGTCCAGGAGACTGAGTATCAGCTGGGACAAAGCTTTTGAAAGGCACTAACTGGATTTTTTTTTTCCAATATGTTTCTCCTCCCCATTGGCCTTTGGGAAAGCTGTGATTGTCACACACCCTGGGGGATGCAGACCTGAGGCTGTGGGCTCTGCCTCTCCCAAAACAGCTGTGCAAAGTTAGCAGGTAAAAGGGGCTCGAAAGAGCTTGGCTGAGAGTTATGGAGGTAATGGGATGTTTTCCATCCCGCTGATGGAGCAGCCTGGGAGAGTTTCCACAGGTCACTGGTACTTTGCCTTTTCAGAGCTCTTCCACTGGAGCAGGACAATGGGGGAAGCGCCTTCATTTGCTTTTGTGCTAATGAAGTCAAACAAGCATCAGGGAATTTGCACTGGGGCTCTGTCTTAGGGGTTTGATCGGTATTAAAAAAAAAAAAAAAGACATTTCTTTGGGTAAAGCTTATCCCAAAAAGCATTTGGTGGACTGAGGGCACCTCCTTTGTTTTCAAAAGTTGTGTAGTGACTGTGAGTGGGGGATTTTTGTCCCTAGATTTAGATTTGAAACTATATTTTTTCCCTGTTCAGGGAGAAGCAGTAAGATGTGGGAATAACTGGTTTGAGCTCATTGTCGGTAATCAATCTGTTTGCTGAAAAATAAGTTGCAGAATCCTACAGCCTGGCTGGCGATCCCATTTGTCCTCCACCCCTAAAATCTCCAGGTCAGGGAGTCGTGTGATGGTGCTAGATTCTCCACTTCGACTTTTAATCAAGCTGAAGAATGTATTATTTTAAAAGTCTGAAACCCAGAAAGGCAATGTGTGACATTTTGCTCTATTTTTCTTTCTTATCTCTTGACTTAAAAGTCCAAGCTATGGACAAAGGCACTGAACAACCTGGTGGGAACCTTTTGAGGCTTAATGCAATCATTCAGCATGCTGAGATATTTTGTAAGGTTGTAAAATCCACTCCTTTTTTGTCTATGTGAACCTGGCTGAAACCTATGGAATTCACTGTACCGCTACTACTGTGAAATCACTTCTATTTTTTACCCCAACGAAGCGACTGGAAGCAGAATTTCAGCCCCAGGTTTTGAGTCTGGAGCCCAGAGCATCCAGCTCTCTTCTTCATCCTTTTCTACTCTCTATTGCTTTTCTTAATATTTGACGTGAATAGCTCATAAAAAACCCTGCAAAAAGCAAGCAAGCAGCAAACCCAAACATGTCCCCATTGCAGCAAATGCTGGAAGAAATAAATTTAGCTGAAAAATCCCTGTCTTGGTTTTTTGTTATATTTCTTTCTCTTGGATAAGGCAGAAGAAGGGGGGAAAATTAAAATCCCTTGGTTGCAAAAATGCCTTCAGTCAAGTTCTCTCTCTTACTGACAGCTCAGTTCCAGCTACAGGAGTCTTAATGATATTTTGGCCGTAATGCCAAGAGAAGCAAGAAAGCCCCTTCAGACACCGGGAGCTTTCACCCGACTGGAGCAGTAAGTAGACAGCTGAAATGTATCTTTGAACTCAGGCAGGGAAAAATAGTTTGTTGTGGTGTCCCTCCTCCTCCCTGCATCTGTCTCACTGCACCGGCACAGCAGGTGCTGGTGGCACGTGTGCCTGGTGGCTCGGGGCCGTCCCCCGCGGGGTGGTTAGGAAGGGGGGATGCAGGCTTGGTGGTAGATGGTGCTCCTCGCACCACGGTATGTCCTTCATCTGGCCTGGAGATGTGTTGGTAGGACACACCTAGGGGGACACCTTTGGCCTTTTTAATTGTATTGGTTGTGCAGGTGTCCCATGTCTGGCCACCAACAACATGCATATCCAAAGGTTCCCATGGAAGGAAAGTGGCTGGACTTCCTCTGGCCAGCAACCAGTGTCACTGGTGCCTCTCCCAGTGCGCTGTGATGCCTTATGGCCTTAAACATTAGAGGTTTGTATTAAATTGAGGTTGAGCTAGGGGAGAGGGATCTGTTGTCCTCTTAAGTGTGGGTCTTCCAGAGCCTCCAGCTCCCCACCGGTCCAGATGGATTTGTGTCCTGCCCTACAGCTTGGATCAACCTTGCTAAGCCCTCAGCAATTGTATCTCCAGATTTTGGAGTCAGGAACTTACAGTCCTTTTTTCTGCTGCTGACACCAAACCTGTTTCTGATGGCAACCCTAATGTAATACAGGATTGTCCTCATGGGCATCCAGCCTGGTAGGGACAAAGGCAAAGGGCATCGCTGTGGAGACTGTGTGGTCCTCCCTGCACCTCTGCCCTAAGAGGATCTCAGGGACATCCACTCCCCTGTCCACCCCTTCCTTGTGTCCTCCTCAGGGTTGAAGGCAACCCCCAGCAGCTTGGCAAAGATGCTTAGAAGTGACGTCCTGGTGCTTCCTGCTGCCAGCCCTGTGGCTGCTGGGCGCTGTCACACCCGTGCTGCGTTTGGCAGCCCACCGGGATGCTCAGTTACCGGCCCATCTGTGGAAATGGAGCCCCAGTCTAAAGAGGAGAGTGTCGTACTCCCAAGGCTTTGGGTGCTCAGTGAAAGTAATTTTCAAAAATGATCTTTTACCCCTTAATCAAAGTCTTTATCCGTATGTTTCAGTTGCCTTTAAACCCCAGCTGGAACCGTTTGCAGATCTCTCTTGGCTATTGGCTGATCCTAAGTAATAAGCACTAATGTTTGAGCTTCAAAATCACTTGCAAAGTTGCAGTCTGGTAAAGCCATCTGGTTGAAATCTGTCAGTATTTACTATCCACTGGAAGTTTCTCTCTGGGCAGCTCTGATGCTGTCTTTCGTTATCATGGGGAGCTGATCATATTAAACTAATTACAGGGAATAGCTGACGACAAGTTCCTCTTTAATCTGAGATCTTTTTTTGAATCAGAATTAAGGTCATTCTTCAAGGCCCGATTTTGGAAACTCCCTGGCAGCGGTTGTTAGCTAGGTTAAAATATTTACAAATCCGTATATCTTCTGTTGCTCCCGCTAGGAATGAATAAGCAGGGATTTGTTAGTTGGGCTCAAATTCACCATTGTTTCAGAGATCCTACGTATCGTTCCCACGTACTGCTCACACCATGTGGGGTGGATAAGAGGGGCTTTCACACATTCAAACTTGCCAAGTCCCGTTTTCTTAGTCAGTGTTAGGTTGCCCTTGAATCAACATAATTTATTTTCCCATCCCTAGATGTGGACTTGCCAAGGGAGTGAGGGTCTGGTCTGTAGCAGCAATGAGACAAGGCTTTCCCGTCTGCTGATGCTTCTTCAGTGCCAGGTTGTGAACTGAAAACAGACTCTGTGCAGACTGGTTCCTCTTTGCGTCTTGAAAGGCACCTGCAGGCAGGTGGGGCAGCTCGCAGGGCCAAGGTCTGGCAACTCAGGGGAACCTCCTCATCCCGCCCTTGTGGCAAACAGCCCGTGGAATAGAAGGAGTCACTGAGACCTGGGGATGGCTGGCTTTGGCTCTGCCTCCCTGGTCCACTTGCTTCTGTTTCCCAGTGGCTAAAGACAGTCCCTTATGGGGAGACGGGAGGGAAAATTTGGTGGCTTTCTATGAGGGCTGGAGTCCATTTGGATAACATTTTTTTATGAGTTGCTACCTGGCTACATCCAAAGTTTGGAGGACACAGGTCCATCCCTTTCCATTGCTTTTAGCAGTCTAATGTTAACGCCTCCTGTCCCCATTCTGCGGCGAGACCTGGATAGCAGCTTCTCTGTCACGACAAGTTAACTTCTTACCTGTGTTTTTCCTCCCATGTGGATTTGCAGGAGATGAAGAGTTTGCTTCTTAATGTTTATAAAGCCTGGCAAGGACACTGCTTTCCAATTACCTCCATACTTTAAAAATTATTTTCCTGTAATATGACGCAATTCATAGCGTGAGCTTACTGCCAGGTCCCCAGTATGTAACTTGGTATGACTGCCTCCATCCATGCAAACAGGAGCAACTGGAGTCCTTCCCTTAGGGCTTACTCAAATACACTATATTTAATAAGAGTTAATCCCTTTAACACAGTTGCTGGCCTTGCCTTTTAAAATTGGATTAAGACTGATGCACTATAGAGAGTTTTTAATGCCAATGAACTCAACCTGTTCTAGAAAATGGAAGTTGTAAACACAGTACGGATGCTAAGATCAGCCTAACCCTAGGAATTGGCCTTGGGAAGAGCTGCACAATGGCCTTTGTCACACCTTTAACTCGGCAGGACCTGAAGGCAAATCTGCAGACAGAAGAGCAAGGCTGTGAAGAGTTCTCTGCTGCTCTCTCAGAGGCATAATTAAATGGCAGCTAGGCAGAGAAAACATTTCTAGCGCAAGCGTCCTGAAGAGAAAAAGCACCAGCACTAAGAGACTGCAGAAGTCAAGCCCTAGAAGTGATCTTAAGATCGGCTAAAACTGTTGCAGATCTGAATTATTACAGGAAAGGAAAAGCAAAGCAAACACAGTGTGTGTGTGCAGTGATTGACAAAGGGTTGTGAGACCTGTGGGTTAAAAAGAGCAGTAGAAGGAATAGTTCTCATTCTCCTGGAAATGGCTTTGAGAAAAAATCCTAAGCTCTACTCTTTTGGGTTAATTTTCTAAAAAGTTTAGATATTATTTTATCCCCTATATTGGAACAAAGTGTTTTACCTACAAATTTTTAATGTATTCAGATCTGAGCTTGAAGGGGTAAATGAAGGTTTAGCCCTTACTTTTCTCACTCAGGCTGGTTTCCCGAGCTCTCATTTACTCCCCTCTGCAGCACTGAAGTTTTCCATCCGATCTCTTTTTCAGAGTGATGAAAATGAACTAAATGTTTGTATACGTGCCTGGATCTCAGGTGCAAATGCGAACGGGGCAGGATGGAGGTTGTCCCGTGGACAACACCCAGACTCCACAACACAGCGGGGACTTGTGCACGGGGCTGGGCTCCCAGTACTGCGCAAGGCTGTACTGGTGGGCAGCCAGGACCTGGCCTCATTTATTTACTCCACACCTTTCATGCTATTTCCAATGTCCTTTACTTTCCCAGGCAGTAAGAGAAAAGACGTGTTTGCTTAGCCTCCTCCATTTGCCCCATGATTTGTAATATGAAGCCATAAAATTAAACCCAGGATATCTGTAGGCTATTGATAGGCACTGGCAATCTCAGATTCCTTCCCCCTAAATGGAAGGGGCAGTTCATTGACACAAGCAATTGCTGGACTGCAGTGGAATTTGGATGGCGAGGGGGGTGGGGGTAGGGAAGGGAAAAGGAGTGAACAGACCCAGGGATCTCCGGCTTGACATAAAAAACAACATGATGGATAGTCCACAGTGATCATTGGCTCCAGTGGCTGGAGGACAAGAGGAAAAAAAAAAAAAAAGAAAACAGGAAAAAAAAAAAAAAAGGAAAAAAAAAAAAAAGGACAAGCAATCTGCAACCAGCCTAGGAAGATTACTGCCATAAAAGCAATGCTGGAAGGGGCTAGTTATCAAGTGGAAAACAAGAAAGTACAACTAGCTCCCCAGTCACCAGATTTAGGGGACTCTGGTTGGAAGGTTCATACTCTGGTGAGCCATTAGAGCAGAAACAGAAATGGATGCAGTAATCCAGAACATATTGAGTCTCTAGGTTACCATGAAATATAATGCAGGGAGAAATGAATTATTTTCCAAGGGAAGCTGTAGAAAGCACATATATAGACTTTTTTTTATTGGAACTGTGTTATCAACAGTCTCTCTTAATAGTCGAAAACAGCTTCTTATGTTTTTTATAGAGTTTTAAAGATCCCTCTGGACATGTCTGGAGGGGCTGGATGGGGGGAGTTGCAAGCAGAGGAGGGAGCAGGGGAAGAGGAGAAGGAGGCAAGTGCTGCTGGAGTGATCATGGTGCTGATTTCCTTGGGCTGGCTCAGCATTTGGATACGGTGCTGCATTATTTTAATTTTACTTCATTTTTTCGCACAGATATAAGGATACACATCATCTTGGTTATATGTGGAGCCTATCTGGATTTCCTTTGGAAGAGAGTGAACCAGCATGTCTCCAAAAAATAGATGGAGACAAAAAAATGTGCCTTAATACTGTTTCTACCCGCCCTGGATTACCCGTAGGGGATGGTAGAAAAGCAGCTGGAGGAGCCCATGGAGAGCTAAGCTCCTCCTGATTTTGGAGGTTCAGGATCATCTCCTTGTTCTCCTAAGCCCATGTTTGAAGAATGAAAGAATCTCATGAAATCACTCTCATGACATTAATGGGACTTTAAATGTTTGGGTGTGAAAATATTAAGGCAGATCTAGGAGGTTTTAATGGGTCTTTCCATACACAAAGAGCAGTTTTATACTTTGACATCTGTATCCGCTTCTAATACTAACACCTCGTGAAAGAGCTGATGATGATGACATGAAGTTGTCATAAAATGAATCTTGAGATTATAAAAATACTGTGTAGTGACGTCTCCTTTGCCTTATCATCAGACTTCTGAGGCTCTGCCTTGCGTGCGTGTCATGTTTGCAAGGCTTTTTGACAACCATGGTTAAAACAAAGAGGAAAGGGATGGAGAAGGGGAAGGGGAAAGAGAAGGGGAAGGGGGAGGGGAAAGGGAAGGGGAAGGGGGAGGGGAAAGGGAAGGAGAAGGAGAAGGAGAAGGAGAAGGAGAAGGAGAAAGAAGGGAAGGTAGACCCCAAGCAAGCTGAGTTGCCTGGCTCACAGGAGTTGGGGTTTGAAGAGACCAGAACCAGGGATTCAAATGGTGAGAGCTCACAGAAGAGGTCTTTAATCACAGCAGAGTCCTTCTAAGGAAAAAAAATGCTGAGTTCCTATGATGGAGAGAGTACACAAGAGCATGAAAATCACTTTGCTTTGCAATAGCCTGCCTGTGTCTGGAACTGGGCAGCTACCTCTAGAAGCAGCCTCTAAAATGTGAAGACTGCAGCATGCAGGAACCAATCCACTGGCCAACAGTGCAGGGACATTGTCTTCAAACCACAAAGCTGGACTACTTGGACTAAGAGAAAAAAAAAAGAAAAAATCAGTCTAGAACTCAGAAATTCCTTGAAAAAATGAATTATCTTGGTCAGAAAACATGCTTGATATTCTCTGTCTGCTCACCTAACATCACTGTGTTGTCTTCTCCCTGTTACTCCACAAAGTTGTTCAGCAGAGGAGCTCACAGCTACACTTTTAACTGTGCTTCAATATTTTAAAAAAGTACACATCTTAATGGAGTTCTTAAAGTCCATCTGATGCTATACACAATAAATAGAATAGAATATGCCAGGACTGTAAATAGATTCTCACTTCAGCCCTTTATGGAGAGGTTCTGATGGTAGGATGGACTAATACATACAAAGTGAATTTTACACTAAATACAGAACCAAATAATTTCAGAGACAAGGGCAGTGATGTGGCGTACCATGTATTCTAAATTACCTTTTTTTTTATAATAACCAAACAGAGAGGTGTTTATCTCAGCTTAGCATTCACCTCTTCATTCATCCCTCTGCCGACATACAGCCCTCTATGCCAGCTCCCGCTGGGAGAACCAACCTGCAGCCCTACTGATGGATGGGCAAAAAAAAAGCCCATTAGGAAGCTGTGGGACACGAATGCCACAGCGTGGTGGGCTGGACCGATGGGCAGGTGGCTGTGCCATCTTCCCAGAGGGAAGGGGGCTTCTCCAGTGGCTGAGTATCCAGAGGAACAGAGATGCCAGTGTGGCACGTGCTGGAATTCCTTTCTTGCTGTGCCAGTTTACAGGTCTTGTGGGAGCATTTGGGCTGGCGGTGGGGGCAGAGTGGCACAGATTTATATGCCAGGCTTGTCTCTAGCTCTGACTCTGCTGTTCCGCCTGGGCTTCCTTCATTTAGAGTCCTTTGTTACAAAATGTAATGGATATCGCCCTAGGAGCCGTTTTCAATTGCTCGTGACGACGTAAGAAACAATTAGGCAAAGCATATTTTTGTTTATATCCTTACTGCCTCCTTTCCTCGGAGAGATTTAGAGATCCCTGGCTGGTTGGGTTATTAAAATGTTGCTCTTGGAGGCAGGATCTGAATGAATCTGGCAGGGTGGATTGGGGTCACGGTTTCCCCCGGGCTGGGTAGGGGTTGGAGGAGCAAAGTAAGGGGAAAAACCAGAACTGAAAATAACAAAAGAAACTGAAATCTGAAGAATTTAATTTTTTATTTGCTTCAAAAAGGTTTCCAAAGCCACCCTAAGGGCAGTTTGCAGACTGGTATTGTTCTACTCACAAAACCTGCACTGGGCACTTCAGACTGTGTCAGGCTTTGACCTGGGACTGAAATCCGTATTTCAGTGCTTGTGGCTGCTCAGCCAGAGCCATTTGGCATATGATCCAGGCAAGGGTGGAAAAAGCAATGGCCTGGGATGAAGGGAAGGCAATGCTGGTCCCTGAGCGGCAGGCTGGTGATGCTCAGGTGATGCTCATGGCTTGGATTGTCCCTCCCAAGCTGAGCTGAAGGCTGAATGTGGCAGGATGTGCCTGGACATGGGTTCCTGAGCAAGTCCTGAGAGTGTTGTGGAGATACAGAAAGGAATTGAGAGAGAGGAGATACCCTTCTGCCTCTCTCGCTCCTTCAAGGGATGCTGATGGTGGATATGGGCTGCCTTGGGTGCTGTGTCACTTGGACTGGGATGAAAAAGGGTGCTCTCAGCTCAGGTACTCAGCAGGAAAGGTTGTCAGCCAGGTCCTGAACCCAGTGGGAGCAAGGCCAGGGGAGAGCCCAAAAGGGAGAGGTGCCACTGAATGGGAGGGAGGAAGGGGAAGAAAGCCCCACCAGCTACTTAGGGAGAGAGGTGACAGCAGGTAACAAATGCCTGGAACAGAATTGAGAGCAGCAGGATGCGAATCTGCGTCCGAGTGCAAGGATGGGCTTGATGCCGGGGTGTCTGAGCACGCAATCCCATGAGCTGCTCTCAGCTGAGGCTTTCCAGAGAGAAGCCAAGAAGCAAAGATCGCTGTCGCGTGGGTTGTGGCGACACCAAGCTTGAACCGATCAGGCTGACCACTCCATCCTCTTCCTGACATGGGATTGATCTCCACTGGATGTTACTATATGGCCTGTCTCCTTCAAAATGGCGCAAATAATGGGGCTGCTGCAGTCATCCTTTAGGAAGTGGGCTCTCCATCTATTAGATGTGTTTGCCTGGAAATGGACCCTGCCTATAAACACAAAAACAGCCGAGAGCAGGCAATGCCATCGGTGAAATACTCTTACTATCTGCAGGCAGACACAGTGCAGCCCTGTGCCCCCATTAGGGAGGGCAGGCCCCTTCGTCAGCTTAACGAGCCCAGCGATCTGCATACAAACAAGGGCTGGTGGTGTGGGGGGGGGAGCATTCATCACGGCAGAATAGGGCCCGGAGATGCTCACAACACATGGCTTGTCCTTGGGAAATTGTAGCCTGAGGATAACATAGTATTCGGACCTTCATCTGGCACAGGGAATAAACTGGAAGCTGCCTTCCTCAGTCATTTCAAATAAATCTCAGTTACTGATACAAAAGGCTCTCAGGGGGTCATTGATAAACCTCAGTGTGAAACCCAAACAGCACAGCTACCTCCTGGTGAGGAAGGAGCAGGTTTAGAATGGGTTAATTAGAAAGATAATGAGCTAACAAGGCTTCATTTCTGTTCAGTGGCTCAATGAGGAATTCATTAGAAAGGCTTAATCTAACCGAACAATCCCAGGGCTTAGAGAGATTGCCCATTGATTGCCAGCCCAAACTGTTTATTTACAGGTTTTTGCTGGCTGAAAGGTCTCATTCCTTTATTTCTAAGGCCATTCGGATGTGCCATAAGGAGACGTGCGTCCCCAGCAAAAAGCAGTGGCAATAAAAATCTGGCAGTAAAGCCAGATGGGAAGTAAAAAGGGACTGATGTTCCCAGTAACACCAACCATCTAACTTCAGTGTGCTCTCCCACTGAGGATGGGGCCAGGGGAGTTTATATGTAGGGTTTGAGTGCTACTGGAAAGACAAGAGAAATGAAATATCAGGAGAGAAAAAAAAATGGAGCACAAAAGCCATGTAAGTGGGGAGAGGGGCTCTAGCTGATCCCTCCGGCTCTTCTCTGTTTCTCACTTCATAGCATAAAATGGGTGTCATTTTGAAAGTGTGAGGTGCCTCCATAGGGTCAGGGAGAAGCCAGGAATGTACCACTGGAGGAAATCTCAGAATAAATCTCAGAATTAAATCTCTGTAGACAAATCCCCTTTCCTCTTAGCCCTCTAGCAGCTCCGCTTCTCTCCCTTCAAGTGCATTTAAGGCAGAAGGTGGGGCTTTGTGCTGGAATGGCTGAGGGATGGGCACCTTTCCCACCACAGAACATGAGTCTCCAGCACATTAGGCAGAGGTGAGATTCACTGCAGCCCTTCATGTTTCCCCATGGTCTGGTTTTCATGTTTTTACAAACTGAATCAATGTTGGGCTGGGTTGCACAGGGGTCCCAGGAGGATTCCCATGTTGAGATCAGCCTCAGACTGTAGGTCTCTCCTGAGAACTGAGTTTGGTAAAATTTCAAGCCAGAACCCCTGTTAATGCACCCTCTGATCCTGTTTCAGAGGGTTACAAAGATGATTAGGGGGCTGGAGCATCTTTCTTATGAGGAAAGGCTGAGGGAGGTGGGTCTTTTTAGTCCAGAGAAGAGCAGACTGAGGGGGATCTCATCAATGCTTACAAATACTTAAAGGGAGGTGCCAGGAGGAGGGGGCCAGTCTTTTTTCAGTGGTGCCCAGTGATAGGACAAGAGGTAACGGGTACAAACTTGAATATAGCAGGTTCCATCTCAACACGAGGAGGAACTTCGTTCCTTTGAGGGTGACAGACCACTGGAAGAGGCTGCCCAGAGAAGTGGCAGGGTCTCCAACTCTGGAGACATTCCAAACCCACCTGGACGCCATCCTGTGCAACCTGCTGTAGGTGGACCTGTTCTGGCAGGCAGGTTGGACCAGATGATCTCCAGAGGTCCCTTCTAACCCCTAACATTCTGTGATTCTGTGATTTTGTTTACTTCACAGTTATGCTGGGTTGCTGGTTTGTTTGTTTTTTTGTTTGTTTGGTTGGTTGTTTTTTTTCACAGGGTGGAAGCTGTGTGGTCTGATCCTGGAGACTAAACCAATGTGGTTTGTGTCCAGGAATCTTATATGAGAAATTCCACCAAAATGCAACTGTGAGGCCGTAAGTTTGTTCATGACCTCACCCACCCACAGAATCATAGAATGGTTAGAGTTGGAAAGGAGCTTAAAGATCATCTAGTTCCAACCCCCCTGTCGCGGGCACGGACACCTTCCACTAGACTAGACGCTTCCACCACCACCTAATGGTGTTTTTTAGCAACATGTGATGGGACTATATTAAGTGGGAAAATTACTGTCCTGAACAAGGGGGCAGGCTTTCTAAGGAGAAATAGTGCCTTTGATAAGGATATTGTCAGAAAAATGGTCAGGATGATGAGTGCAGAGCGAGGTTGAGGGCTGGAGGCTTTCAAAGATCCCTTGGGTATCTTCCAGTGGTCTAACAGTGAAAAAACCCACTAGAGTGCCTTTAAATAAAAAGGACACTGGTGGCTGCTCTGCCCTGAGTCTTTGTAACCTCTCTGGTTGGTGAATATGATCTGTCGATCAGAATCATTATGTTTGCACCAGTGAATGAGGCTGGTGATAATTTCTAGATGGAGTATGTTAGAGTCACATTATATTTGCTGAGCTCTTTAAAATCTGGCTATATTAATAGCCTTTAAAAAAAATATCTATCTTAGTGCCACATTAACCACAGGCCACAGTGTATTAACTGACAAAACTCAAATTGTTCTTTAATATTCCTAAAGCTGGTGTTAAGCACAATAAGAACAATTTTCATTTTCAATAAGAATCTGACCCTGGATTTGCCCTCTGCCCTGACCTCGGTCTTTCTCTACAACCATGAGGGACCATGTGGAGTCGTTCTGTGCTCCCTTGAAATGACGATAATTAAAAAGCATTTGCTTTCAGATTTTTCTTCCATCTGATTATCCCTTCCCCTTTGGTCTCTCTCCCCTCCTGGATGTGCAACTGGACTTTCAATATGTTTTTTCTGCATCATCGCTGAATTCCTCTGTTCTTCTGGTGAATCATAGCACACAGCAGTCTAACTTTTATTTACTGTTATGTTGGACTTGCTGGGGTTTATTTATGGGAGACAGAAGCCATACAGCCCACTATTCAGTTTTTTATTCTGCTGATGTTCTTGCTGGCTGTGTGTGAGTTACTGGCTGTCTCACCTCAGTTTTCCCATGCTGTAAAGTCTGAAAAGCAATACCTGTCTGGAAAGCATTAGGTGAGGTTTTAACCAGGTAACATTAATTATAATTACAATGAAGGATGTGGCAAAAGTTGGAAAAAATCAAGAACAGGTAGCAGGGTTTTTTCCCCCCATACAATGTGTCATTAAAAGGAAGAGCTTCATATGTCTCTGGTGCCGATACCTGGGCATTTACGTCATCAGCCTCAGTGTCCACTGTTAGTGTTTCCCAGTGATTTGCAAGGGATATGAAACCTCAAGCTCCAGGGTTTAAACTGATCTCCAGGTGTTCAGATATTGCCGTGTGGTCACAGACCATTTGCCATCGAGCAGTGTCATTGCACCTTCTGCTGAAGTCAGCGGTGTTGGTTCCTGGCTGGGATCAGAGATGCAAGCCAGAATATGGTAACTCCTGGCTACCTAAAACTGCAACCAAAAGGGGAATATTTGGAGGCAATAGTCGACCACGTATAATGGAGGAGACCTGCAGAAACCCAAGTACCATCAGTTACACATCATAGTTTAACAAGATCTCTTCCCCAGCACCGTGTTGGCTTGGGAAGCAATCATCTTCCTCCCTCCCTACCCTCCTGTCCCTGCCTGCCCTGTCGAGAACTGGGGCACTGCTGTCATCTCAGTGACCAAAACAATGAAGCTTAAAAATGCCCTTCTCCTTTGTCCGCCCCCCCCCCCCTTCTCTTTTGGAGGACAGATTTCAGCCTGGATCAATTGGTTGATCAGCATGGGGGGACGGAGCGGCAAAAACTTCTTAAGCCAGTCCAAGGAGTGGCTGGGCCTCCCAGATTTAGAGCAACTGAGGAAATCAGGGCAGCTTCTTCTGGCCAGGAAGTTTTGCTCTCCTATTTGAAATAAAAGCAACTGTTACGCGTCTTGGGCACTGACCCCTTGGACATGCCAAGTGGGAGAAAAAGGACTTGTAGCACCTGATTTGTTTTCTGAGCTGACTGGCAAATTTTCACGCTTCAAAAATAAGTACAGAATGCAGAGATCTGCAAATAGGCCAAAGAAAAAAGAGGAAAATAACTTCATTTGCTGGTTTATTCAGAGCAGACACACAGCTCTATTGTCAATTTGAGCAGCTGCTGTAAGGGAAAGAAAACACTCAGATTTCAGCACTTCTGACAGTCTACTTCCTTAAAATCCTTTAAATTCCTGCACCCGGAGCTCCCCTAAGAGTAAGACTATGTAATTCACTACCTGCACTGACTTTTGCTGATGTGTGTTTTGTGGTTTTGGCTGCTGCAATATACAATCAGGACGTGGGTAGGTTTTACTTTGCTCAATCAGAGGACTTGGTAATGCTGCACTGGTGCAATCCTGCAAAATATTTATTAGCTCAGAGAAGACCGTGGGAAGAATTGCTGAAAGCAGAACTGGTGTTCCTAACTTGCAGTTTTCTTTGCTCTTGATTTTAGGTACCTGCTCTTGCAGAGAAATAGTTGGGGGGGGGGGGGGGGGGGGGGGGGGGGGGGAGGTGGGGGAGTTTGGAAAGAGAAAAGCGTATTGTCTCTGTGTTTCCCATGCATTGTTCCCTATGAAAGCATCTCCCTGCAACCTTTACCTTCTGTTCAGACGGCCTCAGCCTGCGAAGAGAGAATGGCAGATTTGTGCTTTCTAAGCTCCAGATGGGGCTCCTTTCTTCTTCCTCTGTAAGTTAATGGTGTCTTGCTGAGACCAACTGGGCATGTAAAGATTTGGGCAAAACTCACAGCAGTGGTCTCATAACCTCAAGGCTTCACCGTCTCATCGCAATGTGACGGCCAGTCCCCAGCGGAGCTTGCCTGTGGCTCTGATGTGGTGCCAAAGGAGATGGGGAAGGTTATGTTGATTACATCTGTTTACTAATGGTTAAATAAATTAAAAGCCCATTGCAGACCACCAGCAGGCCAGGGTCCCGCAGCCCCTGCTTTCTGCTCAAGGTCCCGTTTGCAGTCTGGCATCGCTTTCCCTGTGTCAATATTGCCAGGGTGAATCTGTTTTGGTCAGGGTGAATCTTCACAAATTAAAATAGATGAGATACGAGCTTTCTCCTGCCAGCAACACCAACCACCTCAGCCAGATCCTCTCATCAGACCAGGGTTATGCCAGCAAAATCAGTGGGGCTGGGCCAATTTGCACCAGGGGGCAGTTGGATCAGCTCCCTCCTTGCCCATACCCTACGCTAAAGGCAAAGATGGGAAGAAACATTTGTGGGATACACTCTAAGGCCCTGGTAAGCCATGGAAGAGACTGCAGGAGGATTTTGTACTTCCTTGTCACTGTCAGCACAGCTTCGCAAGGGTCTGTCCTCGATCGTGGTCCCTGTCTGCTGGGCAGTGTGTAAACTTGTTGTTGGGGACAGCCATTGTCCTGAAGAAAATGTAGTCTTAATGAGTGGGAGGAGAAATGAGGCAGCAAGAGAAGTGCCTGCAGTGGTGGGAGGCTGGGGAAGTGCTGGGAAGAGGATGCGGTTTCTACTTGGGGGTCTGATCCGACACTGTCACTCCAGCCCAGCAGGACCCTGATGAAAGGAACCCTGGAGGGTAAGGAAGACTAAGTGGACTGATAGGGCTTCTCTGCCTCTAATTTCTTTGATTTTCTGAGCTAAGCCATCAGATCCCTATTTGAGGATTTTTTTATAATTCATTCCTAAGAAGCTGGATTACCAGCCATATGGACAAAGGGTACTAGAGAAAGATTATTAAGATTATTAAAACAGATTATTTTTGCCGTTGGAGCAGAAGTTATGATCAGTGGGTAAGGCTTGAGAATTTCATCGCTCGTCTTGCATGCTGAGATGGTTCCCAGTGCTTCTTCATTTCACTTAGGAGGGTTCACAAGGTCTTGTGCCTTTCAGTAACTCTGGGTGGCTCTAGAGACACTCCTAGCTCTCCTGGCACTTGGGGGTGTGCTGGTGTCCCATAGGACCTTATTGACCAAGGTGAAATACTCATCCCAACTGTGTCAAGAAAGGCTTTGCTTGGTATTTCAGGGAAGGAATATACCAGTGAAGAAAATGTCTGCAGAAAGAAGAGCTTGAACAAATGGCAGAAATTCAGACCAAGGTGTTTGGTGTTCCTCAAGGACTGGCCATCTTCTTTTCTATACTTTGCTGTATGGCTGTTGGGAAAAGAGGCAGAGGTACCGTGAATACCCTGGTTTGTCTGTCCACGTGTGTGCAGTCTCCATACGGGAAGGGATCAAACCTTTTTTTCTGTTGACCTGCTCCAGTTGGACAAGTTTCCCTCCTGTCTTACTGCTGCCTGATTTCCTTTGCTGTGGGAAGGATACAGGCCCATGAAATCATCAACGCAACAGCATCCCAGAGGTGCATTTCTCTGGACTACATGAGGGCTGGTATTTATATATGAATTAAGAACCACACAGTCATCCTGCCAGAACACCTGCAGATCCCTTTTGTAAGAAGATTTTGATCTAGCTAAACTTGCTGGATTCATCTTTTAGCCACCAGTGCCTGTCCTGGGATTCCTCATACTCACTCTCAATACCCACAGGACTTGGGAAATGCATAAAACAGCAGATGCTTTCAGGGTAGAGAGCTGGTGGCCACCAGGCAAAAAAGACAAGAGCTTCCATACTGTTACTTGCCCAACCTGATGTCAGAGCTGCTGTTGCTTTCTGGACCAAAGCTGTGTAATCTATTCTAGAGGCTGGAGAATGTCAGTGTGGCTGACATCAGGTGCTACCTGTTACGAATGACAGTGGAAGGGATGTACCCAAGGACTAAGATTTACCCATGCATTACTATGTGTATGTGTGCGAATCATGTGAGTCCCATTTGCTGTGATGGACACTTGTGTTGGAGGAAACTCTTCTATGACAATTATCCCAAGAGGGAATCTCATCTCTGCCTGCTCACTCTTTTGGAGAGACAATCTCTCTTCTCTCACATCATCCATCACTATATTTGTGATGCTATGAGTGTATCTAGCTCTGTAGCAACAGAAGAACAGAGCACAGAACTGAACTGACAGAGGAGCTACTGGAGTAGAGAAACCCCTGGGAAGGCTCAGCCACAAGTCACTACAGAGAGACTTGCAGAGGTACCAGCCACAGATGTTATTTTTGGTGTAAGTGTTCTTGTTTCAAGTTTTTTCAGGTGTGAAGTTTCCCTGTTTGACAGCCCATCAATCACATTGGGGGACACCATTAATAAATCTGTCTGTGCTTCTCCCTTGAGCTTGAAAAAAGAAAAACTCCAACTGTTAACAATTATTATAGAAAATTAACTCCATGGCTTTAAACAAAGTCTCATTGCAGACTATTTTTACATCATAAGAAGGGGGAAAAGAATCATCCTAAGAACTAAATGATATGAATTTAAATTTATTTGTAAAACAAAGATATTGACAAATTAATCTTGGAAGTAGAGGCAAGTTGAATGGCTTCTCATACTCTCCTGTTGAATCTGACTTGTTGCTAGCTGCATTTGTTGGTTGGACACTGCAAAATGGCATAACGGGGGTCACCTGCGTTCCATCTAAACAGCCAGCAAAGTCTGCTGCAATTTTCTATGGTGACCCCATAAAAAAAGGTTTCCCCCTCCTTCCTGAACCTCTCCTAGCATTTGCTGGCCAAGTTTGGCTCTTTCTTTTAGAAAGCCTTCACTCCTGATGTCCTGACCGTCAGTGATGAAGAAGGTGAGTGACGGAGAATTCCTTCCATTTCTTAGTAGCCCATTTCAATGTCTAATTATCCCGAGTGCTAGTGATTTGCATGCTCTTACTGGTTTGAACCTTGTTGACTTCCGCTGCCAGTCCCTGAATGTTTTAATGCCTTTGTCTTCTGGATTAAAAAGTGCTTTATGCCAGGCAAAGGAACCACAGATTGTGATCCTGTCTATGGTACGTGGGAAGCAGGAAGGGTATTTCCACAGATGAAGGTCCTGTTGTCTCAGAGCTCCCTTTGCAGAACAGCAGGATCATGCAGGAAGGTTGCTTGTGTTTTTCCTGTATTTATGCCTGATAAAGAACCACCCTGTCTTGGCTGGTCTGATCAATTCGCACGTGTCAGGGAGTCAAAATTAGACACCAAGGAGCTGTTATGTAAGCGGTGCAGTTCCCTTCTGCCCAACACAAGTTATGAGGGGCCACAGCTCAATGGACTCCCACTTTGCCCCCACAACCTTGTGGTCACCTCTGCACGGGCACTTAGCAGAGGACTCCTCTTCAACCCGTGTACTTCCTGGAAGCTCACTGCAACCTTCCTGTGTGCCTCCTCCTACCAAAGCTCCCTGGGCAGTGTCTTTTCCTTCCTTCTGTCTCTGTCAGGAGCTTTCTCTGGGTTGATGAATCCATGCACAGCAGTAGGTTATATTCATTTGTCTTGTTCTCCAGTTCATTTATCACAATGAACGCTCCGTTGTGGAGAATCCTGATAGAAAGTCCGCTTACTCTCCTGGTTGGCTGAAATGTGGCATTTCAATCAGCTGATTGCTTATTACTGCGACCTTGCTGGAAAATCTTGGCAGCACCCAGAAGGGTGGGGAGACAGGTCTTCCTTTGTCACTCTTCTCATGTGGAAGAATGATAATAGCATTTTCATTTCTCTCCTACTGCCTGCTCTGAAGAGTTTTGCCTTGGCTTTCATTTTCCCATTGCTGTTTTCCAATCACTTCATGTGGGATAGAAAGGTTTCATTTTACCACTCTCCCTCAAACAGTTCATTAGCTGGGAGGATGGGGGGTTTGCCACTGTAGGCTGATGGAGGAGCACATGCATATAATAGACACCATGGGATCCGCAGAGGGTCTTCAAGCACTTATTAGTGTCCAGGGGAATGGATTAGGTAAGGATTTCCTAGGTGTGCCTGACCAGAAGAGGATTTAGAGGTATGACACAATCCCCTTCCCATCTGTCCCTGTCCCCAGGTCCCACAGGAGAGCTCAGAAGCTCCACAGCTGTTTGCAGTAGGGTGTCTGGCACCACACCGCAGGTGGCCACACCAGGCCTGGCAGTGAGCATGGGACAATTAGTATTGTGCTGGGGCATCTCTGGGGTCATCCAGAGCATGGCTGTTGCCACCACTGGGTCAGGCTGGCTGTGGCTGCACCTAGCCAAGAGTCGAACTCCTCCAGGGATGGAGATCCCCAGCCGCTGGTGTCCTGACCCAGTGCTGCACCACTTGCATGGCATTTAACTGTTTCCTGCTGTCCAACATGAAATCCCCAAATCACAGTTTGTGGATTTTGCTCCATGATACATTGTTTGTCACTGCTGCAAAATATTTTGGCTCTGTCTTTCTAACCACCTCCAGTTAGCTGGAAATTAACTAGATCCCCCCTTAGTCTTCACTGACAGCCTAAACAAGCTCAGCTCCCCTCATCTCTCCTTGTAGGACGTGCCTCAGATCCCTTTACCCTCTTGACCAGCAGATCCTAGACTGGATGTTTCCAGGTGTGGCCTCACCAACACTGTGCAGAGGGGATGATAATTTCCTCAGATACCCTTGCTGCAGTTGTCCTAATTCAACAGTATCTAGACCAAAAGATGGGCAAAATCCATCTGTCAGCACTGCATTGCTGGCTAGAACAGGGGAGAAACATGGGAACAAGTGACTTGTAAAGTGCCTTCCACCCTAACTTCTGTGGGAACATGGCCCACAGTGTGAAATCATCCCACCTGCCTGTACAGGGCATGTGTAGGGGCATCTACAGAGCTGCTCCTGGGCACAGCTTAAATGGGTGTGATTTTCCCTGATTTTTTTCTACCACAAGTGATGCCTGCTGGTGGTTTGGTTTGTGTACGTGGCACATTTCCCCTGTTACAGCCACACCAAGAACCATGTCAGTCCCTACAAAGTAAACGCTACTCGCAGGTTCAGGCTTGCAGACGTGTGCATGGGTTTAACCGTAAGCACGGCACTAGGGAGGATTGCATACTTTTTAAAAATGAGCTATTCGGTAACACAGCTCACCATGCCCTAAATGTGGATGCTACTCTTTAATACTTTCCCCTGCATCTACCCTTTCAGCAGCAAAAGACTTAGCAGAGGAACATGATGCAGCCTGAGCTCTTCCCCATCACCAGTCAGAACAAATGGAGTCCAGTAGCAAAGCACACTGTGGCTTTATCATTCTTTTGACAGGTAATTTTCTCCCCGGTGAATATATCCAAGGCTTTTGCAAACCACCTCTCAGTGGCTGGAATGAAGTTGTTTCACTCCTGGCAGCAAGGAACGAGCCCGGCAGTGGCATTGGCTTTTTGCTCTGCGTCTCTCCAAGCCCCACGTTTCTGAAAGCCTGGTGAGATTCTTTATTATCCCCTGATTATGTCATATGTCCTCAACTTGCCTGTTATGACCATCAGGCATGTTATTTATTACAGTGTTTTTCCACCAACCTGTCGTGGCCCTTCTTTGAGGCATTTCACACACCGCTAGGAGATAATATTCTCTCCCAAGAGTTCACAGTAGAAAGGCTTACTCGGCTGCAAACTCAGTTTAAGTGTTGCTCCTCCCGTGCTAGCAAAACCAAAATTCAGATACAAGAAGGGCTGTGGTGTGCTGTTGAATGCAAAAGAGCAGATACAACCTCCATTGCAGGGGGAACCAACACCACAGATTGAAACAAGCTGGTAGGGGCATAATGCAAGGAGAAAATTAATCCAAGGAAATAGGGTAATGGGTCTGAAGGGAAACTGGGGAAAGAAGTGGAAGCTGCAGTGGAAAAGCTTGGGCTATATGGTCAAAATGAGGATGTGAACTTTTCCAGCTCTCACATGGATATGGATGCAAACAGATGACCATCACTGCTGTCCTCTGGGAGGTTTCAATTTTCCCTAAAAGATCTTAAAATCTCAGCATCCCAGATCAGGGTAGAGAAGTGGTCCTGCTGGGGCACCTGTAGAGTCATTCGACTTCAGTGCTGGGCTCATGGTGCCTTATCAAAGCAAGGGCTTGAGCATCATCCCTGGGTTTGTCTGTTCAGGAGGAACCCAAACAACAAAAAAGGTGGTTACACACAGTGATATTTCCAAGTGAAAGTGTGTCTTGCTTTTGCAGACCTCTTGGTTTTCTCCCTCTCCTTTTTTTCCATCCTTTTCCCCAGCCCCTGCTCGTTTAGTTTTCAGCCAGACCAGTTCCTTGAGCTGACACAACTTGTTACATGGCAGAAGTGCTAGGAAGGGGATGGGAATGCATCAAGACATAGGGTGGGATGGGAAGAGAGCACAACAGTCCTGAGGTAAATAGGCTTCAGCTGGGGCAGAACCTGCTCCTGAAGTGTTGGTTGGTTATAGAAAAGAACCATGTTGCACATTGGCCGTTGTTCATTTAAAGTTTCTCCACTAGCTTTTCAGTAAATTCCCTTTGGATTCAGGGTCTGGCATACTGGAAAATCATATTTCCAGCGAAGCTGAAATGCTGAGGCTGTGCAGAGCTGGACACGTGCTAGTGGAGCATGATCCCGCCACGTCCAATGCAGAGGCTCAGGAAACCCGTCCCTTCGGTTGTCGCCTCGCTCTGCATCTCTCTTCAACCCGTCCAGCTGGGTTTGACACCATTTGAAAGCTTTTGTCCCTCCAGGCCTTCATGGGTCAGTGTCTGAGTCTCAGACCTGCTAGTAATGAGCTTTATAAAGCAATAATGAGCAGGAAAGAGAGGAAGATAGGGAGAAGAAATTCCTCCAGACATTTGGTTTATTATTACTATCTTTTTTTGGCAATAACTGTGATCTAGACTTGCAAAGGTTACTTTTCTGAGAGAGATGCTTTGCCACTTTATAGCCTACTCCACTAGTTCCCTCACTGCAGTTTGGAAGATTTAATATTTCTATTGAAACACAGGAGTCCTGAGCAATTCAAGGATCTGAATTTCACTGCTGGAGCAAAGCCGCCAAACTGGGTTGTTCCTGGGATGCAGGTAACATCCAGTTATTCCCTGAGCACGTCAAAGAATAGCAAATGTATTTTTTGGCACCAAGCTTCAGGTTCTGGGAAGACAGTGAGGCTAAATGATGATGGGAAAACCTTGTCAAGGCATTGCTTTTCAGGGCTGCAGGTAGCATGAGGTGCTGGAAGCATCCCATGGTTGGCTATAGGTCTCTCCTCCTTTGCAACAGCATTATATGGATGCTGGTGGTCACCATGCAAGGCCAGGCTAATATTTCTTCCAGCTATTGTTATTTATGTTGAGACGTTATTCTGAACCAGGACCAAGAGAAAAATAAAAACCAAAATCTTCCTGAACAGAGCAAGTGACGCAGTTACCTTGGTTCCGGTGTAATGAAAAATTTTGCTTTACTTCTTACCATTTTAATTTGAATTAACAGGAGGCAAGTGTTTCCCTCAACTTGCTTGAATGCCAACATTAAAAGTTGTAAAGCAAGAATTACAGAATTGAGAACCCGTTAAATCAGGAGGGGTGGAGGAGTGTATGATGTAAGTCAGATTTCCTTTCTTTCTCTTCTTTTTTTAACTTGAAAAAGACGTCATTTCAGCTGAGCCATTCCCCCAAATAGACAAATGATGAATTAATTAGGGAGAAGGGCTCTGGGACTGACTAGCAGAAAGCCTTCCCCATGGATCATCTCCTGTCTTGCCGAGTATCTGGACCGTGACTTGGCCCATTCTTGAAGTGTGCAAGTCCATGGCACAGTTTCTCCTTCCCCATCGCTTACTGATGAAGATCTCGGCGTCACGAGGACAAGGACAAACCAGTGGGGCAAAGGCTTCCTATTTCTGTATCTTACACATTCCCAGGGATGCAGAAGAGAGTTCAGAGTTACAGCAATCAGGAATTCAAAAGGTTCCTTGTAGACCATAGTTCCGTTAAGACTGTGATGCACAGCTTTATGAAGAGAGGCTATTTTACTTGGGAGGGTCCTCAAAATTTCTGGGGTGGGTTTGTCAGCCCTGTCATAGATTTCATGGGTGTTTTCTACTAAGTCCCCTTAATGGGACCTCTGATCCTTTTTCAGCACAGCCCAGCAAATTTCCTTTCTGCAATTCAGAGATAAGGTCCCTCCTCGCCTTCCTCTTTATAGATCTAGGAACCGCATCAGCCTCTCTGGGCTCTGGATTGGCAAGCATGGCCCAGAAACCTACAGCTGGGTCCCTGTCCAGCGGGGCAGGGACCACTTGTCCAACCCAAGTTCTTGCCATATAGTCATCTAGCCAAGTGGTGAACCCATTTTAGTCCGTTGTAGTTGTATAGGGATCTGAAATTGCTGTTCTCCTGCTTTTCCACACAGAAGCCCTGTGCCTGCCTCCTATGCCAAGGCAGACTGCAAAGGGAGGAAGGTTGGGCTGTATCTCCATGACCTGAGGACCAACACAGGGGCAGCTACCAGGGTTTGCACCATGGAGCTACCCTAGTGACGGAGGGAAAGCCGAATCGGGGGGAATGCCCAAGGGACTGCCTGAGCAAGAGATAGTGTGTCCCTCTTTGAAGATCCCAGCTGAGCTGGGCAAGCTGTGCTGGTGTGTCAGTGGTCCGGGGCAGCCCGGGCAGAGGGGCAGGCTGGGCCATGGCACTCATCCCCTGCTCCTTGTGCCCCTCTCCCAGGCCTCCCCCAGCCCCCGGTTCCCAAGAGACAGCCCCCAGCCCTGCGAGCCTGGCCAGCTCTGCTCAATTTGAGCAGATCTATTTAAAATTCAGCTGGGAGATGGGCTCCGGCTTGTTATAATGCCGTTGCTGGAAATGGAGTCATCACCGGAGACTATTCCTTTTTACAACTTTAGGTATATAGATTTCCTCTCGATTCAATTTATTTTTATATAGTGTCTTTAATACACTGTCTCTCCAAACGCTTTAGCAGATAGAATTGAAATAATGAGATAACGCTTTGCAGAAGTGTGTGCAGCGGCTCTCAGACGGGCAGCAGGGTAAAGCAATAGATGGAGATGGAGCAGAGAGTGCAAGGTGGAGGCAGCATAACTTGGAAGCAGCAGTAATATAAGCAAACATTCACGCAGACTATTACGGCGAGCATGAGAACTGATGGATATGAGGAAAAGCCTGTAGTCAGGTGCGCTCGAAAAGGAGGAATTAAGGAGCAATTTGAATTGAGGAAAGATGGCTCTAAAGGGGAATGCATTCAAGGGAGGGATGTTTTCAGACAAATGGATCAAGGGCGGTGAAAGCAAACCTTGATTCTCTCTCTTCATCGGCAATGGAGGTCTCGTTTGCTCCTCCATAACTGCAACATGAAGCAGAGCCGGGGACTGTGCAGTTATGGCAGCTCCGCTCCGGAGAAATGCTTGAATCGCTGCCTTGCCCTATTGACTTCCCTGGAAATGGCCAAGCGTGCAAAGATGCAAACGCACCCAGCTGGAAATTTCTCTTTGAGCCTGTTTTTGCTGGATAATGTTGAGATGAGGAGCGCAAAAGGTTTTAGAGGAGAAGAACTGGTTGGAAGGGAAAGCTGTGTTTTAGTCTCATTAGTGCACAAATGACTGAACAGACTGTTTTCATGTTTTTGTTAAAAATAAACATCAAACCAAAACTATTTGGCAAAAATTGTGAACAAAATCAGAAAGGAAACTCAATTTCATCCACCTCAGCTCACTTCTACTTGGTAGGAAAGAGCAGCATGCGAAATTTCAGCAGTGGGGTTTTTTCGTTACAGTTTGGACTGGCAGGAAAAATGAAAACGTGGGTTTTCCTGTAAAAGGGACAATCCTGTCACCGTTCAACCACAGTGAGTGACGGGAGAAAAGTTGAAATGCTTTCTTGAACTGGGATTTCTGGGCCTAACCAGTGACGACTGAACCTGAGGGTAGTTTCACTGGGACTTCTTAAGGGACAAATCTTGAGTGACAGGGAAAGCCACGGGCAGACAGAGGCTGCTAGTCGGAGATCAGGCAAGAGGATGGAGCAAGCTCCTGATACCCTGCAGTACCAAACGGTCTTGAATCAGACCTGGAAATGAGGGGGGAGCTGGGGGGTGTGATGAGCACAGCACTGCTTTCCCAGAGGCAGCGCACCCCTCGCAGCTGTACTGATGCACATGGGTGCATGAGTTTGGGGAATGAAACTATTGATGGGGTAACCCACGATGACTCCACTGCTGAATTATTTGGGGAGCCTCTACTTTCCAATGTGCTTGCTATAGTCCCTTCCCGATGCCCCCTCCATTTCACAGGGCCAAGCTGTCTTTCCTCAGCACTCGGTGGCTCCCACCAACATCTCTGCGTGGAAGATGCTCACCTGGCCCTGCCTCCGCTCCACCTGGAGGAGGCTGGAGATCCCCAAATCTTGAGCTGTTCAGGGGGGTGGGGAGGGGATTTGGCCAGCAAGGGAGGGTAGTGAGAGCTACCGACAGGGAGACAGCGGACAACCTAGGGCACTGCCTAGCTAAGCTCTTCTGCCACAGCATCGCCACAGGAGGGATGGATGCCGGGAGTCCACCAGCTTGGCATGGCAAGGAGCAAACCTATTACAGCCCAGTGGGGGTTATAACTGGGACTTGAGTATCGTGACAGGCCAGTTGGCAAACATCAAGGCAAAGGGTGTGGGTGAGAAGGCGGGGATCGCTCCTCTCCCCGGGGCTTGTGGGAGCAGAGCTCAGGAGGGTTCCTGGTTTTCTGGCTGCTGCTTCTCCTTTTCCAGACCTGCCACTAAAAGCTCAGGGAACATCTCGTAATTGCTCTGAATATGCCAGTGTTTTAGGTAATGTGAAAGTCAAGCGGACATCTCCTGCGCCATCCCAGTCTGGATCCCCGTTTCTAAGTGATCTTCAAACCCTGGAATAGCTTTATCCCTGTAGAGGATGGGTGGTGGCTCTGAAAGCAGAGCTGAGCCAAGCTGGCAGCGTTTGGATCTAGGGTCCTGATTTGGACTTAAAAGAAAAGGTACAGAAATGTGAATTTTGATTATGTTTCATTTAATGAGTTTTGAAAAGATTTGGAGCTGAATTAAAAGTAACAAAAAGCCAGCGAGATGAATGACCCTTATATTAAATTCAATTGGCTTTTGTGCAATTTGTTGCATAGCGAAGCCTCGCTAATACATTTTGCAGGTGGTTGGGTCATTTGTCATCAGAATCGCACTTTATGAAAGGCAACTTTCCTCCCTCTTCAGTTATTTTGCTCTGAAATGAGTTTCCCTGGGTCCTGTCTGCTGGCAGGAGCTGAATTGGCTTCAGCAGAGCCACATGCTTTCATGGCAGGGAAGGATCTGGCCTGTTATTTTCTATATATTTTCTATTACATATCTCTTTTATATAATTATATAAATTATTATATATTTCTATTATATATCTATAACATGGTCTACGGTTAATATCTCAAGTATATGTTGCCATAGCCCTTGTCCATTAGAAAGAATGCAGCCCTATATTATAGTTAATAATATTTATTGTTTCCTTTTGTTTTTAAGAGCCGAGGCAGCTTTCCTCTCCAGAGGGGGAAAAAATAGAAAAAGCTTATTTCATTTGCATTTTCCTAATTTGCTTTCCTCTGGTTCAGACATGTGTTGCCTATAAGCTATTAAAACTCTTTCTCTAGGGTTATTCTCCCCTCTCCCTCCCCCATCTGATATTCACAACTTCATTCTGCCTGGATCAATGCCTGCAAATTTGCTTTATGACAACTTGAACAAACCCATGATGGATCAGAAAGGACCTCAAAGTAGGCTGAAGCCTACTCAAGTCAAGAGCACCAGACACGTTTGTTAAAGACCTCATTGGCCTCTGATCCTTGGGTTGCTGAGGTATTGATTTTTAGGGTCCGAGCTCAATTGTGCTGGAAGTCGAGTCGTATGGAGTCGCATGCTCTTGGGGGAGACAGGAGCTTTATAATGGGAACGGATCGATGGGGAATGATTTAGCACAGAGGGACCTGGAGGCTTGGCAGGAAAGTTAAGCAATAATCGAGTTCTGGGCTCAGAGCCGTTTCAGGCTGGCGTGCTGCCTGTCTCGCTCAGTTCACAGAGCTCGGGGGCCGCGATGCCGGGTCGGCGCAGGTCCCGGCTGGCTCCCGGCACGGCGGGCAGCGGCCGTGCCGCGTGTGCGCGGGGAGTCACGGCGCTGATATCGTTATTCTCGAGCGAGCGGGTGTCAGCCTGCTTCCCCAGCCCTCCCTAGGTTTAAAATAAAGCCAGTTGGATCCTCAAATGCTGTGAACTGAGCCATGGCGGTGTTTGTCTGCTGCAGCTCTGGGCTAACCCCATGAGCGACTTTAAGGAGGCAGAGGCTGAACGCAGAGAGCAGAGCACATGCAGAAGTGGCGTGTTTCGCATGGGCCTGTAAACGTGTTTTTTTCTGTTTAAACTGTGACTTTCTTGTAAACAGAAGGTTTCTCTATTCTCTGACCCCTGCTCCATCCGTATGGGTAGGGAACAAGAGACACTTGGGCAGGGACTGTCTTTCTGCTGTGTGTCAGCATGCAGCATCCTGGGGCTCCAGTCTATACCTGGGTTGCCCCTAACTGATATAACACCAAAAGCCAAGTAATTCCACTAAAAAGAAAAGCAGGCAGGTTGCAGATAAAGCCCGCAGGCTTTGGGTCCAATGTATGACTCTTTCTCCACTGATGTGTGCCTCAGTTTACCTCCATAATGTGTAGGTAAACACCTGCTTTGAGGTGAAGGTGGTACCTCTGTGGAGTTTCCATGCATGACATCCACAGGTTGTTTTCTAAAGCCAACTGGGGTTTTATATCTAGGGTTACTGTGAGCAAAGGCTACCTCAAGGCCCCTTTCTTTTATATCTGAGCCCTCAGGTCATCAGTGTTGTGACTCTGCCTGATCTATGGTGGCATATCTGACCTCATTTGAATCCTAATACTTTCAAGGAGTGAGGAGTTGTCTGAGATGGAGCTTGAGGGGTAAAAGCCAGGCATCATCCCAGCAGAGTTCTCCCTCTTTTGCTTTGTTGGCTGAAAGTCCCTTTTGTTACTGCAGCTCTTGAAGTTGGCTCTGGGAGCATTTTCCCCTGGGTGGTGTCCCGTGTGGTGGGCAGGGTTGTCATGATGCCAGGAGCTCCAGCCAGGAGCCAGGATCTGTCCACACAGAGATCCTTGCACAGCACAAAACTGACAGGTGGAGGGGGAGATGAAATGTGCAATAAGAGCAGAAAAGAGGCTTTTCCTGCTCAGCTCAAGCACAGGTAATTTCCTTCTCCTGTGAGGAAACCGGGGCTGGATCTAATTAATAAAGCTATATTCCCTAATAGCAGTCCCTCTGCAGCCTGTGCTGCTGCCTGGAGGCAATGAGATGGAGGAGGACTGGGAGGAGAGACGGGGACTTTTCTGAAGGGATGGCAGATGCACAACCCCTTTCCTGCAGCAGAGTGGGTGTGTCAGGTGAAATGGACAGAAGAAGATGGAGGCTAATATTTTGGGATTTCTCCCCTTCCCCTACCCCTTGACTGCTCCCCCTGCCTATCCAAAAATCCAGCGTAAGATGCCTGTCTCTGCGTTGCCTTGTTCTTTGAGGCCAGCACAGCCTTGCTCTCGGAAGCCCATGTACACCAGTGAAAGGCACACCAGTTGGCAGCGAAGGGTTTCCAAATAGCAGCGCTCCTTCTCTGGCTACCTTCTCCAATATCCAGTGGTTTGGGCTTCTGAGGGAGAAGGAGCCCTGCAGAGGTACAGGCTGGATCTTCCTGGCTTCTTGGGCACCTTCTTTGTGTGCGAGCACCGTGTTGTGCAGCCTGTTGTCAACACTGGAAAAAGTTTCGGAGAGTCTGTGGGATCTCCATCCTTGGAGACATGCAAAGCTCAGTTGTACAAGGCTCTGGGCACCTTGATGTAACTCTGAAGTGGTCCCTGTTTGAAGCAGGAGGCTGTACTAGAGGCTGGACAAGTGGCTACCCATCTAAATTATTCTGTTATCCCTCTCATCATCCCATCAAGCTGTACCTGAACCTTAGTTTGGTTGTTTCAGGCCCCTCTTCTCTAACTGGAAGGACTGTTGCAAACTATTTCTTTTGGCAAGAAGGTTCTTCTTTCCCAGCCTGGGGATATTCATGATCACTTCCCAGCTACTCAGTGTTCCTGTCCCGATCTCACCTACCCCTCATGTATATGGGTCTAGCAGAAATAGGGTGAATCTTCCTAAATTGAGATGACTGACGGCAGAAATTCGCTCAAAGCCCAAGTAACTATAAACAAAGTCGAGACAACTTGCCTAGATTTGTTTAGACTCCATGTTCAGTTTTCAGATGACTAATTCGAAGTGAGACTGAGTCTTGTGTGCCCAGATTTCCCACAGCTTATGCTGCAAATAGACCTATTTCCTTTTTATATTGTTTCTGATGGTATTTATTTGAGGGCCTCTGCAAAGAAAGCTCTGCCTTTCACTCTCTGGATAGACAACTTGTTCCATCCCGCTGCCGCAAAGTGACTGCCGGTAATAGATGCAGGCTGAGAGCAGGTCTAGGGATGTGGATAAGTGCAATTAGTAAATCTTTGCTTGGCAATTCACAATATTTTTTGGGGGAAAAAAAAAAAAAGGGTGTCAGCACAGTGACAGCTAGGTGCAGTTTGTGCTCCGAAATCTTTGCCGAGAGGTGGGAAGAGGCAGCCAGGTTTCATACGTACGGGCAGATTATAAAGTGTGGGGATTAGCAAGGAGCAATTACAGTGCCTCCACTGTATATTAAGTGTGTGAAACAATATATAGGCACTCAGCGCACGGCAGGCATTATGGCTGGGTGTCATAGTTGACGTTTTTAATATCCATTATTCAAAAATTGATTCCATGCCTGACTATCAAGAAGCATCCAGCTATAATATGGGAGTAGTACCATACAACAGCACTGTCATCTGCTAAGAGCTTTACAAACATTAGCTAATTCTGCCTACCCTCTCCATTGGCGACAGGTAAGGGCTGTTATTTCCAACTGTCTGAATTCACAGGGAGAGCTGGGATTAGACGAAGTTGCTCTGGGGAAGCTGCTGTAGACGATGAGACCACAGCAGCCATAGGCATCCAGGGGGTGAGCCGCACTGAGAGCAGCCATAACTTGGAATGACTCCAAAATTCCCCCAAACCCTGAGAAAAGCACCTCCAGTGCTCAGAGATGCTAAAAAATAGGATCTTTTAAAAATCCTCTGTTTTGTGCTCACTTTTTTTTTTTTTTTGCAAACATTTTTAGGAAAGCTTTTCCCTTTTACCTTTTGCAAGCACCTCTAGGAAAGGTTTTAATTTGGGATTTTTTTTCTATCTTTTTTTTTTTTTTTCCACTTTGGCCCTCAGGAGAGGAAGAAGTAAGGGCAAAAAAGGTAGGGAAAGCAATAAGCAGATGAGGGGGAAAAAAATCCAAAATACGAGAATAAAGATTTTTCCTGTTTAAGTGAAAAAATCCACTTTGTCAAAAAGATGATTTGTGTGTGTGTGTGATTAAAAGCATTTGATTTAGGAAAAAAAAAGCTTTTTTCCCCTACTGAAAATATCCATGACTCCAGAGATGAACTCACGTGTGGGACCTCAGCGAAGGCAGCGGTATCTTCTTAGAGAGCCTGGCTGATTTTTTGGCACCTCCACATCTCCTTGCTGGCTGTTGACAAACTAGATTTCACCTTCCTCTTCCACCCCCGCTTGACTTCAGGAATTTCAGTTCCCAAACCTCCATCTCTTTAGGCAAATCCTCTCTGAAGATTACCTACGTTACCTACTTCTCCCTGGAGACAGCCTCCTTTCCTTTGCTATCAATTAACAGCAGCTCTCACCAGCCCCTTGGCTTAATTGCACCATCTTTAAAAGCAGCCCTGACGTTGACGTGCCTTTTGCCTATTTTAATTGTTCCCTCTGAATTATTCTGTTGCTTCTGACTGCAGACCCCAGCACTGAGGTCCTGGGGGGCTGATGGGCTCCTGCCCTGCTCTCTTGGCTCCAGGAATTTCGTCCCCACAGCCATGCGAGCATCGCACCTGGGGGCATGAGGTCTCCTGGGCTTTTATCTCAAACCCAAGCGGTGCCGTGAAACCCAAGAAGGTGATTGTATGGAGTAACTGTTTTCCAGGTCATGTAGTCCTTTGTGCCGGGGACATGTCTGGTGGTTGTGTTGAAAAGCATATGAGCATGTGAAGGGTAAGCTCCAAATTATTCCAACAAGCTGCACAGAGGCTGTACATGTGAAACGCAGAGCCGGTAAAGGACCAGGAGGGATCTTAATCGCAACAGCAACAAAAGGAAACGCAGTGCGGACTCTCTATAACCTGCTTTTGTCAAATCCAGGGCCAAATCACCCCTTGTGTCCTCCTGTTCCTTTCCTGGGTTTCTGCTCTCCCCTTTTGGTGCTGCCTGTGCCACTGGAAGACAGGGAATGAGTCTTGCTCAAGCTTGGGTACCTCCATTTTTCCAGAGTCATCCAACAAGCATTTGTTCCTTATAAGGATGGATGTAATCTTGTTTTCAGAGGTGTTTGCCAATGGGGAAAACTGATTGTTTTTGGTGACGCCTCTCCACATCTGCCTGGCCCAAGCAGAAGCAGGACTGAGTGCTCTGCTCCTGTGGATATCTCATGCTCTGTGCCTCCGCCCAGCTGGTGGCTGCTCCATGCAGAGCATCACGCTGTGATGTGGAGATGGGGCTCACCATACCCATCAGTGCACCCCAAACCCTGCTTCAGTGTCTGCATCTCCGGTACAGCGAGGCAAAGAAACACAGACGTGCCCTTGGGCCTGGCCTCATTTGGAGGTTAAAAATAACGAAAGGTGCTTAGAAAAATAAATAAAAAAGAATTAAACCACCCCCACACTTGAAAGAAACCTGCCCCTTTAAGAAAGGATTGAACGTAATCTATTTCCAGCGTACGAGAGATCGGCTAAGGATTGCTGGGACATTTTCACTGACATAAATCTACATAATCGTTTTAAACTTCTCACCATTTCTTCCGATTATTCTCTTTCTGTCACTTTAGGAAGCTCTAAAACTGATTTTCTCTCCGTAATCTTCCAGTATTGCTTAGCACCCAAATCTCTAATATTTTAAGAAGATTATTTCATTTATAATTGATTGAGTGTATTTGCCAGTTTGCTACTTCAAAGATGTTGTGCTTTAAGGGGTTCAGGTAGAGCAATATTAAGTTTCCACCCCTTACCCACCATCCAAAAAAAAAAAAAAAAGGCAGGAAGATTTTGCATCCTGCCTGACACGATGCATTTTATTGGTTTTTTTATTTTATTTTTATTATTGGCATTATTTACACTGTCAGCATGCTGAAGAGCTAAAGAAAAAAAGACCTCCAGAGATGAAAGACAAATCAAGCTGTCTCCGGCTGCAGGCTCCGGGCCGTGGCTTCCATCACAGGGTGCAGTGTGCCGAGCAGGGATTGCAGGCAGCAGGCTCCGGCAGCACCACATCTCCCTGTGCACCAGCCTTCCCTCCCAGGGGCCATCCGCTCTCCCCACTTTTTTTCAGCCGGATCTGCTCCCTGGGGTTGTCCTCTGCATTGAGACAGAAGGGTTTACATGGGTGGTGGGCAGGGGGAGAGGTGGGAGCAAGGGGCAGGGAGAAAAAGGGCTGGGTATAGGGCATTTCTGAGACATGCTGATGTTGAAAGTCATCTTCATCCAGCTCAGGACCAGGCTATGGTAGCTGCTGCCTGCAGATGAGTGGACTCCATCGCTCAGTGGCGGATTTTGTCTTGTAGAGTGCCGAGAAAGGGGTTGAGAGAGGGAATAAGGGTACAATAGGTAATATTTATTGAGAGCAAAGGCATTAGGACACCTCCAAGCAGAGGCGTGGAGGGAGGGAGCCCATTTAATGTACTGCCACTCTCCACTGCATAACCAAAAAGCCTCAGAAATAAGGGGGAGATTTCCCCATTCTCAGCCCCGTTCTGCTGTTCGTTCTTTATCACCTGTGAACTAACGAGGAGATGCATGGCACAATGCTCAAAGGAAAGCTCTGAGCCCTCTTTTAGGGCTGGCAGAGACTTAGTGATGCTCTGTCACAGTCATTTCGGGGAACGGAGCAGCTATCAACTAACAAGAATGAATTTCAAGGCTGATCACCTGCAAGCCAGGGATAATGGAAGGTCTGCACAATCAAACACGTCTCCTGTTATAGTAAAACAAGCAACACTTGAAAAAGACATGGAAACAGGCTTCTTTAAATCCAATTCAGGGATTTAGAATCCCCACTAAACGCTTAATTAATTTTTGATTAGCTGAGAACCCATTAAACAGACTGATTCTTCTAGCTTTATAAGTAACGGCAGCATGCTGCTTTAATTAAATTAATACTAAGAGATGTTCATTTTCAAATCCTTATGTTGGTTATTTGAGAAAAATCATTTCATTCCCTTCCCTAAGAGGTTTACCATATTCTTTTAGCCCAGTGCAGTATCTCTTCCCACTCTGTTTTTGTTGCTCTTGGTTTGCCTGGAGGCAGGACCTGTCAGGGCCCTGAAATTGTTCTGCCCAAGGGACATGGGGGTGTCCCAGTAGTTTTAAGGACCAAGAACCTCGTATACCTATAGGGGTTCGCCATATGGGTATGAGCAGCCCGACTGTTTGGAGTCTCACAGCCCTGGCTTCTCCCACCCACTCTCCCTGTGGAGCTACCATTGGTTGTTTCCTATGGCAGGTGCTAGATATGAATCCCGATTCCTCCTCCACAATGTAGCAAGCAGCTTTGACTTATCACCTCTTTTTTGAGGGTAAAAGCCTGTCCACAGGCAGCTGGTGCAGAGCAGCTAAAGCAAGGTAACCTGTTCCAGGTCTCCCGTGTGATACCATCGTGTATCAGAGAATATGCCATGCCTTCTTTGCTCCTGAAACTCCCTAGGGCTTTCTCCATTTCCCAGTGGAAATCAGAGTTGCTGCCCAACCTTGTCTTCTTCTCCGATGACCTATACCTTCCTGTTTGTACTGTATCCTCTGGTGATGGGAGGCATGGATTCAACCCTTGGGCCCTTCCTAGATGATGGAGACCTGGCGTGGACACAGGCATTGCTGGGTGTGATTAGGAAAGAAGGTTGGACTCACTCTTGGAGCAACTCATCTCATGGGAGGATTCAAAACCTCCCCTCTGCCTTTCCTTCCACCCACAGCAGGATCTGCAACTGAATTTTGCAGCATTCTGCCACTGCTATAATGGGTGAAAAACTCCTCCCTGACCACTGCAGTACCAACACGTTAAAGTTTGCTTCGCTCCTGGGTCCTGTGCAAACCTCCAAGCCATCCCCCACCCCACACTGGTCTGAGCCCTGCACAGGGCAGCCTCTGAGGTCCCTGCCTGCGCTGAATGGGGGTCCACGTGCACCCGGGTATCCAGAGCATGAAGCCTGGAGCAGCCAGCGAATTTCCATATTTATTTATGCAGGCTCACTGTACCCAGCTCAGAGACCTGCCAGCCACACGAGTCCCAGATGACAACATTGCTTTCATGATGCTACCGAACAACTTTACATTGATTATCATCCCGTAAATGGGGAACTTTTCTCGTCGTCTGAGGGTTGGGATTTTTTTTTTTCCACTTTAAGCTTCTTTCGTTTGGCAGAAGAAGAATCACTTTTGCAAAAACAGCTTGCAAGAACCCACTGCTGAGATGAACCACTTGGGAATAACACCAAACCTGGCTCAATACAGATGTGTTTTTCCTTATACCATCCCCATGTCATTTTGACTTGATGTCCATCCCTCGCTCCATTTGCTCTGTGTGCAGCTGGATTAAGTGGAGCACGTGCTTCCTTTCTTGCTATGTTTGTTCCATCAGGCCGAGGGTGAAATGGGGCTTTCAACCCATCAGTGTCCCTTTCACCACTGCCCTTGCAGAGCTTGGATGTCACCCAGATCCCGAGAGCAGGAGCAACAAGTGGGTCTATGCTGGGGCAATCCCCCAAGGATTTAATCCTGGGCACATCAGCAACCGCTGCCATCACATGAGACTTGGAGAGGGGGGCTTGGAGAGCAGCCCCAGCCCCTCACACCTTCACCCTCTTGCAAACCTCCCCTTGCTCCCTCTCTCCCCACTGCCCACTTCTTGTTAGGAGCTGTCGGAGGCAGCTGGCTGCTCGTGCATTAAATTAGCAGATGTTGCGGCTACACAACATTAAGCACAACAATACTGTTAATGTGCCCTCTGGAGCCCTCCGCCTCTGTCCTCACCGAGCCTCGCCAGACACAGCCTCCTCGGAGGCAGATTAATTTCAACTCTCTGGATCATAATAAATTAATTTTTATTAGAAAAGGCGGGGGGAGAAAGGGGAGGGGGACTGATCTCCTGAACTGCAGAGATTTAAGCCAGCTGTCGACCGTCTCCTGGCATTTGGGTTAGAAAGTAAATACAGGAGGAGGGGATTTTTCTAAAACGCCCGTCAGCCCTCCTCTCTGGGAGGAGCATGCGAGAGGCTTGGAGGTAAATCTGCATTGTGGGGTTAATGCTTTGCCCGGTCCGGTGCGAACAAATCGGAGGGGGAATATTTTTCTTCTTCCTCATGGGGAATAGGCTTTCATCATGCTACACCCTGAATACAACCCTCCCCAGATGTGGGGCTGTGGGGTCTCAAAGCAGGTGTCTGCACCCACCAAGCCCTCCTTTGCTAAGAAGCCCCTTTTCCACAAGGTGCCTGTTGGAATAGGATTTGCTCAATGGAATACGTGGCATTGCATTGCCACCACTCTTGGAGGCAGGTGGCATGGTCCTGACAGCCCCCCGAGCATCCCCAGCCCAGACTCATGCTCTGTGCCCAGGCTGGCTCCCCAGCAGTGACCAGACAGCAAATCGGTGGTAGCTGACTCTGTAGTACCGCAGAGTTTCTGAGCAGAGGAGATTTTGATGGTTCAGCCTCGTTCTTTTGGATGCCAAAGGCTCACAGCTCCTTTTGGCTTAAGTAGGGGCTGTCTGTACTCAGCACTTATGAAAATCAGCCCTGGGTCTTTGCTCAGATTAACCATCAGTATGAGAACGACAGCTGTTGGAAACCCAGATCTTCCTTTATCAGTGGGTAGCGCATTGCCAGCTGTGGATTTGGAGGACATGGAGTTGGGCTCCAGACATCCCTCACTAGCCTCGTTACTGAGCTGAAAACTTGGACCTGGCAGTTTTAGTATCAGTCAGAATAACTGCTGAGAAATCTGGACTTCAGCAGGGCTGTGGACACGAACGTGTTATCTGTTAGTGCTGTGTTAAGTGACAGTGCCATTTCCACTGGTCACTTCACAGGCCAATAAATGTATCTATGCAGAGGCTGGTCCATCTCAGCATCCTGTCTCCAGCCACAGCCAGCAGTGAAACTCATAGTGGTCCTTCGCCAGAATACCCTCCCAAACCCCAGATGCGTGGCTGAAGGACTTCCCAATGTAAGCAAAATGGATTTATTTTCTCCATTAATTTCTCTGGTTGCCTTTGATCATTCACAATGTCCAGTTGCAAGGAGCTGTGCCAACTAAACAGGTGAAAAATTATTTTTCCTTTTCCAGCTGGTCTGAGTTGCCACCTGCAAGTTGCAGCAGCTGCTTCCTGGTTCTTGTACTGGGAGAAAAAGTGAACGACTATTTCTGTTTACCTTCCTTAGCCCATTTTATCTTTATCACTTCCCTCTTCAATAATCTCTTTTCCAGAGATGAGGAAACCCAGTCACTGCAGTTGTTCCTTATACAGATACCATCTGTACTTTGTTGGTAGCTGGCTCAAATACTAATATATCTCCTGGGTACCCAGCTAGTGTCTGGCTGCTCATCTGATAAACAATTTTTGATTATTGGATATGTAACTGTGGAGTTATCCTGCAGGGTGAGGGTAATATAAGATCTGCCCTCCCCACTCAGTTTTTTCCTCCCCTTCTTGACATGGTCTAAGTTAATAATAACCAAGGGTTATTGGGGAAGGGTTAATTTTTACCCTGGATCCATTTGACTACCTGGTTCCCAGCCCAGTCGCAGGAGCAGTTGTGGTAGCTGAGTTGGTGGTGAACTGTAGCAAGGGGGACATCGGAAGAAAGTTTTGCTGCAGAAATGATCAAAACACAGCTCTAAAGTCAGGGCTGGACCTGGGGAGCTGGTTAGACTGGAGTGTGGATCTCCAGCTGAGGTGCTCCTGGCTGGAGGTTAGCTCTTGGGCATGCAGGGTGAAGATCTGCCCTTGCATCTGCTAAAGCCTCTTGAGAGCTGCTGGTGTGCATCGCCTGAGGTCTTTGGCCCATGAGCATCTCATTCATTTCATTACTGAGGCTGTGCCAAGACCTGACACTGTCACCCTACATACTTCTCCCGAACTTCCCTTTGACAGGAGATCTTGGGGGAAGGTGGAAAAAGAGAGCACTGGGGTGCAGGTTCTGGAAAGGAAAGTGGTGCTTGTGATAACACAAGATCAGGTTTCACCGAGTCCTTTTTCAAACACCAATTGAAAACCCCTCCTGCCACTTGACAAGTTTCCAAAATCCTCTTTCTTTCCAGGATCCACCCATGGCCCTTGAGTAGGGAGAAGAGGCTGTGAAATGAAAACCCTGTTTGCTCTGTGAAAGAGCTTGACAATGTGTTGAGAGAAAGTGTTACTCACTGCCTTCGAAGCATTCAGAAAGGCGTCCATTTATCTCTCTCCTTTCTTTCTTTTTTTTTTTCCCCCTTCCGTCTTCTAAGGAATCTCTGGTTGTAATCCCTCTCTGGGATTTTTCACAGTAGTCTGATAATGTTAATATTTATCCTGGCTCAGAGATGAACTGACAGTGCTGTGTTCTCTTCTCTTTCGTTTTATCTCTTACATCTATTAGGTGTTCCGTATGTCTTTAGCTTCATTGACACTCAACCTGGGGCAATGACAGGTAAAACCAGCCTTCAGCACAACTTTTCACCTCTCTCGCCTCTGGTGGCTTATTTTCTTTGTTTGTTTTTATTAAATTATTTATTAAAGGACTAAAGGTTTTAAGTAATACTAGAAGCAGTTCAGTGGTCAAGGGATACAGGATACGGGTCCAAGGATAATTCATAGATTATTCCTTGTCCTGTAGTAAAAAAGACGATTGCAGACTTTTGGCAGAAGGGTTGTGGGGACTTAGGGACAGATGTTTGCCAAGAGTTTGGTCTTTGAAAAAAAGGACCCATGAAGTGGTGGAGTTTTCTTCCACTGATGGTCAAAGTGTTCTGGAGCCTGACCATGAAAGTCATTGAAAAGCCAATCAGGGTCTGCAGAATAACAATGGCCAGACATAATTGGTCATGGAGACAATCAGAATTTCCCACTCTGGGGTGTAGCCCAAGCAAGAAGAAAAGGGCAACAGTGGAGTTTCTTTGTATAGAATTAATGCCTGCCAATACTCATGATTTTGTTGCGAGTTTTGTGAACATCTGTATTATCTTAACACCTGCCCACCAGTCAGATGAATACAGGAAAATCTCTGTTTCCATTTGTATAAAAATGAGTTTATGGGTCTCATGTGTGCCAAGAAACAGCCAAGAAACAAGTAAGAAGATACCTAAATTGTCTTTAAAACTGTGTAATGGCTAAAGTAATCTCACAATTGTTATTAAGAACCTGACTTAGAAAATGGGAACGTTTGCATCTGGCTGTACTTCTCCAGTGACCTCTGTAGTATCTACAATCCACCCTCACGCATGCATGAGGATGATGTGGGAGTAGGGAATGTCCCTAAAACCAGACACAAGAGGATGGTTACTCAAAGTAACTGATTTCACTTATTAATGCAGTGAAGTATCCTCAGTTGGGAGCACAGATCGGAGTTTGCTAGTGAATAAAAGTTTGGAGATATTCTCTCTAATTTATTACTGTAGGGTTAGATTTAGTAATGTGTGAAATTGCATCGAACAGATGGAGGATCAGTTTGTGTGGAGTATGGTTTTACATACAAACACACCACATTTCTAGGATTGAAGTTTTTTCTTCAGTGCTTCTCTTCCATCCAGAGCTGAGCTCGTTTTAATCTTCCAAACCTTCTCTTACATGGGCAGCCTGATCCCAAGTCTCCTCCAAACTGCTGTTTCTTCTATAAGGAGCTCCGGATTACATCATTTCAGCTCATTTTGATTCAACTCTCATCTTTAGTGGCAAAGAAGTAAAAGGTTGAAGAACCTAGCAGTGTTATGAAGACTCCCCCACAGACGACACTGGAAGCAATGAAGACTAATGACAGTTTTATTCCAAAAGCTGAAATAATTACTATCATCAATAGCTCCTAGGATTTTTTTCTTCATTCATACATGGTCAGCTTTGATCATCTGTAGACCTCTGATTGAAAAAAGACCAAACAACCCTCTGTGAATCACCAGGTTTCTACAGGAAAGGCAGTAAATTCGGCAATGTCTGCAATCATAAAACAAAGAAAATGTGAAACTACTTTGTAGTTTCAATGAGGTCAGACCCAGCAGCAGCAACAATAAAGATGCTATGGTGTGACCACTAAGTGTTTGTCAATGGGAGGACCCACATTCCCAGAGCTGGTGACTCCAAAATCCTCCATTTTGAAGAAGCTGCTGTATGGCAGGCTTTAAAAACTCTGCTTATCACAACGATGTAAGACTAAAAAACTCAAATCAAGCAAGAATTTTTGCTGTGCAAGGAGGAGTCATTGTGCACCACTAAATGCTGACTTGTCACAGCACGACCATTAATTATTACCAGTAATGTTAACGGTAATTCAGCTTGTTGTTATACTCCTAACCCGAGTGTGGATGTTATTTCATACCTGATCTGCTTTTTTTGGTCATTGTGTACATTTCTGGCCATAAGCAACCCATGGGCCATGTAAAGTTATCTCACAAGCTGGGACAGGGTAGCTGCTGGCCAAATTGATCTTCAATTGATGATTCAATTGCCAATGATTCAATGGCCAATTGATTTTCAATGTGTTCATTCATTTCTCTATAGCACAAACGGGCTAAGTGGCTGAGCAAAACATCTAGAGATGTGAAAGCCCAGGGCAGTCAGAAGCAGTCTTTCTCTTCTGATCCCAGAGTGCTGGATCAGTCCCTTTCAAACTGAGACAGAGGGAATCAGGCCAAGAATAAAGAAGGGAACGAATCATTTAACAAGAGGCTGCCACTGAAAATATCAATAGCGCAAAGATCAGAGCTTCTTTTTGAGGTCTACAGCGCAAGCAGCAACCTCCACAGAAAATCCAGTTCCCTGCAGTCCATGGTGTACTGTAGACACACAAACACGTGTAACTTCACATGTCAGCACACCCATCTGAGTGCTTCTTCCCTCCCCATGAAACTGCTGGATCATGTAGGGGGATGTTACTGTCTCGGCAGATTCCATCATGCTGTATCAGGACTGGCCTAAGAACTCACTGCTACCAAATCATACCGTTGCTACATCCCCACGAGGAAGTACCAATCCTACCCTGCTCCAAGAGCAAGAAAAATACATGTCTCAGTGTTACACCACAAAATTCATACACTTATTAATTATAATTAATTAATTCTTAGATTGCACGCCAGACATGGATACATTGCTGCCTTCTACTGCAAAACTCGTCCCGCCGTCTGACCTGGCTCCTCTGAGCAAGTTTTCTCAGTCAAACCGGTAGAGCTTTTTTCAGTTCTTCCACTAGATCTGCAAAACATATGCAGATTTATACAGTGAGGCACACACTAAATACTCTGGGGGAATGAGTAAAATAGACATTAATCAGATATTAAAGGACTTATGAGACAGGGAGAAATAACATTTGGGCATAGTTTGGGGTTGGTTTTAAATGTTACATATACATATGTACAATTACTATGTTTATGTATGTATTATTATTCTGTTTTAAACAACAGGATTGGATAGGCTAAGAAGAAAAAAGGAAGAGGCAGGAGAGAAATATCTAATAACACTAATTTTAGGGAACTGTGGCAAATTTGCAAATGGATACCAAATGGAAACATGCTTCCTTTAATCTGTGTTGCTCTAAAAAGAAAAAAAAAAAAAAAGAGGCTGGTGTTAGTAAGCTATCTGACAGTCTGAGCAGCTCATCTGTTTGCAGGGATTGGGTTGGGAGCAGATATTTCCACGTGCCTTGAGTATCAAGTGCATCAGATGTGGCTTTTGATCAGAGGGGCAAGGTGCTGCTTTCACTTCCTGGCCGGGGATGGCTCCCACTGGAGGCTCCCAAGGGAGCAAGGAGGGAGGATTTGGTGGTGGTGAGAGAGACAGGGACAGCCCCACGTTGCATGTTTACACCAGACCCTGGCCTTTCCCCTGGCTGTGCTCCTTGTAATTTCTGGAAATCAGAAATAAGCTGATGTGATTAGAGAAGAACAGATCTGGCTTAGTGCTCCTCAAGCTTAAAAAGGTGTTAAAGACTTGCCAAATTACAAATACGGAACTAATAGAGATCCAAAATAAGGACGGTTGCCTAATTCCTTTACATTGAGACACAAAAATGAAGGGTGGCATTACTGTGACTGATGCATAGATAGCAGCCTGGCCAGCAAGAAATATCTAAGAACTGGTGGACATTCTAAAAACATTTTACATCCAGCCCACCCTTGATCTGGGTGAGAACTAGTTTTTGCAGGCTCTTAGCTTTGGTGCTAGTTTGCTGCTGGTGACCCAGTGGAAACAGAGTTTTGTGGTGTCGCTTCTCCTAGGGGAGGGGCCAGGCTTGGTTTTTCTTTAGGTTACACTTTTTTTTTTCCCCCCTCTCTTTTTTTCTTTTTCAATGCAATCTCTTGAAGTCATCTTGCATTAATTAGCCGTCATCTTAACGACACTGTTGCATGTTAGACGAAGAGATCTCTGAATTCAAATAAGACTTGACCCTAAGAGGGACCAGCTCCCTGGCTTTTTCTTCTCATCTCCTTAAATCTAAAAATTGCTAAGTGATCTCTGAGGCTCAGGCTTTCCTCGGAGATTAGTGTAAGAAAAGCCCCAACATCTGCAAAAGTGACTGCTTTTGACAACCGTACAGATATCTTAAAGAGCAGGAATTTCCCTAATAAAACCCCTTAAAATAAGTCTTCTTAAGATTTCTTAATGCCACAGTGATCAGTTTGCATGTTTCAGAAATTCAAGAATTTTTTATCTGCTTTGGAAAGTTATGAAAAAAAATGAAGCAGGTTTATTTAAAGGGGAGAAGTATTTGAGATGCAGGAGAGACGGGTAGCAAAGCTTAGGAAGTGGTGATAAAACCATAAATTGTATAGCTCAGGGAATTTGTGGACTGACTAAAAATGACAAAGCAAAGCAGCCCAAGTTGGTCATCAGAATAATAACAAAGAGGACTTGTACCAAGAAAAAAAAAAAGCATGTGGACCCTCTGGCATTCCGTAGGCAATTTAAATAGCTTAATTCGGCATTGTTGTGATTAGCCATATGCCTGATAGCCTGTGGGCCAGATCCTCTGCTGGTGTAAAACAGAAGCTTTTCCAATTGCCCTATTCAGTAAAGCATCTCTAAGTAAGACAGTGTTTAGGCGTCTGCTGAAATGTAAGTGTGTGCTTAGATCCCAGCAAAGACACTGGGAGTTAAGCGTTGCAAGGAAGCTGCTCTGATACGGGGAGAGATTTAAGTAAATATATCCTGGAGCTGGAGCATGAGCCCCTCACCCAAATTTATGACGTATTTCCAGCCTCTTGGATGCTGGCATAAAAGAGCAGGCTGACTGTGAGATCCCAAAGCACAGAGAGATGCTGCTGGAGGTATCTATAGGCTTTCGGTGCCCGATCCCACCCTCCTTTCCCCTGTAAATGCAGGGAATCTCCACCCTGTGACAGAATCAGGTGCACCACATTATTAGGGCTTTGTATGCAGAGGGTGATGGGGTGGGCTGGGATGCCCCGCTGTGCTTTCCAGGGGTAAAATTCAACCCGGTGCTATCGCCGCTCAGCTCAGCAGATCTGCAGCAGGTTGAGTTGGGCTGAACATGTCAGAGGAACCCTCAAATGAGAGCTGTCAGCACCGCGCACGCAAAAGGTGGGCAATTGCAGTGGGTGCCTAAAATGGTAACACCAAATGGTAATACCATGAACATACTTGAGGCTGGTTCCTTGAGTTTCGGTGGAAATTCCCACTGAGGGAACAATTACTAGAGAATTTTGGGTTGGTTTTTCTTTTCTTTTTTTTTGTTTGTTTGTTTGTTGGTGTTTTTTGCCAGTTTGTGGGTCTTCAATAACATGAGAAGGACAGAAATACAGAAATTCAGGTGTCTGAATTTCTGAGACCTTTCTGCTTGCCTGCTCTTGTACTTAATTCCCATGAAAACAAGTAGGTCTCAGCACCAGATAGTCCCATTTGAAATTTTGTTTCATTTTATTTCAATTTATTTCATTTTTATTTCACGTTCTAGAAAGATCTGGAGGAATCCAGGCAAGGCACAGGATTTCACCATGGAGATTTCTGTAGCAGCTAGCGAGAGGGATAAAATGGAATTCTACATGGGATAGACTACACAGGGATACACTTAGATATGGTTAATTTGCAGAGAGAGGATGCTGATCATCTCTGGCTCCTGCTCTACAAGCCCACAATCGACAGGGTGAAGGATCTATTGGGGTACAGCACAGCTTTTTGTGCAAGAACTGGCTGTAGGTCCTCGGTATTTGTTGCAGATACATCCCACTCACATTGGGTGCTGTGGGATGAGGCAACAGAAGGCAGCACAAACCAACATATTAAGTGCCACTCAATTGTCCTGCTCCTTTCCCTTCATGGGGACACTTTCCAGCTCTGTTTCAGAGCAGAGGAACATACCAGAATTACAGAATAACTCACTGAAACCAAGAAATCTGGTGCATGCCCAGCCCTAGCAAAGGTGGAGCAGGAAACAGATGAGGGATTAGACCCACGAAGGGACATAGGTTCACAATTACCATGTTAAGCCCTTCAGTCCAGCTGTAAAGCCTCCAAACCACCACCCAGCTCCTGCTTGACCCTGGATGCTCCTTAAATCTTTTTGGTGTGTTGGTTTGCAATGCTAAAATTCCCAGGTGCTGAAGAGATGTGTTGCAGGGCCTCCTGGGAGCACCTGCATCATGCCTTGGCTGAGCAGCTCAGTGGCCCTGTATCAGGTCCCAGAGATGTTTCTCAGCCTACCTTATCCATGACGTCCATCTAATAAAGACTCCCAACGCCTCAAACAAAACGTAACAGCGATGGTGGTGTTAGGGATCAGAGAAGGTGGTAGAAGACCTTGCAGCTAGCATCTTTTATCCCCTGTATTTGTGTGTGTGTGTTTCCTCTGGCCCAGTGAATTGGTAAACAATTTCAAGAACTAGCCCTATAGGTTAGAAAAGGTACAGAAAAGGTATAGAAAAGGTATAGAAAAGAAAAAATTTCTGTTGGAAGGGACCTACAATGATCATCTAGTTCAACTGCCTGACCACTTCAGGGAAGGGAAGCAGGACATTTTCTGAATGGCAGCATCTCAGACTGGGCTTCAGAGGGGAAAACAAGATCAGACAAATTCCCCTCTCAACTTCTCTGTGTCTCAATTTCCTCACCTGTGAAATGGGCACAAGATTGCTTCGACTGCCTCTTTGAATATGCCCCTGTACTGTGGGCTCCAACATGTTATAAAAGGTGCAAATCAAGACTCAGGTGTTGTATCCCTGCACAGCACTATTAGAAATACTGCTCTGAGTGAGAAAGAAATATACCACCATAAGGAAAGTTTTATTTAGGATACCACAGGTCTGGATTTGCTGCCAGCAGCCTAAAACTAACAAGAACTTTGAGTAAAAAAAAAAAAAATCCTTTCTGGTTTTATATCTCAATCAAGAAGAACTGTCCTTTTTAATTCAAACGCCGGGGTCTAGAGTTGTTTTCCCTGCAGATGCCGCGTTGTATTGGGAATATCAGGAGCTGCCAATTGCAATAACGGTTTCTAATTCCAAATTAATTCAGTGTAAATGAACTGTCAAGAGAAGATTGATTTGTTTTGGTAATTGCCCTGATGCAGGCTGCTGGGTGACAGCGGGAAAGAGCAAAGAAGGGAGCTTTGGCAGGTCTGGCTGAGCCTAAGGGTGGATTGAGAAGATGGAGGCCTAGCTGCAAATATCATCTGTCAGGACCACTGCTGAGCCCGATGCTTTTTTCCAGCCTTCAACAACGTCTTCAGGAATGAAGCTGATGCTGCAAAACCCTCCTCGAGTTAGAGAGATCCGTGTGTTAAGCAGTTAGGAAGGGGGGAAAAAAAAAACCCCAAAACTCTCCATTGAAAGGGCTGCTCTTTGTTCAGCCCCTACCTGTGCGCCGCTGCTGTACGGATGGGCCACCAGCCCTCATCTCCTCCAGGGTGGCAAAGTGACAGTCTTGCTCTCTCCCATGGCTGGGAAGGGCTGAAAATGAGGGACTTAGGGCCAGGCGAGGCTGGGTGCAGGAGATGGAGGACCACCTGCTGAGGTGGAGCAGGACGTGCAAGCATGACGTGCTAAATGGGACATTTCCTCCTAGCTGAGGCACCTGGAAGAAGTCTGGTTCCCTGAATAGCTCCAAGTGGATGTGTCCGACCTGCTGAGCCTCTCTTAAGGGCTTCATCTGCAGCCACAGCCTGCAGAGTCCACCTATACACAGACCTGCACCAGCACCGTCCAAGTCCATGCTAATTCTGTGCGGTCCACAGCATGAGCATCAGCCATATGTATAACCCAAAAATGTATTTTACCAGGAAATTCAGCGTATTACACTTTCAGCAGCGAGGGAAAAGGCTGAACAAGCCAGGGCATCAGGAAGTAACGCTGTCTGTAGACCAAAAGCAGGCTTTGGAGAGTAGACACGTGGCATTAGCTAATCCAGCAATGTGTAGGTGCCTTAAAAGAAGCAATGACCAAATGATTTTTAATCCATATTACAGATAAATATATAAGCTTTGTAAAAACTACTCCATAGATACAGCATTCTGGCTATTGCTACAGTCCATAAAACAGCAAGGCAAGAAAACTCCCAGAGCAAATGACAGAGTAAACTCCCAAATGTTAATGAAGTTGCTTGCTAAAGCACTGCTAAACAAGCTGGCTTTTGCTTGCTGTGTTTTTGGGGTTTGTTTTTGTGCGTGTGTTTAAATTCACCAATCAATACAGGTGCTGTGTGACTGAATTGCTAATAGAGTCTGTAGATTAGTTTATCAATAGCATTTAAATACTTTTCACACTTGCAGTAGATTTTGAATTATTTATTTGTTTCTGGTCAATTGCTTATGATCTCATTAGCATTAGTCTGTAAAGTGATACCAGAGTTGTTGGAATACTTTAAAGATTTCATGGCTCCGCAAATTTTTCTGGAGGAAGGAGGTGTCAGGGCTTAAACTCACAAAATCCAAGTCCTACAGAGTCCTTTTTAAGGCAGGTGATCTGCTAGCAGGAGGGGAGCTCTCAGGATCTGCTCATAGAGGAAAGGAAGGAAGCATGATTATAAATCATCCTTGGAGATCGAGAGAGCTGCTGGACGGTTATCATTCATCCACGCCCCTTGGATGTCACCACCCTGGTTGTGCTCGGTGCTGCGCATGTAGCTACACTGCTGCCTTAGGAAACTCAACATTTACAGTGATTCCAGAAGATGGGAGGAAAGAAAACTGCCATCGTCATTCTGAATTTGGGGTGCAGAATGGGTCATGGGTAAGCCTGGGATCCCACAGAGACCCTATAGCCAAGCTAGAAAATTAACCGAAGCCTTTTGAGTCCATTTCTCTAGTCATCACGACAAACCTGTTTATCCTCCTAATTAAAAAAAAGGTCACAAATATGCTAAACAATCTCATTTCACACGTTGTGTTACTCTGATTTGATGGAGGAGGGGTTGCATTGTCTTGACAGACATTAAAGTTGCCTTTCCGTCTTTTGCTATGTCACATGTGGACTCCACAAAAAGCTCATAACGAGCTGAATACATCTCAAAAGGGGATGTGCCTTAAAAACATTGGAGGTATATAATTTATAAGTATTATCAATGTACCTTAAGAAGGGGGGAGTAGATTAAATTTAAAGCCAGGATACAAACCAGTAGGAAGAGACAGTGGCACTTGATGAAGGGTGTGGGAGGAGGAGACTAATCCTTAGCAACTCTTTGGCTGTTCTGGTGGAATAACCAGGACCATAAGTTAAATCTGATGGATATTTAGTGAAAATCTTTTCCTGGAGAATGAGAAGAGTGAGCCAGGGTTCATTGCCTTCTGCTGAACTTGACTCTGGTGTAGATTCACTGTCCCTGCTTTGCAACAGAGCCTGTAGCTGCAGACAATTTTATGGTGGTAAGAGGGAGAGGAGAGAGGACTCCATGAGCCTCTCACGGACAACGTAAAGTCTAGTGAAAATGACCCAAGATTCCCCTGTAAGATGCCCTCAGTTTCCCTAAGGAATCTTACAACGATTTGCAGATGTGAACTGCTATTCCTGCCACGCGCGCTGTACGCCATTGGCGGAGAAACCCAGATGTGATGTGGTAGCATCCAGTGACACCTCACCAAAGTGAGGCGAGGGAGTCCTGCTGAACGCCATGGAGAACAGCTGGGGGAGCTGCCACAAGTAACCTGAATACTGCATGAGAAATGCGGTGTTGTTTTTGGCAGATACACACACATTTTTCCCCCCCCGAAAGGCTTTGGGACCATGTAGGACTCTGAGTCAGCTGGATCTCAGATCCGAGGCTTTCTCCTTTTCTGTCCTCTTTTGTCTTCTTTTCTTTCCTCTCTCTTTCTTTTTCTTTCTCAGTTCAGCCTAAATAATGATCTAGGACAGTGCTGTCTCTTTAAAGGTGGCCTTTTTAAGTGCAACCTAATCTTCTTCTATCCACTTGGACCATGGATTTAAAAAATTTCACCAATCCGGATTTCCAAATCCTTGCAGATTCTGAGGGGGCTTGTTTATGGAAGTATCCTTTAGAAAACGGCTTAGACTTTAAGATGAGGAAACGCAGGGAGCTAATGTGAAGATTTAGGACTTTCTAGGAAGCTTGCAGTGCCTAAGCCCTGCTTGCTTGAGCAGTCTGAAGGTCCTTTTGCAGACTAAGAGGGATTAATACCCCTTTAACCAGCGGGGCTATGCACACATTCATAAATATACCATCTCTCTCTCTCTCTCTAATCGCTTCGGTCCCTAATCCACAATGATTTCTTAGGAATTATCATTTTATCTCAGCTAAATAAGCACATTCCTTGTGCTTTCCTGTAGAAAAATAAAATCTTTCAGAAGCTTTTCTTTTCAAAAGTGGTGCCGTGAAAATCAAGCTTTTATTTAAAACCTTGAGTAAATAAAGGAAACTTTGTTTATTTGCTTCCAAAGAGAAGGGCGATTGGTCACATCCGCCAAGCATCTGCCTGCTGTTCCACCCGCTCCCAGTCCGAATGGCTTGCCTGGAGTCAGGATCAGGCCTATTTATTTGCCCAGCACCTCTTGAAGTGACATCTCTGAATGCACAAGAATTGGGTGGAAAAGGTTTTTGAAAATTACTGCTAATACCAATGGGATGATCATTGAAAGAGACCGTTTTTGAGAATCCTGTATAGTTTTTTATGAGCTTTCTTTACCGCTTTTGCTTTTCAGGTTTTTGTATGGTTTCATTATTTGCCCAAGCTCAGTTAGCTTGCACGGGACTATCAGTCTTGTTTTTAGGAAATGTCACCCTTTTTTTGCAAAGAGCTGCAGTCTGGGTTCTCACGCAGCAGCATCATGCAGGCTGCAAACACAGCTGGGTTTATGGGGCTGATCCTGAGGCAGGGAGGAACTACAGGTAATAAGAAAGCTGACTTCTAATGGAATTTTAAAAAGAAAAGAAAACAGTTCTTTTTATTACTAAGAATATTGCACAGAAGCGAGTATTTCTTTGGTAAATCGTTCCCCACTTAGGCTTTGGTTTCTAAGATGACTTTCAAATCCAGAAATGAGTTCAGGCAAATTCCAGCTGACCTGAAACACTCAGCTCTGGGAAAGGCTTTGAGTTTAATATTAAAAAGCCCCTGAATTTCCTCTATTTCTAATGCTTACTCATTTTAGTTAAACACTTGCCTTCTATCACAAGAAAATACACATAACCTTGAGCACTAGTACAGCTGTCCTGCAAGGGGAACTCCAGCACCTGTAGGTTTTAATATTCATAGGCCAAAAAAGTTGTGATAAAGTATTCATTCTGGTGGATTTAATTTTCTAAATAGAATTAATAGGGAGAACAGGAATGATAGTTGTATAAAATCAAAATTGTTTTGGAGCAGTTCTGTTTGTTTAACATAAGAATATTTAAAAAACAAATTGGCATGGGAATTATACTATACTTCTCTTACCTTAGTAGACATAATAGTGATAAATGAAGAATTAGGGTTATCTTCAAGTATTTCTGGAATTCAGAGGTATTTGTATTGGTGGTTCCTTTTATGTCCCTCTCTACTGAGAGCATTCAATTTAATAAGAAATGAAATAGTGTGACAAATCTGCTGCAGCTTTTTATTACTTACAGTCCCTATGGGCTTTATTTTTCCCTCTCCTAGCCTTTTTCTCCTGCCCCCTCCCCATGCCCTCAGTGGTCAGAATAGAAATACAGAAGGCATAACATGGAAATATAGATGTCCTACAATGAAATCTTTGTTCCTCTGGCCGTGTTGGTAGTGAGCACCCCTGGCTGGTGGCCATGGTCCCCCAGGCATGTTGTGGACTGACGCTAACAAAGGTCCTCCTAACGAAGATGTGGAAGAGTTCCATTCCCTCTCCTTGTGCCAGGAGATCCTTCAGTGTTTGCTGTGCCCTCAGATGGGCTGTATGTAGAGCTGGCTTTTGTCCACCCTGACCTGCACACAGGGACCTGGATTTGTAGCTCACGTGAGCCTAGGGATCAGACTGACTGAAGCACTATATGAATGAGCTTGACAGCTACCAATGAAATCTGCTCTCGTAGCAGAACGGTCCTTTGTGGAGAGGTATCTCCATTTGTTGGAGGATGTTTTCCCATCCATCACTCTGCCACCATGGCATGTGGCACCTTCTTTTGCTGTAGTTGGCAGGTCTTCGAAGCAACTAGACCAATGGAGGGCTGGTATTCCTCTCTCTGGTTTTTAACCTGTGTCTGCCTACTGATCATAGTGGGTCCCCTCATGGTATCAAAGGACTTGGAGCCCTTCTGCCATGAGGATGTTTCCAGTGTTGTTTCCCAAATTCTTCTTGCAACAGCAAAAATATCCATAGTGCCCCAACGTCTCTCAGTTAAACCTGAGACTGATCCATCTTTAGGGAGATTTGTACCTGGGCCGAGGCCCAGACTTCGCGTGTTTCCATACAGCGCTTCTGCCCTAATGCTCGCTGAAAGCCTGAAAGTGGCTGGGAGGATTAGCTAATGGGTAATTTAAATGGGTCATTTCATAAGAGATGTGTATGATAGGCAAGCTTGAAACCTTGCTTAAACCCTGTAGCTTTGTCTTGTCTCTGTGTGTCTCTTTGTGTTCTTGCCATATGTCTCTTGGCTACTTTTTCTGTTCTCATCTTCCACCCCATCAATTGCAGAGATCTCTTTCTTTGTCTTCTCAGCCAGTCTCAGCTAAAGCTCATTTTTGTCAATGGGAGTCATAGATTAGGCCTTCGAACCCCATCTGACAATGAATCTTCCCCACATGGAAACAGAGAAAAAAGATTAGGTCAGGGAAAAGAGCTTTATATGTGCCCGCACATACACACACAGATTTATTCTTTCTTTTCTTATCTTTGTGTTTCTTATTTAGACTGAAAGATCTGAAGGCTAGGAAATTTGTGATACTGAGCCCAGAAAAGTTTACATAAAGGATGCTAATGCCAAGCATAGTTACCACATGCCCATGGCTTAATAATCCACATTAGGTCTGGAAAAACAAACATATTATGCCTTACACATAAAAATCTCTTTTAATGGAATTTGAGGAATTAAAACATGGAACCGAGGTTTATCAGCCTGTTGCTAGGAGAGCTGCGGTCTGTGTTTGCTTAGGGAATCATCATCAATAATCCCTTAATCTAATCGCAAAATATAGAAAGCTGCTGCACCAGACTGACCCTATTGGATGCAAGCAGTAAGCAACAGAAGAAAGCAATGGGGTTACCCAATAGCAGCTGTTGAGTTATGACTGTATCCAGGAGAAGGCCATGTGTGCAGACACCTTGGAAGCGAACGAGGAGACTTTTTGTCAACAAATGGACCTCAGCAGAACAACCACATTGTAGTATTTCCCCGGGAACAAAAGGACCTAAGTCCACAAGAATGTCCGTACAGGGCCAGGCCAAATGTCTGCTGGAAACAATATTGATCCTGTTTCTGAAAATGCCCAAAAGGGAATGTATAGGGAAAAACAGGAGACACTTTCCCATAATACTCTCAAGCCTCCGACATTTTGCTGCTCAGACCTAGAGAGTCACGGGTGGTATCTTGGAACTGAACATCACTTGGTGGTTTTTCTTCCATGAATTTGTTCAGTTGTCTTTTGAAGTAACATAAACACTTAACATCCAAAATAGCACTTATTGGGGAGTTTCATAATGTATTTACAAGCTCTCTTTGTGTTTGGTTTGGATCACCATTTGCTAGTGTCATTAGGTTATGTCTACTTGTTGTACTGGAAGAGACAGTGAACAAACATTCCTTATTTGCTGTCTCTGACCTTCTTGCCACTTTGTAGAGATAGAAGTGCAATTTCAGATTCCTTCCCAGGAGCGTATAAGCACAAGGAATACCAAGAATCTCCCAGAATCTAACATAATTTTGTTTCATCTCTTTGAAGTACTTAAATAGTGAGCTTGCAATTCGGACACCTAAATAGGAAATGATGTAAAAAATGGTGCAATCATTCAAATTCACAACTGAAATAATGCAAACCTTGATGCATTTGATGCGTGGGTAACATGCAGTGGTGTTTGTGTGCATGTGAGAGATGGGGTAGCAGAGGACAGAAGTAAATTGCTACTCAACCCATTGAATAGTTGACAGTCTTTTTTGGGCAGCCACAACAGAGCCAAAAAGAATCTCCAAAACTTACTGCACCATTCTACAAATGTTTCTGATAACCCTTTTTTGCTGCTAAAGCCCTCTGAAGTACAGTTCTGGCAGCAAAGCTGGAGACTTCAGTTTCTTCTCACGTGTTGACAATCCAGAACGATGAAGGTTATATTTCAAGGTGAGCACACTAGCCCTGGGTCAAATCTCTCATAAATCACTGTCTAACTCTTGTATCTCCCATCCAGTGCCTAGGATGAGCATTGTGATTTACTGCTTAATTCAGCACTCCATCCAAAGTCAATTGAAGTCAGGAGGTTGACATCAAGAAGTTCAGCCCCTAAGGCTATTTAAGCAGGACTTATTGAAGAAGGGACTTACAGACATAAACCTTCTGTCTCCTGCTGTTCATTATTTTATATTTTGATCAATGTCTCTATGTTCCCACCTCCTGGAGTTCTGATCTCTACCATGGCTCCAAAGTCTGCAAAGCAGTCAATGTCAAAGTTTTTCTTGTCCCCTGAGAGAGGGGACAGTCTGGCAGGAAATACCCACAGCAGCAGGTGAAACAAACAGTAGGGGCTATTCTTTTGCTGAAGATGACTTGAGCTGAACCTGTCCTGCGGAAGATCCAAGATTTCAACCTGTGTATTGTACCCTGGACATCCTACCTTTCCTGCCCAAGTGGGGGAACTGATTATAGCTGTTGTCTTTAATATCTGTTCTTATCCCCACTGAGAAGTGTCTAAGGCCCACCCTATCTCAGACAACCACGCTCTTCCCAGTTCCTGGGATGATTCAAGGTTCATCTTTCCATCTTGTCCCTGAGACCAGACCCTCCAAGCCTCTGGGCTATGAACAAGACCTCAGCAGTTAGGGCCCTACACAACACTAGGATGCCATCTTTACTGGGAGACCCATAGATACAAAGATCTCGAGGCTTTTGATGATATCTCTAGGTAAAGCAAAACTGGTTTTCAAGGAACAGCCAGGGTAAGTATGCAGAGAAGTGTTATTACCCTGAAGGGTTTGCTGATCTTCTGAATGTCTTCTGCAAGTCATGAGCATTCTCAGCTTTCAGTGGGACCACAATTTTTGTCCTACCTAAGGGTAACCATCAGCCTTGCTTATTCCAGGGTAGAAGCCTGGGTGGGGCTTTAGGAATCTGCCTGGGCCGAATAGTCCTGAGAACTCCTGTAACATCATGAACTGTGAAGTCTGTTTGGAAAGTGACATTTCTGCAGTGGTGCTCACCTGTGTGGGGTCTGGGATGTCTAATAAGCTCCCAAACTTTCTCTCCAGCAAGAACTGCCAAGGTCTTTCTGCTCTACCAGGCTACCTGTTTTCTAGAAATTTGCAGAAACTTCCCAGCTGTCTAGGAAAAGCACCTCTTGGAGACCTCTGGTCAATGTGCCAATGGATTCAGAAGAGATTTTGTGGAGGAAAAGGGGGAAAAAACTGAGAAGGCAGGTGCACACACACACACACAGATTGGTTGATCGCATCAATGTCTTTTTCAGGAAATCATGGAAAGGCGTGACTACAGCAACACAAGAGCTTCCATGGGCATGCCTCAAAGCCAGTTGCAGCAGGCAGTGAGGACCCACCCACTTGAGGGCAGAAGGGAACGATGACATGATGGTGGATAATCTTGAGGTTTGTCTAGCTTTGCCACTTCCCTTGGTCAATGCCCTACCAACAGTGCTGCCTGCAGGAAGATGAGGTTCCATCCACTCCTGGCACAGCCTCCCCACTAGTGGAGCAGCCAATCCAGCGCCAGCTCTTCTCCTCCCAATAGAGACCTCCCCATGCAAATGGCTGGAAGTGGGACCCACATTGTATCAGCCCTCTGTCAGGCAGAGGCTGGCCAATGGCAACAGTCCCACGCCGCTTGGCCAGGAGATGGGAGAGGCATGGCAGGGACGAGCCCTGGTGGCCTCCATTCTGACCATATGGTTCCAACACTCTCAAATCTTGTCTAACAGTGATTTTCCTTAAACACAATCCTTTAAGGTGTTAAATCTAGCTTTAACTTATTTGGCTGATCCAACTTAGATCAGATTATGTTTGTATTTATTGGGATTTATGGATGTATGATTGCCTCTGAGCCCATATGGACAGCTAATTTGTCAATTAGAGCAATGCCGATCATTGCGGAGGCATGGCATAGGCTGTTAAGCACCATTATCGGTTTCAACCAGGTCTGACCTTGAGACACACATTTATTTTGCCTGACAACCTTTTATTCTCACTGCCGGATTACAGATATGTAAATTGGGCTAAAACCTTGAATATTCATCTTAGGTATGTCAAAAAAAATCAGAACTTGTTGGCGATGAAGAATATAACAGGGAGAGCTGTTGAGCTGCATGCAGAGAGTGGGACCTGCTTAGACCTTGCATTGTGTTGTACTTGTGGCAGTGGGAGGGTTTGGGGCCAGGACGGTGGTGTACTGGGATTCTAATTAAAATCAATGGCCGTTTTCCGAGCAGAGGGAGGTCAACTCTGATTGCTAATTAAAGGCCATTATTTCTATTTTGCAGTAGGTATAACAAAGGCAATTTCCCCCTAAATCAGAGGTAAAGGGTGTTAGCTGGTGATTTTGTACCTGACAGAAACAGTCAGTTATTCCATGCTGGCACCATCCTGGCGACCAGTAGGAAGGCTGGGACAGCCCTGACATTTGGCCAGGCCTAAACAGGTTGGATGAGATGGTTGCTGGCCTCAGAGGTGTGTTAGAAGGCTAGGTGAGAGGCAAAGTAGCTCCTGGTGTGAGGTCAGCCCTGCTCTTCTACTGTACCATCAGGTTGTTTAGATATACCGCGGTAAGCTGAGCTATGTGTAAATGTGAATGTCAGATGTGTTTGGGCCAGCTGATCTATATAGGTTAATTGGACGCTTGGAGATTCATCTCATCTAACTCTTTGAGGTGTCTAGGCATCTCCTGTGACTAAGGGATAGGGTACCTGGTCATGATGATGTCTGATAGAGGAGGGATGAATCGTCATCTGCAGGTGCTGACCTCCCCACTAAATTGAGAAGGAACTTTGACTACCAGCTTAAATGAAATGCCTAAATTTTAAATATCAAGTGAGATGAATACTACTGTATGAGATGGGATGCAAATGTGGGCCTGGAGGGGGGAGCTAAGTGCTTCTTAACCAGCTTCCTCGCCTTCCTCTCAGGCTCCCATGACCACATTAGTCAGATACTTCATAAATCATGTGTCTGAAAAAGCAGTTGTTCCACACACGTCTCAGTGATTCTGTGCTCGTCACCTTGACCCTGGTGTTTTACAGAGAACAAAAATTATACCCACACCTGTTAAAGGACAAGAGTAGACACTAAGGAAGAGGACTGTTTTAATAATATGACCCCAGCCTTACTGATTGTAAGAAACTTCATCACGTAGATAATTTAGAGGACTAAATTTGTCAATCTTCCATCAATATGGAAATATTCCTATTGTAATCACCGAGTCTAGAATTTAAATCAAGACAGATTTTGTTTGTTTGTTTGTCTTTTTCTCTAAGAAAATACAGATTTGGAGGGATCTGAGCAGCAGGAAATCATCTCAGTTTTTCCAAACTGCTTAATAAATTGAAAAAAGGGGAAGAGAGGAACATTTCACTTCAGTAATTCACAACTGGCTATTGTTCTCAATGAAGCTTTTTTGTTTCTTTCTACCAGAAAAAGGGAAATGTCATTGATGCTGATTTGCCTGGAGAGACCCATTGGCCAGAGTCCCACAACATGAACATTTTGGGGGGGAGAATATCCCACAGTGGCAAAATTGGACTCTAAAAATAATAAGCATAAAAACCATTAACTCTTCAGCGTGAATAGTGTGTTTGCTTGTTTACCAAATGGGACGTGTAAACCCATTACATAAAATGTCTTTCATCACCCATATGCTTTCTAACCTAATCAGCTTTGAATCCTGCTAAATCCCAGATTGAGATAACAAATGAACAGCTCAGCTCACTGGAAGAAAGGCAGCCTCTTTCCATTGGGTATTAAAAAGAGGCAAAGGTCAAATATTCCCCTGTGGATCACCCAAAAAAGAGATCATGCCGATAACACCTATGCTTTTGCGTGCTAAGTATTACTGAAAGTGAAATTCATGGCAAATACAACTAAAGGGCAAAGCTTCAGATCAAAACTCACGTGATAGCTTTATGCAGGATGGAACATCATATCCTAAAAGAAGATTTTGCCTTCCCAATCACATCGTGATGCTATTTACAAGTCAGGGATGGAGATGCTGTTGGCTAGCATGCCAAACTGACACAAGTGCCAGGCCTTTGTCTCCGACCAGCTTTCTCCTGGGCTGCATTTGGGGTGGCCATTCTGCTGGCTGGCACCAGGTATGAGCCACTGCCCCTTGCCATGAGTTGTGGAGCCACGAGGAGGACCACAAATGAATACATTTGATCTGAAATTTCTGTAAATGTCAAATAACTTTTTATCATAGTTATTTACCCCCCAAAAATGGCTTTTTTGGATCCCCCCCCCTTTTTCTTTTTTTTTCTTTTCAAACCCCAGATACTTCACCCCTTTTTCAATTTTTATTTTTATTCTTACAGTAAAAAACTCCGCTTCTTTGTCAGCAGTCAGTTGCTTAAAAAAAATGCAAGTGTAAGCACAAAATTTTCAGTAGCTGCAAGAATTGTTGATCAGTCAACAGTTTTCACAGAGAAAGGATCTATGCTTTTCCATAAGGCTGTCATATTTATGTTGACAAAGGTTCTGTAAGGTCCTTCCATGAACATTTCTATCTATCTGTGCCCACAATCAACAGATTGCTTGTCAGAAATTAAAGAAAATGACCAATCTAGCTAAGTTGCCATCTCATGTTTGTTGTCCTATTGTACAATATTTATCAAACCATGTAAAGCTTCAGTATTGTTTTAGGAGCTGAGCATGGGATATGTCCTTGGGCACTGGGCTGTTAGGTGGTTTAGTTCCTCCAGATCACCTGAGCAAGAGCACCTCAGCTGTGCCAAATTTGGGCTTCCCCACCACAGCAAGATGGACTAAACCCATTCCTGGTCCCACGCTGGATAGGATGGATGGGGATCATGCAAGGAGATGGGACTGGGATCCAACTCCCAGGTTTGCAGTCAGTGTTGGTCTGCCCTGGGTGTTTTCTCATTGTTGGGAAACCACTGGTGTTCCTGTTGCTTTAACTTTGAAGCTCCATAGTTTGGGATTTTAGGGAAAGCCTCTGGACAGATTGGTTCTTGAACGCCAAGGAGGATAACATCACCCATACTCATCATTCTGCTATTGCATAGAAGTGCTCCCGGCTGAGGGCTAGATTAAGCTCATCCATTTGAGTTAACAAAGAGAAGGTTAAATGGTGACTTGATTTTCATCTATAAATACCTTCCCAGGAAGCAGAGTTCTGGTAGCAGACAGCTTTTTAATCTAGCAGACAAAAGCTGAACAAAGCCCAATGGCTAGAAGATGAAGCAAATTAATTTAGAGCAAAAATGAAGGGCAGACTTTTAGGGGGGAGGAGGATTAACCATTAATGAACTTTTCCAAAAGAGGTTGGATTCTCTGTGTTTCCTTTCTTGGTGGCACAGCCTTTCTGTTTGCCCAGACCCATACCACGAGGATCCTGGAAAAACAGGTTGGAACAGGGCTTTGTGGAAGAATGAAACCATTTTTTAACTGCTCTTAGGGCGTCCTTTCATATCACATCTCTGTTCACCCAAGCTCATCTTTCCACTTGTGCCTTCTTCCCTGCAGATCACCCTATTGCACAGAATTGTGCTCAGAGAAGCTGGACATGAAAACTGAGCTGCCAGATTCAGAATGCTATTATTCCTTAATTTTTCACTTCAGAAACACACCTTTGATTGTAGGTTTTCAAGTAATTTTATTATAGTGGAACTTACTAGAAACATTAATAAGAAAAAGGGTAGATCTGTAAAAATAGCATGTAAAATATAAGATTTCAAGGAACAAAAAAGAAGAAATCAGAAAATGTTTGTAGTTTGAACCAATACTGGAGATCAGAAATATTTACTTTATTTTTTATTTAAACATTCTAGGGAATCTTCAAATTTGGATGAAAAAAGATGTGGGGGTGAAAAGCAACTTTTGAAATTTCACTTTCAGGGCTTTTCCATAATATGCAATAATTGGAGAAAAAAAGAGAAATGAAAGAAAGTCAGCCCACAAAACTCTGTAACTAGTTTTAGACTTCAAAATAAAATCAAACTTGGGGTATTTGGTAGCTTGTGTTAAGGCATTTTTTATTGGTGATGCTGTGAACCTTACTCCATTTGGCTAATGAATTTCTAGTTTAGGGAAGGTCTGGTTTTAACTTTCCTAAAATCATCTCATAAACAAGGTGAGGAGATGAAGACAATAAATTTAAAAACAAGAAAAGATTTAGTTAGGACACCTAATTAGGATTTCTAATCAGGAGTCATCAGGACCTATAATTAGCAGGGTTGTTCAGACTCATTGCTTTCTCTTTAATGGCCATAGGACATCCAAATGGTTTTAAATTATGTACCATGGGCTCCTAATCAGTTTATTGAACATCATAAATTGTTAAAAGGAGTTAATAGCTTGTGTTTCTTGATAGAAAGTGCTAATACTTGAGGCAGAGAACTCATCAAATGAACCTCGTTAGAGAGGGGAGGAGGGAGATTGCGTCTCAGTGTCTCATTTTGTTTTAGTAATTAGCTTTTACTGGATTATCCGATCCAAATCTTTATTCAGTTTACTCTGTCAAATCTAGTTTGCATTTTAAATGGAAAATTGACACAAGGAACAATTTGTCTCCTGACTGGGTTAACGGGTCCAGCTGGCAGGAGACACTGGCGGAGAGTGGGGTGTTTTGCGAAAGCCTGGTTGGGGGGAACTAGCCAGGGGGCCTTCCCCAACAGTTGATGTCCTCCAGCCTTCGCCCTCAGCATGGGGCACCCTGTATAGGGACGGCCATCAGGGGAGCACACCCTGCAGCTCCGCTCCCAGCCCGGCTTCTGCCCCAGCAGCAGAAGAGCAGCCGCTTGTGAAATTGCCGCGATCCAGTCCTGGATCCGCAGGCTTGCCCTTGAGAGCACTCAGGGACCCATGGTGCAGGGAGCGTGCCGGCGTAAAGTCATCGTCTGGGAGCAGATCAGCTGGTTCTGAGCAGGTTTTTGTCTCCCACGGTGGCCGGTACAAGCTGCTTTAGCAGAAGCTATAGGAAAACTCCCGACAGACAACTACAAAAAAATTCTCCCTACAGGGAGAGCATTTCCTAAATTAACCAAAGGTCCCTCACATGAAGTGAGTGTGTGGGTATTAACACCCACCTTATCTGCTGTGACAAGATGCGTTAACACAGAGAAATCCCTGCTCTTTTACTGGCTGCATTTGTGGCATCTGTCCATGTGGTTTTGGCTGACACAAGATTTAAAGATTCGGTACAAAATATTAACTGCTGCAAACACTCAGTGTAAGGGTGCTGCTGTGAGTCCAGCCCAGCTGATTCAGCACCAAGGTATGGTTCTTCTCTACAGTGCAAGGAAAAGAGCTGAGCAGCAGCTCCAGATGTCAAAGCAGTCTTCTATTGCCACCCCATTGCATGGTCCATTGCATAGAATCAGAGAATCAGAGAATCACCTAGGTTGGAAGAGACCTTTAAGATCATCCAGTTCAACCGTCAACACCGCCAACCCCACCACTAAACCATGTCCCTCAGCACCATGTCTACCCGTCTTTTAAATCCCTCCAGGGATGGCGATTCCACCACTTCCCTGGGCAGCCTGTTCCAATGTTTGATAACCCTTTCGGTGAAGAAATTTTTCCTAATATCCAATGTAAACCTCCCCTGGTGCAACTTGAGGCCATTTCCTCTCATCTTATTGCTTGTTACTTAGGAGAAGAAATCGAACCCCACCTGTCTACAACCTCCTTTCAGGTAGTTGTAGAGAGCGATAAGGTCTCTCCTGAGCCTCCTTTTCTCCAGGCTACATAGTAGTACCTCCAGCTATTACCTTGTTGACCAAAAGCTGGAGGGACAAACACAGCATATTTCAGTTTTCAGGGGTCCATTCCTAGGACTGTGATGGGTTTTGCTTTTATTTTTTATCTTTGCGTGACACCTTTATGGCATATCAAAAACTAGTGATTGACCTTCCATGCTGAGCGACAAGGTGGCCAATGCTGGGTTGACCAAGGTATGTTGGTGTTGGAGACTTGTAGCTCTGCAGGTCCTGCACTGAAGATTTTCTTTATAATTGGTTGCATGTTAGGCAAAGGCCAAGCTTTGAAGTAAAAGCACTAAAATCCTTTATCCTTCCAAAAATCTGGGACGGACTGCATCTTGAACATTTCTGTGCAGATTGCTGCCAGCTTCCCTGCATTACAGGATTGTCCCAGCCCACCTGGGACATCTGGTTGATGGGGGTTTTATCACCCCTGTGATACGTGCTGGTATTCATCACTCTGGAGCAAGTTCTTGTCTTTTTTATCCCTGTTTGTGTCCACAATGTGCACTGAAATATTGTGGGAGCAAATCAGACCCAAGATAAGTATTGCTCAGAAAGAGAGTGAAAATCAGGTTTCCGTTTAAGGCAAGGCATAGGCAGTTGCTGAAATTATTCCAGGACTCCAGTGCAAATTAATTGAGTCTACCTCCCCCAACTACTCATGCCATTAATCATTGTATGGGACAGGTCTGCAGCTGGAGGAATGAGGTCCTGTGACTCCGGCTGAGGAAAGGGGTGCCCAAAGCTCGTGGTCCTGACCTGAATGGGGATCCTTTCACTGCTGCTTGACGGACCAGAAGCTGTCTGCGGGGTTGGTATCTCAGCCCCTGTGAGGACTCAGTGACATACACAAAGTCACCTGGGGAAACCTCTGGCAGAGCAGGGACCCACAGCTCGTTGGTCTCATAATACCACCTTCTCCCAGTGTGATCCCCACTTCAGGAGAGTGGCTCGGCAGCATCCCACAGGAGAGATGTCTCTGGCTCAGACATCACGTCCCTTTTGGCTTTAGGGAAGGATATGGAGCCACCTGGGAATAAGATTGCAGCAAATGCCACGTTTCTCGCAAGCCTCTCTGAACCCATGGAACAAGACAAAAGAGATTCATCCCCTTCTTCCTACTTGGGAAGAGGGGTCGGGAAAGTGAGTCTTTCCATGCTAATGTCACACAATTACCTCTTAACTGCCAAAACAAATGGCAGAAATGGGGAAAGTGACACCAAATCAAAAATGTCACAGGTGATCGATTCATGTCATCTACCGTCGCCGCAGCCGAGGCTGGCGAGAGAGACAGTGATAACACAACACTAATATTATATTACAGCCTTCACGGCGCCGAATGCCAAGTGATGAATATGTGTCACTTTATGTGTCGCTCACTCTCCGGGCCTGGGCGGGCGAGCATGGAAAATGGAGTGTTCAGGATTAATGATATCGAAAATGATAGAGAGGAGATTGAAAATTCCTTCCTTCCTGAACCATGCAGATTGAAATGTACCTCAGAGCTATCTCTTCCTGCCCTCCTCCTCCGCCCACTTTTTAAAGGTCTTTTCCACAGCATTTTGAAGAAGGAAGAAAAGAAAAGAAAAGAAAAGAAAAGAAAAGAAAAGAAAAGAAAAGAAAAGAAAAGAAAAGAAAAGAAAAGAAAAGAAAAGAAAAGAAAAGAAAAGAAAAGAGAGGAGAGGAGAGGAGAGGAGAGGAGAGGAGAGAAGAGAAGAGAAGAGAAGAGAAGAGAAGAGAAGAGAAGAGAAAAGAGAAGAGAAGACTTCATAGTGTTTTACTTTGACTTATGATGAAGGTTCCCATCTTTAGGTATATGTCAGTTTTCACACAGACAACTACAGCACAGAATATGTCCATGATTTTAATCCAGGATCACTGCCGCTTCCCAGTTAAAAACCTGACGTGGCCAGAAGGTTGTGGCTGGATGGAGGTCAGCATGTGTTATGATTAACAGGTGATCTTACTGAGAGCTCTCAATAAACCCAGAGCATTTTAATGCTCATACCTTCTGGTTGGCAGCCTTCAGAAACTTCAGGTAAAAATTAGATCCCCATAGTGCTGGTAATTTTCCACATCTAATGAGAAGAACTAATAGCAGAGAAGATGGATCACAGCTTTAGTGATAAAGTGAGCTGGCCAGTGTCACAGGCAGAGCTGATCTGATACATGGCTCTTCCATTCGTATGCACTTCTGTATGAATGCTGCAAGATGACCCATTCCCAGTGACCCAGAGGCTGCGGACACTTTGGTGAGGCTGGAGAAGGTTACAGGTGTGCGTTTATGTAGCTGCAGGGTTAGCCCCTGCCAGCCCATGGAGAGATGGTTTTGTGCTGCCACCCGGCTTGTCCCGGTCTGCAGCTGAAGGCTGGTTCTGTGAGCTGCAGGGCCATTCTGCAGCACCTGGAGTTGTTGACTGAGGCGTTTGCTAGACTTGGTCCGGGCTCGGTGAGCTGGGGAGCCTGGAGGGAGTGTAACCAGGGACGGGTCACCCTCTGTGTCTGATGGTGGGGGCTTGTGACCATCCTGTTTTTGAGGAGTAAGGTTACCTCCTCATGGCTGTAGACATACCAGTCCTGGAGCTTCGGTTTGACTTTGCCCTGGGTTTTCGCAAGGGTGCCTCAAAGCTTTGATAGACAAAGCAAAGGAAGGAAAGAAAGTTTAATACTTTTTTCTATACTTTTTCCTTTACCATTTTTTTTCCCTTCCTGTTACTTAATTGGGTCACCTCCCCACGTGGGACAAGGGCTTGTTCTTTCCTTCTAGCTACAGTGGAAACCATCTACTGCCTTGCTGTGCCCTCACCTGATATTACACATGCTGCTTTTCCAGCGGAGCTTGGAGCTTTTTGTCTTTGAGGCATGGTTAATGGGGACAGAGCCTGTTTTGTTAAGCAACTGATGCAGCATAATGGAACAGCCTTTTTTTTTTTTTTTTTCCATTTCTTTCTTCGTAACCCATTAGGACTCCCAAGAAAAGTGTTTTGCACAGAAAAGAGTGAAATCAAATCACAGAAAGCCAAAATGGGACGCAAAATTTGTTTGAACATCATGTGAAAAAAAGATGTTAGGATGGCTTTCTCACACTGACGACTAAATACGTGCCTGACTTTATTAGCTTCTACTGAAGAACGAGCACTAATAATGAGTGATCTTAAGGACTCACAGCCATTAGTTTCGTATGGCAATAGACTGAGGTTGGAGGAAGAAACCCAGAATCAACTGAGAGTGCCTAATTAATTGGATTATAATTACATTTGGAAAGCTAAAAGGTAATAGATCTGTTTGAATTACGATCATCACAGGCTCTTCAGGGACAGACTGTGCAGTGCGAATCACTTGTACGTGATCACCAGAGACATGCAGAATTAAATGACTACAAATATTTTAAATAAGAGCACCTGTTCACTGGTGGGAATATTGGCTGCCAAGCTCGGCTGGCATGAACAAGTTTGTGTTGAGATTGCAGTCACTGACCTGTCATATTACTATTTTTTTAAAGGATACCTGAGCCAAAAATATTACCTTTGGCATGGTCCATCACTGGAAGAATTGAGCCCCAAAGGAAAACGAGAGCCTGGAGATTAAGATTACACGTGGCTGATGCTTTCCTAAATTGTAACTCAAAGGGGCCGCACAGCATCTTCAGACAAGTATTTCTGTCTGTCTTTCCTGTCTCTTTTATGTCTCTTTACTGTCCCTGTGAGCATGAAGTGCTGACTTCCCCAGCCTTGAATATACTTTTTCGGCACAAATTCTTCCGACAAAAAAAATGGTGGAAATTGGAAGAGAAAGAAAAGAGGTGTTTCAGAGATACAGAGCATTAACAAAAGCCTGTAGATTTCCAGCATAGAGTAACAGGGTGGTGGAATTATTCGATCAGATCCATAAATCTAATGAGATGGTAATGATATGCAAATTAACAGCACCACGAGCCAAATGGGTAAAGTTTCTTTATGGAGCATATTAAGAGGCATTTTGCCTAAGTGGAATGGTTGGGTAAACAATAAATACTGAGCCCCAATCTGCAAGTGTTGGTTGACAACAGCAATAAGATAAATAAAACAGATGAAGACAAGTATTATTCCTCCATTTAAAAGGACAGATGCTGCAAATGCACTTCCCTCCTACAGAGGGAAACACTGCAGCTGTGCAGCCATATCAGGGATTTTTGATTGCTCTTGTTCAAATTAATACTCACAGGAAACTTCTTGAAAATATAGTTTTTAACCAGCCTTTGTATATTCAGGGATGGACAAGAAAATGTAAAACCTCAGGCCAAATTGTTTCCTAGTGTAAATTAGGTAACCCCCATTAACTCTACCAGTTTATGCTAGCTTTGGATCTGGATCCCAAACTGTACCTGCCAGCATCTGACTGTTGATAAATATTGAGTGGTCTCACTATGACATTTTAATTATAGCATTATGGATTTCAGGAGGAGGGGGAGTGAAAGAAGAGAAAGCATTTATTTTTGGTTTTAAGCTTAAAGGAAGAAAAGAAAAGAAAAGAAAAAAAAAGGAAGAAAATAACAGCCTTCCAGATCCCACAGGGATTTAGTGGAGATTAGCTAAATCTCAGTTCTTATCATTTTCAAGGGCCCTATCCAACCTTATTTTAACTTCCTTGCCATGGGCACCTACTCTGCAATATTCACATGGGATAGCTTGTGATCTCCTAGTGTTGTCACCTGCCATACTAATGACATGTCTTTTGTCCCAGCATCTGGAGACCTCTTTGTGCTTGGAGACTGGACAGACTTGTATTTGTATCTTGCTCTGAAGACCAGACTCATCCTCCATCAGTACGGCAAACCCTAAGGTCTGCAGCAAACAGCAGCTTCATCTGGAGCTGCAAAGCCATCTGGAGGGAGGAGAGCTGAGCTGGGACCCAAATATGTCCTTTCAGCCTGAATGAACTGGGCACCGACTGAGGTGAAAGTACTGCAGTCCATCAGTGGTCACCCCAAGATCAGCTGTGCCCATGCTGGGCTGATGGTGTGGGTAGAAAGCAAGTGTCAGGTCTCATGCTCACTGTCCATCTGAATGTGAACACAGACAGAGACAAGACAGACCTCATGGTCCTTCCAAGCTGAATAAGCAGCAGGGCTCATGGGCGGGGATGTAGTTTCCCCACAAATGCAGTCCAGGGAGAGATGAGAAGGATGAATCCAGCATGAAGAGAAGACACTGAAAAGCTAAGCACTGTAATGCCCAAGTCCAGTATCTCATTGGTGTCAGTGTCCCTCTCAAAGGCCAGATCACAGCAGCCCCAAGCTCAGCATGGGTTCTGGGGCTCCTCTCTTCATCCTAGAAGCATGTTGAGAAGACCAATATCTGCTCCTTTTGTGCCAGAAGTGGTGACAGTGAAGCCATGTATGTACACAGCAGAGGGTCTCACACTTGGTGATTGCATCATGCCTTTGCAAGGTTGGAGAACTCATGGGAAACAGAACCATTAGAATCAAAAATGGTGTTTCATGTATTTCAGGAGGGATTAGGAGTGGAGAACGTGGAGGAGGAACAGGAGCATGATCCTCTAGCCTGGTTTTTAGAGCACCTTCCTGGGAGACATCAGAAGATGCTTCTTTGCCATTCCCTGAATGTCCTACAAATGTCACATGAATTATCTTGTCTTCCCCCCTCCCCACAGGACTAGGGTCCAGCACCTGGTAGAGTCTTCTGTTGATTTTCATGGGTTCATAGACTAGGCCTCTATTGCTTTAGCCTCATCTCTCGCAAGAACTTTGGATTTAACATTGGCATAGTCACAAAAAAACCCCCAGAAATTAGCCTACTGCCTGGAGGTGAACATCCACCCACCCAACAAGAAGAAAAACTAACTCAGTCGGCAGCGCAACCCTCCAGGGCTTGGCTGGAGGGGGATGTGGAGCTGGTGTCACTGCCAGCCACTACATTGTCTCAGAGACCCTTTATTTGAGCCAGCTCCCTGCCTATCGTCGGAGCTGGTTTGGTCACTCTTCGAGACCTTGCTTCAAGGCTGTCAAAGTGGAAAGTTCCTTGTGACACCTCCCCAGGCTGTTAGCACAGCCTGGCTACTACTTCATACTTTTCCTCCCCACCCTTGGTTCCACCTATTCCCTGTGGAAAGCACACAATTCAGGAAGCACTGGAAACACAGTCTGATATTCTTCCCATCTGGCAAGGCTGCAGTGGGACAAGAAGGGCTGGGAAATGACACACTGGTTTGGGTCCACAGGTTGGGGGGAAGAGGCATGAATGCTTGAATTTGTTGCCTCTGTCCATCCATCCATCCATTGGCCTCTGTCCACTTCTACCGAAGGGGATGCATCTCATTTTTCCCTATGGTAGGTATCTCTGAGAAAGCCTTCTTCATGAAGTGGACAAATAAGCCTAAAATCAGGTTTACCCATATCAACTCCATCCACACCAGCAGCTCTTTCTTTTGTCCATACCTCAAAGAGATGTGTAAGGCCAACATGCTGCTGAGGAACACCCAAAGGAGGTGGAGGATCCCAGTCTGCCCCACTACACTGGTCTCAAGGGACATCTAGGAGAGGTTCTTTAGTGTCTGCTGGCCAGCTGGAAAACCTGCCCACTCTCAAAAGATTGGGCACTTCAAAAAAGATACTCACAGTGTTACTAGGATCTCAGACCCCACCCAACTCATTGAAGACCTTCCTATTAGCTATTTGTCTGTCAGTGGGAATCACTGTGTCTGCTGAACTCCAGCTGCTGGCTAAGACAAGCCAAATTCTGTATGCTCCTGAGTATAACAAATGCTGCCTAACATATGTTTTTTTCACACCTTCCCTCATCTGCCTATGTAAATGTTTCATGAAAGCCTCCAAGATCTGGAATGAACGCATCTCTCGGAGCAAAATCTTGGCATTTTATCTGTGATTTGGACTGTTCTGTGCAGCCAAGAAAGACAACAATGCTGAAGTATTTGAGAAATGTGGTTCAACATATTGCACGTCGATCTAGCAGTTAAGCAACCTGGTTTCTGCTCCTCAGTGTGATTTCTTTGTAAAGCCCTTTCAGATCGATGGACGAAAAATAAGATTCATAGAAGCTAAAGCCAGAAGTGTTATAGCAGCATAAATGTGGGTGCATGGCATTTCCCCTTCAGAGCTTACTAATAAAATAGCCACCTCCGTCTGTGGTCAAGTTTAATATCTGACAAAATCCATTCTGTTCACCGCTATTTCACAATCTGGACTGCCCTGTCAATTATTAGCATTGTGCTCAATGGAGCTGCTGCACAGCTCATTTTTGTGGTTACTAGCTTAGTAAATAAATGTGTCACACTAAACATCATGACTTCTACGGGAGTTCAAAAATAAGCAGACAAGCTAATAGGTGCAGAACTACATTAAAGCTACCAACCTCCTCCCTTACAGACTGCAAAGCTGGTTGTTTTGTGAGTGACAGAAGGGATGGAGCACCCTTCTCTGCCTCTTCCCATCCAAATATCATGGTTCCCCCATATCCCTACAGTCCCTGTATCTCTGGTGGTAGCCCCAAATCCTTCATGTGTTGGCCCAGCACATGGCTGCATGTTACTAATGGGTTATTTAGGAGATGTGTGTGGCTTTGCCCGCAGGATGCTGCATCCCGGCTGCTGAAGGGGGTGCTGAGCAGAGTAGCTGAGAGCTGAACTCGCTCTTTCTCTCAGCAGCGCTCCTGCCTCCTGCTCCGCCATTGATCTCTGCACAACAGCTTGATGGTTATGCCATCAAAATGGCCAGAGGCATCAGAAGTAGGGAAGTGATGAATAAACAATACCATACTCATCTGGTGGAGGCTGGTGCATGGTTAGGAGTCAAGTGGAAAGAGACTCACTGCTCCATATCTCCTAAAATATTTCAAATTCAAGGTAGGGCCAGTGGTAATGATGGGGCTGATGGGTTTGGGTTTTGCTGTTGGTTTTGATATTTTTTGTCAGATGAATGAGTCAATCTCATAGCAGGGATATCCAGGCTGCCCAGGCAGTGCATGACCAACACTGGTGGCAGTTCATGGTTCAGTATCTGCCATTGTTATATTTATTTGCACAATAGCTGCCAGGCTTATTGTGCTGTGTGGAAGAGATGAATAAAGGAGTCAAAGCAGGAGCTCAGTATGCTCAGTGACTTTCTGAAGTGAGTTTTGTTAATGAATGTCTCCTGTTTGGCCATTTCTGAAGAGAAAATTGAACCAGTTGCATCAGAAGACAAGCATGAGCATGAACCAGACATCATTTATAGTTCCTGAAATACAAAGCACCTTGCCTGTGCTTGGTCCCTGATACCTGTGGCCAAGCTGAGGTCTGGCCTCATTCTCCTGCTCTCTTTTTGGGCTGCTGGGAATGAGGTGAGTCCCAGGGTCATGTCCTACATGGGAAGTCTTACTCCTGAAGATTAGCTCCAGAACATACCACAAGGACATTGGTTTGGCTCAGCGTCCTACAGGCAGGCACACAGAGGCAACTCCAGTGCACCTTTATCCTGCCTGTTTATTCCCCCTTCCAGCCTTGGCTTGAAGCTGTTTAATCCTTCACATGCAACTCCCAGGCAGAAAATTCAAATAAATCACAGAAAAGTCAAATGAGACTGGCTTGCAGAATGAGGGCAGTCCATTTCTGAGCTCAGCTGAGATTGCTGGAGAAAGTAACACCTCCACAGGCACATAGAGTTAAAATTTGTATGATAAAAGATGTTACCTCTACCTGCAATCCTCACCTTCACTTGCTGCCTTCTCCACAACACTCCACGTAACTCTTGCAGCCAGACCCATGAATACCACAAGGGCAGCTTCGTCTCTTAAAAGCTAAGGGTCTTCTCCACAGTGAAATCCTCCTGTCCCCTGAGCCCCTTTACGGCACCTGAGGCTGAGATCCCCCATACAGATTGATCTCTCCATGCTGAGCCAGCATGAAGCCAATTCAGTGCTAAGTGCAATGTTTCCCCCATACGTTCTTGCAGATAGAGCAATATTATCCTGTATTAGGGAAGTGGCTGACTATGACACTTGCGACATGCCAAAAGCCATAAGACTATATTGGTTTTCAGACTCCTGCTGTGTTGGCTTGGGCGTTTTCTGTTCTCTTCTATGAGAGCACTCCATTTTCGGGGGAAATGTCAGGATGCCAATGAGCCAATGAAAGGAATCTCCTTGGTGTTTAGCCTTTAATATTTTCTAGGCTCTTAATCTTGGGATGGGAAATCTAGTGCTGGAGAAAGGAAGTTAAAGGATGGCTGATTTTCTGTATTCATTTCCTAAAGAATATCTATCTTGTGTTTCTGTGAACAGTAGCACTGGGATTTAGGTCTTACACAATCAGTTAAAATATCAGCGTGATGGGATCTCAGCTTGCGTATTCTTTGTGCTTACTTTCAGCAGTGTGCAAAATGAGGAATGAATAGAAGAAAAATAAAAGCTGAATAAGACTGGCTCCAGAAGGTCTTCGGTAAACAAGTTTTGTTCTTGTGTGAGTTTGCTGAGCCAGTGGGTCGCAGAAAACAGACTCAGAGCCAAAGGCGAGTTCACAGCCAAGCCACTACCTTGGCACTAGCAGGAAACTCAGTGACTTCCTCAGCAAGTCACTCATCCACAGGGAATATTCTGAATAAGCCAGATCTGGCCCTTGTTTGTGCTGGAATAACTCCAGGGTAATGTCCTGACATCAGTGGAGTGACTCCAACTTCAAAGTCATGTAACAAGCATCTCAGTAAAGCCTGGGAGCCAATTGCCTCAAGGTGAAGTTAGGTAACTGTCACATCAAGACTGGTTGCATGGAGGTCCAGAGCATCACCTGAGCTGGGTGCCGCAGCCCCTAAGACACCCCAAGCAGGTGATGTGGATTGTCCAAGGGAGACTTCTGAGCTTGCTGATCAGTTAACAGAGAGAACAAAAGAAAACTCGAGTGTGGGATCTGGACTCTAAAAAGATCTTGAATAATCCCTCCAGACATGAATGCCCAAAGTCCCAAAGGGGTCATGGAGATGATGCTCTGGAGACAGCAATCTTCCTTCTTCCAGCAAGACAGGCAGATACTCTGCAGCATAAGGTCCGGCCCAAGAGCTTGACGTTCACAGCAGAGACCTGGTTACAGTGTCCACCGCAGACTCTCCAACTCTCTCATTCCAACCATTCATGTCCAGCTCATTAGTCCCACAGGTAATACTGTCTTTAAGCCCACCCTATTTTACAGGTCTGGGTTTGTTCTCCTCAAGTTACAAGAGGCAACTCTTCCTTCAAGAGCTGATTTCAACAGCCCAGTTCACAGGAGCTGCCTAAGAACCCACTGGCACCAAAGACACACAGTGACTGCTATCTGCTACCCTGCAGGACCCTCATCACCTGCTTTTACTTCTAGGGTCAGGCAATTCCCCTGAACATTTCAACCACCAGCTTCCAGTGCTTGTGTGACTTCTGCTCTGGCCTATGAATATTGCCATGAGAACATGGAACAAAGTCAACAAAAGAAGGAGCCTTATCTATCAGAGATCCACACCAGACCTCTTCTCCATTTGTGACCATGGTATTGCTTGGGTTTTGTTTTTTAATTTCTTTTTGCATTTCTATTGATCTATACTTAAGCAACTGCAGGTGGGTCAAAAAACAATGTGAAATGCATCCTACTGCAGGGGGAAACCAGGACTGGTTTCCAGAAATTATATGTCTTTTGTACAACCACCCACCTGCCCCCTTCTTGCTAAATTTACCCAACACACTGGACTTTCTCATTTCCACAGTGTGATCGCTGCTTTCCCATTCTCATTGTTCTCACTGGGTTTTGGGGGTAGGTATGAATGCTTAGCTGATTTCCTGATGTAAATGCTGCCTCCGACCTAAAATGGGGCTCCGAAAAATATTTAACACACTCTACCAGCAGCCCTGGGAAATGCAACTAGCCTTGGTTCTATTTATTTCTCCCAAATTCCACCTTTTTTGTTGTTCACAAACAAAAATGTATGCCCTAAATCCCCCTCCTTCAGCCTTCGAGCTCCTGAACACTGGAAACCTTAGGTGAGATGTTGGGAAAGAAAGTGAAATGACTTCTTTATGTGCCCTTGAGGGAGGGGATGGGAGTGGGGTGGGGGGGCATCCCAAGGCTTGAGATGTAAATGAAGGCGTTAAAAGAAAAAAAGAAGGGGGAAAATATAAATAAGAAGAAAATAAGTCTTCTTGGTGGAACACAAATGGAGTTCTAGCTAGGTATCATTTGCCGGGGAAATTGCATTTCTATTTGGGAAGAAATGAGTGTAAAACTTGTTTGAGGCCCAGGTAATAATAAAACGGGGGAGGAGGAAATTGAAATTTATGACTTTGCAAATGACTCTTGTAGAAAAGAGAGACACACATCAGGGGTGTCTTTTTATCCCCCCTCCCCGCTCCCNGACATTAGCACTTGCTGTAACATTGTCAGTGCCGATGTAAATGGACGTGCTACATAGTCAACAAGACACACTTGGCTGCCTGCAAGTGGGAAGTACTTAAATCTTGGCACTGATAAATGAAATATTTTTAAGGGAGCTAATCAGTGAAAATGGGGTTTCATCAGGCACTGACATGTCTCGCTTGCTTCAGCGAGTCCAAGAGAGAAAAATGATTGCACGGCGCGGTCCGGAGCCAGCCAGGGATGGGGAGCGAGAGAAAGGGAGGCGGGAGGCGGCAGCCGAGGATGCTCGCGGGGTGTGAGTCGGGGGGACCAGGGCCGACGGCACCCCCGCCTCCGCACACCCCCGGCCCCCGCCGGCCCCCTGGGGCGCCCGCTCCGCCCGGGCGTGATGGATGACCTGGCGCAGAACGGGCTCGGTGCAAATCCCCAATCTGCAGCCTGCTGGGCTCAGTTGGATCAGCAGCAGGCTAGCTGGTATTTCTGGATAAACACTAATAAATCTTCCTTTTCTTCCCGGCGAGCGGTGCTTCCCCTGCCTCCCCCAGCCCCCAGTCTTTCCTCCTCTCCTGCTGGTGCGAGGGGAGGGGGAAGAGAGATGAATTCGGGGTGCAGGGAGCTAGATGGGGAACGGGGATGGAAGCCAAGCCCTGAGACAAGCAGAGATTTGGCTGGGAAACCCCCTAAACTATGGGCTTTCAAAACCTTCCACCGGCCTTACTTACCTCCACTTCTGCTGCTGGCTGCTGGGTGAGTGGGGACAAGTCAGTCCCATTCTCGTGCCTGGGTTTCCCCTCTCTGAGTGATGGCAGTCATGCCTTTCCCCACAGCCCCCAAAGCCTGGGTGAGCTGTGGGAGCAAAGGGGCTCCCAGGAGCTGGGTTTGGCCCTTAGCCTCTGGGGAGGGAGGTGGGACAGGGTGCAGGGGACTGTGTGCGGCATTTTCAGCTCAGAGCATCACAGTGGCTCTTGTCTTTGGCTCCATGGGTGTGCTGGGGGCTAGCTGAGAGCCACGTGGGCTAGTGTATATCCCCGTCAGTGTGCTCTGCAACGCATTCCCTGCACCCAGTTGGTCAGCCCAGTCATCGGCTCACCCCACTGGTGTGGGAGCTTCGGCTTTGGAGAGACAAAATAGACTGGGAAAAAGGGGTCTGACCTGGCTTTGCGTCCTGAGCCAGACCCCAACATCCACAACCCCGTGGGGGTTCCCACAGGACTCAGCAGGTGGATGACCACAGAGATCCCATCAGGACAAGGCAGAGCTTTTACCTACTTCAGTCAAAATCCAGCAGCTGAAGCTGTCCCTGTCACCAGCCTACCTATAAGTGACCTCAAAATCCCCTGTAAACCAAAATATAACCAGTAAGGGCTGCAGTGTCCTCGCTCTGCATCAGCGAGGGACATACCAGGATTTGTTCTCATCCGAAAGGAAAGGTCCGTGCATGTGAAAATTATCACTGAATGTAATTGTTCCAACAGGCTAGCAGAGGGAAGAAATACATAAATTAAAAGATGGGAAAAAAAAGAAAGCCTGGTGCTTACATCCCTAAGTCATAAAGGTTCAAAGCAGGATTCCCTCAGTAATCAGGAAATGAAAATGTCCTTCAATTACGGAGCACTTTAAGACATGATTATTTCATGTGCATGCTATTAAGAAAATGACAGTGGAAAATTCATCATGAAATAAATTAATACTTAAACATTTTTAAAAGGCTCCCTGGTGTATTCTTACCCTCCTCCCCTTCTGACACAATAATGTGTTGTTTCTAAAGAAAATTTTATTGGACTAAAGATGATAAAATACACAATGAAAAATACATTTGGAAAGCAAATTTGTAACTACTTTTTTTAAAGCAGACAGCTTAGCTGAAAATATGTAAAAAACACAAGGACAATTTATTATTTTCTCTTAGTGGAAAGGAGTCTTTTTTTTCCTTCATAAAGTCAGGCGTGCTGGTGTTTGAATAATAGCCTCCCAAATTCATGCAAGCCCAACAATTTAGGCTGTATTTGCTTTCTTTTATTCTGTATCTCTCCACCCTGCCAATGCAGCATACCCCTACACGTCACATTAGAACATGAATTTATCACCACCATGGCAAAAGTTGATATTCACTGAAAAATGCAGATAGCTATGGGAAGTGTTTGATTTGATCTGATTCCAAAGAGAATTTGGTGCTGGGGAGAGATATAACAACGTGGCACCGGAGACATGAGCTCTCCAAACGGGTCTGTTCCAGAGACTGCTGAAGCAAATACATTTTTTCATGGATTTCAATGGAGTTTGGCTTAGGAGGTGCCTTGCAGGAGCCACATGGCATTAGACTTGTTTACCTCTTGGCTGGGCCTTGCTGGGATGGTTGGAGGTTGCCATACCCAAATGTCTGCCCCAGCCCAGCAGCAGAATGACATCTGTACCCATACAGCAGACCCTCAACCAGCTCAGAGCCTGGTGTCTGCTGCAAACCAGCAAACAATGCTGGAACAGAGCGAGTTGAGCTTCAAGAGCTTTAAGTTGAGGTGGGAACCTCGTGAAGACTCTGTTGGTATGCCATGAGGACATTGCGCTCCCAGACTGAAATCAGAGAAGAGGTTTTACGTAGGAGGTTTGACTGTGCAACCTGCTCTTGTTGGTGTTTAACGTTAATTTGATGCTCTGGGCTTATGGGTGCAGTCAACAGGGCAAGCTGAAATTTGTTCCTGTAATGGGAACATCGCTGTTGGGAGACCCTGTCAAAGCCATGGACATGGGAAAATTGCCTGAGGACTCCCAGGAAAAATGAGCTCCAACCCTTTGCACCCCAGCAGAGTCCTACAAAGCCAGGACATGTTTTTGTAGGACACCATACAAGATCCTTCCTTGAATTTTTATCTTAGTTGGTAGTCAGCTGAAAATAAAAAACAATGCGAACTCACCAGTGAAATGAGTGCTGGTGCCCAGATCTGCTCCTGCTTAGAGGATGCAGGGATAACCTTGATTTAAACAGACAGGCGCATCTGTTAGACTTGATGGGAGCTGGACTCGATGATCCTTATGGGTCCCTTCCAACTTGAGACATTCTATGATTCTGTGATTACAAGCCTGTTCTGCCACTGCACTTTTGTATTCAGCCTGTATTATATGGTTGGGGAGTATCTATTTTTCTGTTCCGTGGCTCATGTTTTTTTGGGGGGACTATAATTCATGAGGGGTGCCTGCCTAGATAACTCACAAGTGGGATATACGTGGCTGTCTCTTAGTGAAGTACATTTTGTTGCTAACGTGTATTATATTTGTACCATGCCAGAGGGGGTGTCTGCAGGTCTAAAAATGTTGGTTATACCTACAGCTACTCATGCTATTAGTATAGTTGTAGATATTATATGATTTATTGATGTGTTTTTATTTCCCACTGGTATAGTATAAATATATTTATTTCACAAAAGTGGCCAATAAATTTCCCTTATGAATCCTGTTATCTGCACCATTAACCATTGATCATTTTTATGAGGTCACAACTTAAGGTGTACATGAATTTACACCTTAATTTGTGACCCTTTCCAAAATAATACATAGCCACTTCTGAACTATTCACCTCACAAGAGGCACTGCTCATTTCTGCCGCTTCCCACTGCACTCAACATTTGTTTCTCATCAGATAACGTTCTAACATCATGTGCCATTCAGTTCTTTCATCTTCTCAACACACATACACACAAAGGGGATAAAACATTAATGAGATAAAACTTTCCTGTACCCAATTCGTTTTTTATGGTGTTCTGGAATTCAAACAACAGACTAAGATGACAAAACAGCACTAAATAAACCCAAAGACATGCTTTAGCCTTCCTGCTAAAAAGACCAAGTCTTCCTAACAGCAGCCAAAGAAGAACAGGAATGTCAGAAACTCAGATATTCCCAAGTAGCCCTCTCTATTTTCTCACTTTTCATTGTTTTACAAATGATCCTTTAGATGTTAGGCAGCATAACAACAATTTGTCCCTCATCAGTTTGCTCTTTGGTTTATTCAAAACATGGAAGCCAGGAGCACTGAATTTTCATTTGTTATCAGATTCCCATGTGTTTATGTTGTGGGGCAAGGAGTGTGGCTGAAAGCCCTGGGTTAAACGCAATATTCCCATGTTCTGCTGGTGGCCTTCACTTTTGGCCTTCTCTTTCTCCACCTCTTCACAGAGTGACGTAGTGCTTTATACCCACTTAGTGGCTACCACTAAGTGATGGATTTTCAGGTCACCTTTTCAACTCTGATCTGCCACTGGTGGGCTTGGTTGTTCACTGCTTTCTCTGGTGGTAGCTAGTCACAGTGTTGGGTTGTTGTCCCAGTGTTGTCCATCTGCCATGTGCCCAATATGACCGAAGCAGTACTCCTTGTTTCACTACCAGACCTGGCTTTTCAGCAAGCTCTCTTCTCCATCGTCGCAAACAATGAGTCATTCCTCATACTTCAAGCAAATCTCCTCCTCCTTCCTTTCCTGCTCCATTGCCATATACACTTCTCAACCCCCCTTCATCCTGTCATCCTTCATTATGGTCTATGCCCAACCACCTGCTTGCCTTGACAGACATCCTAGGTCTACCCTGTGTATGTCCATTTTGTCTCCAGTCGAGTGCTCTTCATCCCCCTCATGCAAGCTGAGCAAGCTCTCATTCATAGGTTTGGCAAACCCATCCCTTCTACTAGAAGTTGCTTGAGGATAGAATCTAAATCTTTGGCAAGGCTGTGGGGAATATACTAACAAGCAATCCCAAAAAAGCACCAGAATTCCAGCGTGTTCCTGGGTCTGTACACTGATGATCTTGTACACACTTTGTATGACAGACAGCTGTGCATCATGTCTACAGACACGCCAGACAAGGTGTCCTCAATCAATGGAAATGCAACTCTTAGTTGCCTTGGCTGGAGAGACGTGAGAGCTTCAGATCCTGCCTACGCCATCTGCTGCCCTCTACTCAGCCAACCTGTTTGTTCACCTTACACGTGGCGTCCACCTTGGCCTCAGACATCTCATCAAACACTGCAGCAAAGTGCATGACTCCCTTTAACCACCAGTGGACATGGCACCCACCGTGTTGCCTGATGTCGTGTATTGCTACCCAGAGAGGAAATGCAGGAAAGCTGTCACATCCCGCAGATCCTGGCTGGGATGTCAAGTGATCAGGAGTCCCACAACCCTTTGAAATCAGAGGTGGGGGAGGATATGAAAACCTTTGATGCTAAATGTGTGCTGCAGCAGAGAGATTAGTCTTAGGTTTTAAAGAACACGCACAGCACGAGCCAGAGCCCTCCTTCCCCACGCTCCCTCCACGGCTCTCTCTTCACCCGGAGTTTGGCTGCACAGACTTTTTATTTGCACATAGTTGTCCTTAAAAATAATAAGTGACTATTTGCCTGTTCAAAGCCAGAAACAAGTTGACCAATTGCTGCTGTGTTTTACTTCAGGGTATCCATCTAAAGGCAGAGAGAGAGAATCAGTCTGTAATGGTTTGCCTGGCTCGAAAACTCCATTTTGGGCCGCGGAGAGTCATATTTCAGAGAGTATTGATCACAGTGCAGTTTGTGTTTCCTCACGTCCATGATCCTGTTTGCAGCCCTGTAAAATAATAACAGTACTCATGTCAGTAAGGTAATTACCATTGATCTAACACACTGTGACAAATTTTTCAGTCATGCCACTTGATTCATACTTAAAGTTATGGCACTGCTGACTGCTCCTTAAATAATTGAAGGATGCCCTTTGTAAATCAGCACACTCTTGCCAAAAAGTGGCAGTTTCTTCTTTGTTCCAGGCCTTGTTTTTTAGCTTCATCAGGGATTTCAAAATTAAACAGACAGCTTTCCACAGCCCACATAGTTCACATTTGGAGCAAATATCATCCGAGCTGGCAAATCGCTTATGACACCTTTGTTCAAGAAAAGCGGGGAAAAAAAAAGAAGAAAAAGGTTAAACTACAGGGAAGATCAGGGTCTCTGCGGTGGTGGGGTTTGCTAGCAGGTGGTAACAACAAGAGAGACAAAGCCAAATTTGGTTAATTCAAAACATCCATGAAAGCAGTTCTCATCCTTTTCTGGCTGGGATTACTGAAGGCTGAAGAAGAGCAGTGAGCAGGCCCAGGTCAGCAGGGACGACAGCCCTGGTCCCCTGCTTCTGGACCCACTGATTGCCCACGTGGGAGATCTTTGCAACCTCTGTTCCAAGCAAATTGCTTAAGGGATCTGCACCTTCACTTCATGAACCTCCAACATGCCAGGGGAGGCACCACTGCTTCCTGGGCTGGGCTCTTCAGCATGGTGCCCCTAGGAGATATTTGAGTCTCTGTCACACCTTGTAATACTAAATACTACTGCTGACTCTTGAAATGCCTTCAGGAAATGATATCACTACTAGGCAAATAATCGAGGGGAAGATGGTTGTTGGGTGGTGGGACTCATTGGCAGCTAACCATAAACCAGTGTCCTTCCTCCCCTAGTGAAATATGCACATACATCAAGGTGAGCTTGGATCAGCTCACCACAGTCTTTCATCAAATCAGCTTCCTTGGTTGTCAAGGAAGCCTAGAAATTAGTTTAAACTGGACATCAAACACCATGAAGAAAGCATTTCTCATCGACATTGATGGATGGAAGTCTACTCTGGTCCTGAAGTACCTTCTGGAAGAGCCTTTGTCCTTTCCTATGAAATATGGAGACAATATAGGGAGGTCACTTGGTTGGTTTTTGAGGATTCCCTTCAGCTGAGCAGTCCATAATAGACAAACATGCTGGTGGAGCAGTTCATAAAATCATCATCTTCCATGTCCTGGGAGACTGTCCCCATCTGCTAGACCTTTTCTTCTCACCTTTTCCTATTTAGAGACCCTCATTTGCAATGTATAGGGGACACTGCAGCTGTTAACACAGGGGTTTGCAGCTAAGGTTCAAAAACAAACAGGGAGAGACCAAATCGTACAGCTACAAGCCATGTATCATTTCTATGGCTCAACCACAGCGTCCGTGAAGTCCCCCTATGGCAAACTTCAGATTTCATCCCCTGGGCAGGGAATCGTGGCTATAGACACCTCCATTGCACTTGATTCGAGGACCAATGTAGCAGATAAATCACCAGCCACTTGGCATGAGGCTTGGTGTCTCTCACGGGACTTCCATGCTTGGGGAGTGTGCAGATCTGCAGCAGCTATCATGGTATTATAGGCTTTGGAGAACAAATTGAATGAACTGTCCTTCAAGAGAGCTTCAAGCTTGCCCCTTCGGCATTGTTGGGACATACAAAGCAGTGGCTCCAGCTTTGATCCACTCTGCTACCTGTTAGGAGTCCTCTTTTGTGGGCATTCTTGTACCTGCTTGAGATGAGGCCAGAACAAACAGAGAGCACCTTAAAGGAGCTTACTAAATAAGTCTGGGATTGAGTGAACAGCATATTCGAGGGGTCAAATTTAATTCCTTCCTTCCTTTTGTATTCAGATTAGAGGCCAAGGTAGATTTGTGGAAGCCGGGACTCCTCAGCTAATGCTGCTTTTGCACTTAACCTGCAATTTACCTGTCAGTAACATATACATTAAAGGCCAGCTAAGCTCTTCAAACTTCCAAACAATTTACCGCACCATCAGATGAGCTCTTTAGCATCCAAGAGCACAACAGCCCCTTCACGTCTAAGAAAAACACCTGCTGCCTAAAGAAATCCTCCTCAAAAATGTGTCTGGTAAAATAAATGTGCATATTTAAAGAAACTACATGTTTTAAGTCAATCAAACACCTCAAAAATAACAACAAAAAGCCTTCCAAAGAGACTACTTGCCAGTGATGTATTGGCTTGGTTAAGAAGGGCTGTGTTTTCAGAGATTCCTAAATTCCTCAACTCAAGTGCCGAGTGGAGGTTTATTAAGTGACCTGTCTGGATGTATATCAGCCTTGTCCCTAGTGGGGGTCCTATGTTAAATTCCATCATTAAAACCTATTACTGAGCTATCAAAACCCGCTGTAATTCCGTCTAATGACCTCATTTCCCTAAGCGTAACTCAACGCAAGGTTTGCTGAAGTGGTGTTACTTCTTGGTGGGCCACGGCTCCTTAGCAGAGAAGGGGGTGGGGGGGGGGGAAGAGAGAGAAATCAATGTCTGCGGAGATGACAAGGCACATGGCTAGTGACTGGGGACCAAGAAACTATCCAATATCCCATTTCCTATCCAGTCTATTAGCAGCTGAAGTCAGCCAGGGCTCCAGGTTTGATTGAAGGCTGAGCTGAGACCAGATAGAGGAGGAGAAGCCCAGGCAATATGGCCACCAGACGAGCCTCCGTTCCAGCCAGCTGAAATCAATCCTAAAAGTCAGTGTATATAAAAATGGATTATTGCATTAAAAGTTCAAAACGTTCTTTTTATTTTATTTTAATTTTTTTTTTTCTTGCCTTGCTCTGGTTAAGGGGTGGACACAAGGAAAAAGGGGAAAAAAAACCAAAACCCTTTCCCTTCTCTCCCCCTCAATCCCCCTTCCACACACCTCTACTTGCCATGAAATCATTTCGTAAATACAAAAAAGGCCCCTCAGGCTATTGGTGCCCAGACACTCATTTTTAGAGTGGATAATTGACTCCTTTCAGTTGATAATTCATAGCTTGCATATGCCAGCTAATACATCAGTGCCCAGAGACTCAGCGAGAGCCCCAAGCACAAATGGGAGAGGGGGAAAGGAAAAGGAAAAAAAAAAAAAGAAAAAAAAATATTTCGGATGATAGATGAGTGCATTACGGCTTTATGAATGAATTATGTCCTGCAAATACCTTGAGCAGGAGAGACTGTCGGCCTGTATCTATACTAATCTGGGAGGAATTATGACAATTTTCACATTAAAAAGGGAAAAGGGAAAGAATTAATTGAGCAATTGGGCCATTAAAAATGTATGTCGGCATGTTCTGTATGTCCATTTTCCAATTTATCATATGCTAGGAAGCTTCCTCCCAGGGTGACTGCCATTTTTCTTCTCTTTCTTATGTTTGATCTTTTTTTTTTATTTATTGTAGGTTCCTGTCATACAAAACCAGATCAGGAGTGTTTTGACAAGACAAAGTCTGGGGTTTTTTTTTGCAGGGAGGCTCAGGGTTGTCTTTGTGCTCCCTGTCAAAAAATAGAGTTGGTGGGACCAGACTGAATTTCTTCTTTGCATCCCATGGCTCCTGCAGTCAGTATTGCTAACTTAATAAAAACAGATTATTTCTCCATGTTTGTAGATTTTTATTCCTCCTCCATCTGAGAAGGCTGGAGATGAGGTTTGGCTATAAGAGGGCAGATGCAGTGGGGGCTTTCTTTTCAAAAGTTGTAGGTTAATCACACTGGCTCGTCTAAAAACGCGAAGAATAAGTGCCAGCACATGCGAACACCAGGGTTGCACAAGTGTGTGAAACGCCACACACGACTGCTTGAAAAATTCACCGACACAGATGATACATCGTCCGGCTTCAGCATTTAGCTGTGGATCGTATCTGTTGTTGGCCAAAAATACATTCTGAATTATTATAGTGTTTGTATTCTGCATATGTACCCTGTAGTATGTGTTAATTATTTTCAGATCTGAGAAATAATTTAGTGGATTAGAACAGTTTGCCAGTGGGAGAATATTTTTAGAATAACAGCAATGTTAGAAACAGTTTTCAACTCTGTAATTAGTTGGTTTGTTTAAATAGCTGAAATAACTACAAAATATGTTTCTTCCTTTCATATATGTAATATACTCCATTACATTGCTTAAAGTTGCTTAAAAATTCTAGTACCTTTAAAAAACAGATCTTACAGTCTAGCAAAAAAAAATCAGTAACTCAATCAATGTAAAAAAAATCACATTTAAGATCTGCCATCAGATTTCAAGCAGTCTGACCAACACACACTGTTTAACCTGTGTCTTCGATTTTCTAATCCAGGAATTTTGCTTCACCTGAACTTCCTCTAATACAATTAGCGTGGTGTGTTTGCTGAAACATAATGCCTTTACAGAATAATGTTTTATGCTGCAAAGCATGTCTAATCTCTTCACGCAAGCCACTCTACGGCAAATCATTTTATAATATGCAGGAATTTTTTGAAGTTGTTTATGTTCTCGTGCTTATGAGGTCTTTAATTGATTGTAAGCTGCTCTTTAAGTACTTTAAGATGTTTTTTAAATCCTATTAATTGCTTTTTTCAGGCTTGTTAAATATTTGTTAACGCACCAGCGAAAACACAAGAGTGCTGGAGGAGAATTTGAGCAAATTTTTGGGTTTGTATTCAGGACCTTTATGCATGATAAGTAGTTTTATTGTCTTATTTGAGGTGCAGCAAGCCCCTAAATTCCCCTTGATCACTATATACACAGGACTGCAGATTTTGCTGTGGGTTTGATTTAGTTATTTTCTGCTCTTGTACACAACGAAGACGTAACCACATCTCAGTGCAAATGTCACCCTCCTGGATATCAGTGCTTTTTCAGCAGCTGCTCTGCTGCACAGAAGCTTTTGGGAGGTCTTAAACAACCCCTGTGAGAAGGCTGATGTATATAAAAGGGATGTGAAACAGATTTCTGCTCCTGCAAATCTATCTGAGCTTTGAAAGGCTCTTGCATTCCCCAAGACTCTGCAAATTTTAGGGGGGGGGGGGGGGGGGNAATCAATGTCTGCGGAGATGACAAGGCACATGGCTAGTGACTGGGGACCAAGAAACTATCCAATATCCCATTTCCTATCCAGTCTATTAGCAGCTGAAGTCAGCCAGGGCTCCAGGTTTGATTGAAGGCTGAGCTGAGACCAGATAGAGGAGGAGAAGCCCAGGCAATATGGCCACCAGACGAGCCTCCGTTCCAGCCAGCTGAAATCAATCCTAAAAGTCAGTGTATATAAAAATGGATTATTGCATTAAAAGTTCAAAACGTTCTTTTTATTTTATTTTAATTTTTTTTTTTCTTGCCTTGCTCTGGTTAAGGGGTGGACACAAGGAAAAAGGGGAAAAAAAACCAAAACCCTTTCCCTTCTCTCCCCCTCAATCCCCCTTCCACACACCTCTACTTGCCATGAAATCATTTCGTAAATACAAAAAAGGCCCCTCAGGCTATTGGTGCCCAGACACTCATTTTTAGAGTGGATAATTGACTCCTTTCAGTTGATAATTCATAGCTTGCATATGCCAGCTAATACATCAGTGCCCAGAGACTCAGCGAGAGCCCCAAGCACAAATGGGAGAGGGGGAAAGGAAAAGGAAAAAAAAAAAAAGAAAAAAAAATATTTCGGATGATAGATGAGTGCATTACGGCTTTATGAATGAATTATGTCCTGCAAATACCTTGAGCAGGAGAGACTGTCGGCCTGTATCTATACTAATCTGGGAGGAATTATGACAATTTTCACATTAAAAAGGGAAAAGGGAAAGAATTAATTGAGCAATTGGGCCATTAAAAATGTATGTCGGCATGTTCTGTATGTCCATTTTCCAATTTATCATATGCTAGGAAGCTTCCTCCCAGGGTGACTGCCATTTTTCTTCTCTTTCTTATGTTTGATCTTTTTTTTTTATTTATTGTAGGTTCCTGTCATACAAAACCAGATCAGGAGTGTTTTGACAAGACAAAGTCTGGG
>VZSF01007297.1:307199-342623 GCA_013398295.1 Chionis minor
TCTTCACGCAAGCCACTCTACGGCAAATCATTTTATAATATGCAGGAATTTTTTGAAGTTGTTTATGTTCTCGTGCTTATGAGGTCTTTAATTGATTGTAAGCTGCTCTTTAAGTACTTTAAGATGTTTTTTAAATCCTATTAATTGCTTTTTTCAGGCTTGTTAAATATTTGTTAACGCACCAGCGAAAACACAAGAGTGCTGGAGGAGAATTTGAGCAAATTTTTGGGTTTGTATTCAGGACCTTTATGCATGATAAGTAGTTTTATTGTCTTATTTGAGGTGCAGCAAGCCCCTAAATTCCCCTTGATCACTATATACACAGGACTGCAGATTTTGCTGTGGGTTTGATTTAGTTATTTTCTGCTCTTGTACACAACGAAGACGTAACCACATCTCAGTGCAAATGTCACCCTCCTGGATATCAGTGCTTTTTCAGCAGCTGCTCTGCTGCACAGAAGCTTTTGGGAGGTCTTAAACAACCCCTGTGAGAAGGCTGATGTATATAAAAGGGATGTGAAACAGATTTCTGCTCCTGCAAATCTATCTGAGCTTTGAAAGGCTCTTGCATTCCCCAAGACTCTGCAAATTTTAGGGGGGGGGGGGGGGGGGGGGGGNGGGGGCGGGGGCGGAAATCAAGGACACTCACTGAGCAGCACCCAGATATCCTTTGCTGGGGGCCCCATGATGAGTCCATCTTCAGCTCTCCTTGCCACCTGACAAAGCGCCTGGTGCCCCCAGACAGCCCCCAGGCCAGTTATCCCAGTCCTCCTGCTCAGCTGGGAGTCCTCTTCTCCAGCCAGGGTGGTCCTGGGGAGCTCATATCTCTGTGGACAGTTTTGTTTTCAGCAAAATGGCCCTTTTCCTCCAAAACAATCACAACATTTGGTTCAGAGAGAAAATAGGAGGGAAGATCAAAAACTACATGCCTCCTCTCTGACTTTGTCTAGGGCAGCAGGTTCACCACCACGGCTGGATGTGGAGTTCAGGATCCTACATGGATGCAACCTGGAGGAGACCATCTGAGGGACTGCTGCGAGAGTCAAGACACCCTTTGTCCCTCTGGGTTCCCACCAGCATCCTTCAATCCATCTTGGATAGCTGAACATCTCCACAGAGATGAGGCTGAATCACATTCCCCCTTGCTGCAGAGAGGGACAAAGGCATAAGGTGCTGTACAAATTCCCAGAGACACCTAGTGATTTTGTGCCAGGTCACATGCAGGTGCCGAGTCCTGCATCCTGCTTTGCTAGGCTCAGGACCTTCCTGGGCAGTGGGCTACAGCTTGGGTCCAGCAATGAGCCACAGTCCCACTGCCCCCCTCCACATTGCCTGGTTCTTGTCTCGTTCTTGTCCTGACTTCTCCCAGCCTGCAGCACAGGAAGAATTTCACTGTGGATTTTTTTTCCCCAGTGCAGGGAAAGAACCAAATAATATTCATTTCTTACTTCTGGGGATATTCATTTTCTAAAAACTACACATCAGAAACGAATCACACAGTGGGACATCTCCATGCAGTGCCGCTGAAGAGCTCTGAGCCCCGTTGCAGCGCATCCTCCTTGACCAGCCTCCTTACCTGCCCGTGCCTCCGTCCCCCAGCCAAAGGATTTGGGCGCACGCTGCCTTCCCTGTGTAACCCCTCTGCACCGGGGATGGCTCCTCGCTCTGGCTTTGCAGGGCGAATTAGCCCAGCAGGCCCTTCCACACCATGGCAACTGAACATAGTTCATCCAAAAACCAGCACATCAGTCTTGCTGATTACACATGCCTTCTTCTGGTAACACACATCTCGGTAAAGGATTAATGACAGCCAGAATCCCATTAAGAGAGAAACACAAGTTCCCCAGCTTACTTAATATCACGTTTCCTGCACCTGGGTCACTGAAGTAGGACGTAACCTGCAGAATATAAAATGTCCTGTTATTGCCTTTGCCACTGACGTGCACAGAGAGGTGTTGTGAAGAACAGACATTTATAATCCAGCCTCCCTCAGACATGCTAAGGCTTGCACAGACCTGAAGGTTGTACATAACCTTTGCAGCAAGGTTGCTGGTATGTTCTCCTTACAACTCAGCAGCTCCCGTTTCAGAGGGATATGCAGAAACGTGGATTCTTTTCTTTCTGTATCCCACACAAAGCAAGGAATAAATGTTCCCCTGGACAACTCCTCCATGAAAACCTTGATTCCTTGTGCATGAAGGTCTCGGCTTGTTGAAACACCAAAGATATTAACACTATAGAAGGTGTGAGCGTGCACCTGTGTGCACGTGGCAGGGACTGTGCACTGTTTTCATGCCCAAGCCTGAGCTATGTGAAACCAAAGGAAAGTCTCCAGAGTGGTCTCCGGACAACAGTGATGACAAACATGGAGTTCAGGGTGTGTTCGAGGCTATTTTTCTACATAAGTTTAACCATTTTGCCATTGTTTGTATATTATATCCAAGGAAAGTCATAACTGGTTCTACCTACAGCTAATTTCCAGGTGCCATATGGCCTGTGGTTTCCAGCATCTTTCCTCTTCTGCTGGAGCCCAAGGGGAGCCACCTAAAGCATGGTATTTTTTATCCACGAAGAAACCATTCCCATGGGTTTTCTCTCATGGCGTTGCAGAGGAAATTGGGTGCCTCTAACCTCAAATCTATTTCAGACCAGATCAGACATTTCTGAAAATGCTCCCCAAAATGTAGCCTGAGTGAGGAACAAGGGAACAGTGAGAGTTTTCCCTGTCCTGCTTCCTGGAGGACTTTACCTAGGACAAATTTACCTTCAGGGGACTTTAGTTTCGTAGCAGATGATTTTATGCCTTTTGCCTGATGTATTTTTCATCTTACACATACATGCTAAATAAATATGGAGAAATAAGCCAATATCCTATCAGGATAGCAGTCTTTTTATATCTTTTTTTCTCCACTGAGACCAAAAAGTTTAATAACAGACTAAAGAATTAGAAGTTACATGCTGCCTTTTGTTTTATTTAATAGATAATTTCCTTTTAAAAAAAAAAAATCCTCAAGTCGCTTTTACAAAAGTATCTATAAGAGGTTTTAACACTTGTTCCCCAGAAATGCGGGATAGACTCCTTTGACCTACGTTGAAGGAAACACATGAAGAGTGCTGCACTTCACGGGAAAAAAGTGGAAAATAAGTAAAAGGTAGGATTTCTGGAGAGATGCTTGGAAAGGGTACAGGTTCCTGGTGGAGTCAACAACTATACTCTCCAGTGAATCCTGGTGTTGCTGTGATGACTCCATACACCTGAGGTGATGCCATGCACCCGTATAATCCGTTCAGCCACTCAGCGGGATTTAAGAATCAATTAGACATAATTTGCTTATTTTTTGTCAATCTCCTATCACTAGCAGTGCCTCCTGTTGTATTTCCACGATGGTGCCACTGGGACAGAGCAGTAGCCTCAGTGGCCGCGTGATGGTGAGAAGATGGTCAGAAGACTCCTGCGTGCAGCTGTAAAGAAAATGGGTCAGGGATGTGGCACCTCCTGGAAGCCAAGCCACAGCTGAAAAACACCAGCAAAGCACCCGCATCCAATGGCATTTCTCCACTGAACTTTATTCCGGGTCCTTTCCAGGGTGAGAAGTTTTTGAGAGAAGGATTTGTTATTATTAATGATAATAAAATCGGCCATGCCCTTTTCCCCACCTGCCTTCCCTCAAATCTCTCCGTGTTTGGTTACCTGCTGCTTCAGGGATCCCACACTCAGACTGTGCTGATAACTCAGGGAAGGGACCTTTTTCATTGAAAAAGGTGGGAAAAGCAGCTTCAAATGTCAGGAATTTCTCCCAGACGTTCAGCATCAGTATTTAAATTAAGAGGCTTAAAGCTCTCCTGAACTTTTCCAGGTTTTTTATTTTAGTTTAACTTCAGGAGTGGAGTTTTAGGCCCAGAATATCATATCTGCAGTGCCATCTACCGCGTCTTCCAGGGACTGCTCTGAAATAATGTTTGAGCTTGGAGGAGCCCAGCGGTCAGGAGCTCTTCACCCGAAATTCTGGAGGCGGGTGTTCGTGTGTGGGTAGGGATGGGGGAAAAAATTCAAATGGAAACCCTCGGGAACACTGGAAATAGCAGGAATGGAGGCTGGTTTTGCCAAAGTAGGAGAGAGGTAATCTTGTGGGTTAACCCCAACAGGCAGCTCAACCCCACACAGCCTCCTCCTCGCTCCCCCTCCATGGGATGGGGGAGAGAATCAGAAGGGTAAAAGTGGGAAAACCTATGGGTTAAGATAAAGACAGTTCAATAGCAAAAGCTGCACACACAAACAAGCAAAGTACCGAATTAATTCACCACTTTCTGATGGCAGGCAAGCGTTCAGCCATCTCCAGGAGAGCAGGGCTTCATCACACTTAACAGTGACTTGGGAAAACAATGGCCAAAACTTCAAACAACCCCTCCTTTTCCTCCTTCTTCCTCCAGCACAACACCATGTGGTCTGGGATACTTCTTTGGTCAGTTGGGAGAAGCTATCCTGGCTGGGATCCCTCCCAGCTTCTTGTGAATCCCCAGCCCAGTCGCTGGTGGGGCAGGGCGAGGAGCAGGAAAACCCTGACACTGTGTGAGCACCACTTAGCAACAGCGGCAACAGCCTTATGTTATCACCACTGTTTTGGTCACAAATCCAAAACATAGCCCCGTACAAAATACTATGAAGAAAATTAACTCTATCCCAGCCTGAACATGCACAGTTAAAAAGAAAAAAAAAAGGAAAAAAAATAAAAAACAGGAAAATTGCTTTTGTGTGCTTCTTGCATCTTGAAGTTAATGTCAATGCATCAAAAAAAATTATTAAAAATTATTTAAAAAACTAAAAAACATTTTCAAAGTCCTGAAAGGCAAAATAACAGATTTTCTTGCCCAAAAAAGTTTTTAGATTATTCCTGTCCTTTGCAAATCTCCCTGTGGAGAGCAGCCCTCTTCAAAAATCCTGGTGCCCAGTTGGTCTTTTTTCACTGGAGTAGTGAGACTGTGGCCCAGGGAGGAGGGCAAGGTCCCTTTGGCACTGCACCTCTGGCACTGCCACATCTGCCACTCATGGCCACGCCTGGGTCCAGAGCACCAGCATCGGCGGGAGCAGGGGTGATATGCCACGGTGACATCCTTGTTGCCTGACATAGGGACCAGCCTTGAGACACCTCAGCAGGGTCCTTTGGAGCTCAGCTTTTAACCTGCAGCGCTCAAGCTTGGCATTGGGGCCAGGGGTTTTGGTAGCTAAGGCTCCCTGAGGTCCAGCCCTGAGGGATGCCCTCTGGGGCGGGGACCCTCACTGACGCCTTACGTTTGTGGGCAGCACAACCGCATCCCACGAAACAGCCGTTAAAGCACGGAGACGGTCGGCATCTACCCAAATTGAGAAGATGCGGCAGATGTTACCCACCCGTGGGTAAGCTGGTAGCCCCCCCATCCCGCAAGCTCGTCCCGGTGCAGAGCACCCACATCCTCAGCGCAGGCGAAATCACCGCTCCAGCTGAGAAATAGTTCATGGCAGAGGAGCGAGCTCCCTCTGCTGCCCAAACCTCTGCCAGCGGCAGGCAACAGCCGGCAGCCCTTTTTTTTTTTGCCTGAATCGTCTTGAAAAAGAAAAAGCAAAAACCTAAAAAAAAAAAAAAAAAAAAAAAAAATCATGTTGGCTGGCTCTGGGGCGGGGGGGATGCCACCGTGGCAGAACCCACTGCATCTCATAACCTTCCTGTAAACCGGGTCCTGTGGCTTGATCCAAGCTGGTTCCTGGGCCAGACCATAATAATTAGGAGCCAACTGCCACCAGCACCCCCTCTCCCAGCCCCTGCAGCCCCCCAGAGCATCAGCCCCGGGGAGCTGGGGGTGGCTCAGCCTGGCCCTGGCAAAGCGCTCGCCGGGTCTCGAGCTGGCGCAGGGTTGCAGCGCGTCTGTCCACCCACAGCCAAGCGACATGTTTACCTTGGCTTGTTGTTGCTGCCAACTGTAATTAATTACAGCAAAAGGGCAAATTGCCGGTCCTTTGAATTATTTATTGCAGTCAAATGCAAGGCAGATCGCACGGGTCTGTGTAGCTATGTGGCTCTCCGGCGTCGGCTGAAGGATTGGTGTAATCCCTGTAAATTCATTAGCATTTATCAGCTCCCTGTTTGTGGTTATACTGCTCCACACCCACACACACATCCCCCCCCCTTTCTTGCCCTTCTCCCTCCATGGAGCAAAGATTTATCGCTGAATTAAAGCCGGAGAGCTCCTGGCCGACAAGCTGGGGAAGGAGGATAATTCTATTACTTGTCAGAGCAGTTGAGGGGCAAATTGTGTGCAATAACCACAGATCAGAGCACAGGCTCCAGAAGCGCAAGCTTGTGAGATGGCACGGGGAAAAAAACAAAACTGAAAATAAAGACCAGGCACATGAAATGGTGCCCAGGGCTGGGGTTTTCCTTGCTGGATGTCCATAGGAAGGAGGCTCATCAGCAAAACTACCCATGCACCCATCGCCCCATCTCTAGCATCACTCTGCACAGCCGTGGGTTGCATTATCTCATCAGTTTGTATCAGGGTGATGAGGAAGAGGACGATCCTGCCTGGAGTGAAGCCTGCACCAAGGTGGGAAGGTCTCCTACGGCCAGTGCCATGTTCCTGCCCCTCTCTATCACTGGCTGTAGCAACTGTGGGACAGAGCTGGGAACTGATCCAGCAGGAAACTAACTTTTTTGGAGGAGAAAAGTGGATCAGATCAGATTTTTCAGCCAGATCAGGTTTCTAGTGTTGATATAAAGAAGGGGACAGCTAGGGCAGTGGAGGCAGGAGCGTCCTCTTGGCAGTGGAGTGGACTAAGATCAGCTGAAACTGAGTGCCAGGCCATGGGCCAACTCACCTGGCTGGGCTGGGTCAGAAGCGTGTCTGCCTCAGCTACTCTGCCAGCGGCCGCTCACAATTTGCTGCTAAGTTTGCAGGACAACGGTCTCATCTGCTTATCCTGGCAATGTAGGGGCAGCCTTGGTGCTCAGAGCCCATTTCCACCTTTTCCTTTTCCTTTTCCTTTTCCTGTTCCTTTTCCTTCTCCTTCTCCTTCTCCTTCCCCTTCCACTTCCCCTTCTCCTTCTCCTTCTCTTTCTCCTTTTCCTTCATCTTTTCCTTTATCAGGGCTGTCAATATCAAGCAAATCCCATTTGGGAACAGTAACTTCAGTAGGGGACAGAAGACAAGACAATGCTCTGGCCACCTCTAAAGCATGAGACTAACCTGCCCTATGCAACGTCTAGATTTCCCCCCACTCTTGTGCTCTGCCGAACATGCACACCCCAATCCAGCAGAGAAGATACAGAAATCTGAACTGAACATGCACAGCCTTTTTTCAATTGTATTTATTGCTAGTGACACCTACCAGCTTCGTCTGCTAGTGCAGAAAGCAAATACAGCCTTGCTCTCTGCAGAGGATTTATGTTTCCTACAGCCCTCCGTGTTCAGGTTGCCCCATCAGCCCTTAGTCAAGGGTATATTTATCTCTGAGGGTTCTCTGTTCAGCTCTAGGGTCTTTTCCACCACTGTGGCCATCACATCTCACAGCCACAGCAAAATTTTCCAGCTGCTCTCCTTCTTTGGCACCCTGGCTTGGAGGTTTCAGCAGAGGGTGCTGCTTTTTGTCAAGGGTGGGGAAGGATTCGAGGGATGAGGATGGGACATGGGGAATAAACTCCAGGGTTGGTCTGTGAGTCTATAAGGTCCCAGATGTCCCCAGATCTGCATTGCTGTTGGTAAATTGCCTCCAGAAAGTTTCTTCCAGCATCCAATAGGCTGCCCAGGGAGGTGGTCGAGTCACCATCCCTGGATGTGTTTCAAAGTCGTGTAGATGTGGTGCTTAGAGACACGATTCAGTGGGGGACAGTTAATGGCTGGACTAGATGATCTTAAAAGTCTTTTCCAACCTAAATTATTCTATGATTCACCCTGACGTATGAGGATTTTGCGGCATTACGCCTGGTGCCGGGATGTTACCCATTGCTTACCGGAAGCTGTTTGCTGGGCATAGGACTCACCCGACTGATGGCACCTCCCATCCACGGCCAGCCACCATGGCCACACTCCAGGGTCACAGCCTCCCACTGCTGTCACCCAGGCTATTTCTGAGTGCAGGCTGGCCCATGCAAAATTTAAGGATGGAAATGCCAGTTCGGCATCTCTTCTGGTGTTTGCAAATTGTCACATCACAGGCTTTAGTCTGGAGGGTCTCTGCCATGCACAGGGAGGTTGGCGTAACAGTGGGACGCAATCTGGTTGTCTACCTTCAACGATTGCTGCTGAAAGGCTGAGAGTATTTATTTCCCAAGGTCTTCTCTTGCAGCCTTGGGTATAAATTTCTTTCCATTTATTCATCAAAGGCTCCACTCCTGTGCTGTGTTTGGGCTGTCAGCAGTTGCCTTGGACATTTAGGTCAATCACAGATATTATTTCTGTCTCTGGAGATGGCAGCTCTCATCCTGGGCCTTCAGCTTTGTGTCTTGCCTATAAATAAAACACCATTCATTCTCGGCACAGTAGGAAGAGGCAGCGATGAGCTCGAAGTGCCGCTTCTGCAGGGAGAGATGCTCATTTCAAATAGCTCGACCCCTCGAAGAATTATTAAGCCCCATATTAAGCATCCCTATTGCTTTAAGAGGAAGCCTGGTGAGAATTAGGGGGATAAAAATAGGCATTAGCGCTGCAGTGTAAGACAACTTGTATTTGCAGCTCATCACTCACATGCTGGACAAAACTCTGCATGGTGGAGATGTGCAGCGGCACTGGGAGAACCTGGTAAATGAGGGGAGGCAAAAGTCGAGCTTGAGGGGTGCAGAAACACTTGTATTTGCTTTAGTCCTTGTAGTTTAACACGTCTGATGTTCCTGGGGGGCTGAGTCCCCAGAATCAGGAATCTCACTGATCCAAAGACTTCAGGACCATGGGTCAGGTCAGTCAATGTTCCTGATGCTGACAAATACCAGTTTCCAGACCCAGTCTGACAACAGGCTACTGAGTCTTTTTCTCTGCAGATGAGTTATTTTGACATTAAAATAAAGTAAAAAAAAAAAAAGGAATAACTTTTAAATATAAGTACTAAACAGGAGTGTTTACTGGCGGATAAAAGGTTGCTCATCTCAGCGGTTTTTGGAAGAAGCTTTGTTGTCTGTAGAGGCAATAAATAGTTGCTAATTTGGGAGGCCGTCATTCTGCAGCCATTTGTTCTCTAATGGCCTATGGATGTAGATTTATGCACTGGTAAGTAGAAGAGGGTGCTTTTTTCTAATTATGCTGGGTATAAACAAATTTGAAGTATTGACTAGGAAAGGGAATTGGGAAAAGCTTGCAAAAAATGCTAAAATACACATCAGGCAGGCATCTGTTACTGTAAATTATTCCTACCCCAGAGCAGCAATGATTATAAGCTCTAGGTCTTTGTTTAATCTCTCACTTCCTTAAGAGTGTATGCATATTGTTTTGTCATTTATTGGAGTCATTTTGCAAAGTGGATCTGGGGTGTTTTCACAGAGGGTTTACATTGCACACGACTGACTGAGCTGATTCTCTTCCAGACACTCACGGATCCCCCTGCTGCATAAATTGGAGCTGAGCACTTTTTATTTCCTTGCAAGGGAAATGAGCTCTGACGAATGGGGATGAGATGAATATCACATTATTTGGGGACTGAGGCAAAGACGGGGGCCACAGAGAAAACATTTCTCAGGGGCTGGGTGGTACTCTCTCTTCTTGCTCTCCCTGCCTAACCTCCACGCTGAAATATTTCTCTCTACACTGAAATAATCTCCCCAACAACTGGTGATTATTGTATTAATATGCGACGAATTGCAATGCTCAAAAAACCTGACAACCCTCCGCCTTTTAGATTTCCAGCTGCAATGGTGAAATTTGGACCAAATTTTGGCCAGGAGAACCTGGGGAGCTGCTGGAGTGGGTCAAGCACCTGCTGTGCCTGAAGCCAGGTCGGCCGGCCCTGCGGCCACCCTGCATCTCAGCATCCCTCCTGCTCCCCGAGCTTTGCCCTCGGCCAGCAAATCCCAGATGAGCCCACGGAGGGGTCCAGCCTGCCGTGCCACCCAGCTCGGATCAACTCTCCCCATCCTCCTCAGAAAAGCATAGATTTTCCTGTTAGCTGCAGTTCCTATTCATTGCTGACAGATCCATCACTGTGAGCCCCAGCTCTTTGTAACTGGTTTGTCCCCCCCTGTAATTAGTCCATATTTAATCATTACCAAGGATAAAAGGCAGGGACATGTTGCAGTCATCCTCGCAAATCATCCTTCGTCCAGATGGCCCACAAAGCACATTGTAAACCTCATTAACAGATTGAGCCAATTAATTATCTGGTATGGGAATCACTTCGCTAACCACCGAAGGCAGCTGCCTCCAGGAGGGAATGCAGGCAGGGAAAGACCTGCAAACCTCAGCCCCAGCTGCTGGCCAGGGAAGGGATCAGGGTTGGCAATGCTGGACATTGTTGCCATTTTTCCAATTTTTAATTAAAGGCTGGTAATGCTGGTTATTTAGCTGAAAAACTTACCCTTGTCTGCCCCAAACGGGGAGCCATTTAGACTGAAATGCATGAGTATTTTGGACCACGCCAGCAGTGGGGAGCAGTTTTCTCATGGCCTTAGATGTACTTCAGCTGCATCGCATTTCTTTTTTTGTACCCCAAAGTAAGCAGATTAAAAACCAATTTTTTTCTCAGTCTAAAACTCAGTACCTATTGATAAACTTGTAATGAATTTGTACTCTAGGCTATTAATTGCCTTGCAGATGTTTAGCTATAGGATTCCAGTGCACAAGGGGATCAATAGATGTTGAGATTAAATTATCCAACTGTTTCAAAACCCAAATAATCACTGCTTGAGCTTGTTTAGTTTGGGCCCAGGACAAAAGTCAATTCCTTCCCTGTGGACATTTCTATAAAGTACAGTTGACATAAGAAATGATGAGACTCTGGAAAACTAGATTGAGCTGTAAATATTCAGCTCTGCAGTGGATCCGAGAATAATAATTTAACTTTCCCTAATGCCCAGCTCTCAGAGTGCTTAACAAACTCTCTATTCTTGGCAATCCTCAGCTGTTTAACAATTCAGAGCCCCTAATCCATAACTTGGGAGGGAAAAAATGAAGATTTGGTTCAAATAAACCCCTAGTTGATGGAGTTAGAAGAGCTTCACTGTGGCATTTGCAATCAGCTAAAAAGAACAGAAAAGGATGGAGAAAAGTGTCCCTGTCTGTAGGTATCTATAGCTACTCCAGATAAGCTCTCCTACCATTTTTTTTCCTCGCTTATAATTTACTATTTTCTAGCACAAGCATCCCCTAGAAGTGTTTGCGTGATCCTACCAGCAGTTTCCACCTCCTCTCCCTCACCTGAACCCTCCCTGGCTCTTTTCAGCCCAAGAAACCACAGCAACCCCTCTCCTGATGCTTAAACAGACACGGCATCCATTTACCCTCTCAAAGTCCCCAGTTTGCCCCGACACCTAATCAGAGTCCTTGTCACCTATCTCCTTCTTGGCCGGGGTGGGAATTTTGCACCATGTTTGAGCCCTGGGAGCAGCCCGGTGACTGGGAACAAGCAACGCTCAACCCAGTGCCTTTCAGTGCAGAAGCAACACATGGTTTTTAACCCGAACACGGCAAAAGTTCACCCAGGACATCTGCCCTGCCTGCATGCTGGGGAGGGTCCTACAGCACATCCGAAGCAGAGTCGGGAATCAAATGCCTCCTTCCCAGAGAGGTGCTCCTTCTTCGAGTTTCTCTGCCTCGTCCCAGGTGGTGCCGCGTCCTACCCCTCACAGGGATAATGTGACGGGGGGGGGATCTCTCTGCTGAGCTCTCTCTTGGTCTTCTCAGTACCTTTTTCCTCTGTTTCTTGCTGGCAAAGAGCTCGGTTGTTGTTATAGCAACCTCAGTGCGGTTAAGTCTCTAAAGGCAAGGTTTATAGGGAGAGGCAATATCTTTTATTAGGCTGGCTGATACAGCTGGAAGAGGAAAATAAAAGGGAAAAAGAAAAAGAAAAAAAAAAAAAAGAGGTAGAGAGCAGCGCTCTGGTTCACAAGCTTATCACAGGTCTCCAAAGCTGTGGTCGGAGGATGACAAAGTGGGCACGGAGGAGAAAGAGGTGACACACATGGACTTGGTGTGGGTACCTGGGAAGGGGCAGACGTGGCCAGCGCAGGCTCGGCCAGGCTGGCAGGATGGCAGCCCAGCAGCTCAGGCATTACTGGAGTGCTAATCTGATTTTATCTGGTGGAAAGCAGGAATTCAGTGGGAAATGAGACCCATGTTCAATGCTGGCTCTTCCTGCCAAACACCAGCATGATGCTGGTTTGCCTTCACTGCCCTGGTACCACCACAGCATCCCCCAGGCACTGGTGGGGTGGTCACAGCTGCTGCTGCAGGCAACACTACATCCAGTGCCAAAATAACCCCAGTCTCTCTGATCTGCTGTGCATCTGATCGAACTACGGAAAGCAAACCTTGGCAGCACCCACCCTAAGTGGTCCTCTCAGGGTACACTCCCCACCTGATGTATTGAAGGCAGCAGAAAACACTCCAAGGAGCTAATCAGCAAGGTAGCTCCTGGGTCATCTTCTGGTCTAATCCCCAACCCCAATTTCAGACCTTCAGCTGTGCCCACTGGTTCTCGGCTCTTCTTCCAGTGCATCTCCAGGAGCATCGAGTGTCTTCTTGCTCAGGTCCCACCTGACCTGCTCCGTTTGCTTGGGATCTGATCTCTGGCATCCATCAAACATGAGCCACAGCTTTCAGGTGCCTCGTCACTCAAGCAGACAGCACTCCTGATGTTGGTACATCCCCATCAATCAGCCTGCCATTCTGGATGAAACCCACCTCCTAATGCACAACTGTATTCACCTGAATGGTATCTGCTGACTGCCAGCATGTCTATCATTCAGACTGTCAGTTTTCAGTTAAATTTATGGCTTGATGATAATTTTCTATAAACACTGAACTCAGGGAAAAGCTTTGCAGGCACTGATGTGAAAGCTCTTTTCTTTCTGTCTGGTGTTTCTAATCTTCAGTATTGCTCAAGTGGAAAGTCATCTTTCATTTTGCATATTCTTTTCTGTTTAACTATGCCTTTGTAACCTCCTGAAAGGAAAAGCAGATCACGCAATAATTCATAGCCTGTCTGCTGAAGAAAACACAAGTGCATAAAATAAATGTAAAGGAATTCAGCATTAAACAGGTGACTCTGGGGAAGGATGGCCTGTCTGTGTGGGGAACGGGTTTGCATGTGGCCCAACAGAACAACGTTGGATGGAGTCAGCTCTTCCAAGACGAAACTGAAAAGAGAAGCAAGGTTTGTGGCGGCTGATTTCTTCTTTGCAAGAGGAGGTGAAGTTACATAAGGTTATCTAAGGCAGTGCAAGACTTCCTTTTTTTTAATAGCTGCAACAAATTTTGTTCCGACAGGTTTGATGACCACAGATGCTCAGGGATGACACCATCGCTCAAGGTGCTGCAGGGTGCTGCTGTAGTGGCTGCACAGCAGCAGCGTTGCCCTCGCACACTCCACCCAACAAAACGCTGCTTTAAAGAAAAACCTTTTGTGTTGTTTGCTCCCTGTAAGGGTGGTGGATGATATCTCCCCTTGGTTGTAGAGTCTGAAATTCAGCTGCTGTCTGAGGCATGTTTGTGCAGGGCCAGTAAACCTCATGGAGAGGTCAGTAATGACCAGAAGGCAAATGTACCTTCTGGGCTTGGGCAAATCTGTCTTTGTTGACAATTCCATGGGTAGGTTGGTTGATGAGACTTGGGCTGGCCTTCAGCACAGCTGCCACAGGCCTGGTAACCACCAGGAGGAAGGTAAGGACAGCTGTGTTTTGTTTAAATCCCACCGGGATTTTTGTTTCTACCCACAGCAGAGCCTCACACCAAGCCTAGTGGAGCTCTTCAAGCCCCCACCACTGCAGTTACAGCAATCACCTCTTTCCAAGGCACCCAAGGGGTGGTCTTTTTGAGTTTCGGAGCAGAAGCAGGGGACCATGAAGGACACATGCACAGAGACACAACTGCTGACTCAGCAGGGCAAGTCCCAACCTTTGCTGGTCCTTAAAGCAAGGGCTGTCTGGATACCTGAGGTGGGATGCCTCAGCAAAGCTTGACTCCAGCCCTGCTGCTCTCATGGAGGGAAGAAGTTGGGCTATAAATAGTCCTATGTAGCCCTGACTTCTTAGCAACAATGGAAAATAGAGCTGGATTTCACCAGAGCATCTGAAGTCATACTCAGCAGAAGTATGTCTACTTCCCCATCTATTTTCTGCATCTCCCATCTGTCCAGCCTGGGCCAGCACTGTCTCACTGGCCACTCGGCAGCAGCCACACCGTCCACCAGCACGTACCACTGGCTGGTGAATTTGGCATCAATGTCTCACATGCATCTTAGTGTACCTCCCATCATGTGTGTTGGTCAAGCTCTTTCCCTACTGTTGGCCTAGCAGCCTCCACAGTCCCCAAGAAACACCTGGAGGAGGTCTTTTGTAATTAAGGTGAAATTACTTCCATGAACAGACAAACTCCCTCCTGGTCATGTCAGGAGGGTTCATACAGCTGGGTCTGTGCAGAGCAAGCTTGCTCTTAGCCTCCCTGGAAACATGCCAGGTGATGGAGGACACACTGAGGTTCTACTACAGCCCAGACAAAAGTCTTACCAGATGTGTTGATTATTTTCATAAATTCCCGTCAATATTAAACCACAGTTGAAAAATCCCAAAGACCTTGGAGCATAATTTTTAAGACCACCCTTCACCCGAGTTTGTGAACAGCTTGCCTAAAAGTAACAGATTTAGCCCTGATTTCTCTCACTAAAAATGCTTTTCATTTAATCCAGGACATTAAACTGTTTCATCACTGAGGAAGCAAACAGTTTTGGGAGAAAGGGAACAACCCCTATTAGTGCCTTCGTGCAGACAGTTTAGGGCAAGATTGGCATGAAATCACTGCTTTCCATTGCAGATTTAGTTCTTTACCTCCTGTTGAAATTACCAGGGAGTTTACTCTGGACTTCTCCTGGCATAAGGGGGTGCAATTTGGCCCTATAAGTTTGGCCTGAGGTGGTAGGGACTGGACTTTGGGAAAGGGGCAGGATCCAGACTGAGACCAGCAAAGAGTTCCTGAGCAACAAAACTAAAGAGCATGGGATTCAATCTAGATGATTACCCCAATTCACAGACCATTACGCATCCCTTCCTCCACTCTTCATCCATTTCTGTGAAGAGGAAATTGCACAGGAAACAGGGGAAATAGCTGTTTTCGTTGGTCCCTTTGAGAGCACAATTAGCAGAGCATCAGAAAACTGCAACAGGGAGCATCCATGTGCCAGCAGGATGTTTCCAACATCTCTCGTGTGCCCACTGCAGTCTTGGCTGACGAGAAGAAAGTCCTCCCCTGGTCCCAAGCTGCCCCCCAAATAAGTCCTCAAGAGTCAGGAAGGGTAGGAATCATGCTCTTGGCAGGAGAGCAGCAGCCCGCACTTCAGAGCAGAAAGGGCAGGTACATTACAGCGTCTTGGCACCATAAACCCCATTGCAGGTTGGAAGAGACATCAGGCTGGCCCACATGGCATGCAACAGAGTTATAGGCTCAGCCTTTGGTAGATGCTGAAGTGCTTTTTGAGGCATCAAGGACTTTCGCTTTAACCACAGAAACCGAAGAGAGGACGATGTTGTATCCTAGATGGGAAGGTCGCAGTTTCTCAGCATTGCAACTCCTTGTCCTAAATGCTGCTGCATTCCGGCTGTATGGTACTATCCTGTACTGCTTACTGTCTAATTGGATCAAACTGACTCTGATTACATTTAGGGAGCTGATAAATAGCATATCTGAAAGCCACTTGCCCATTACAGCCAAAGCAGCCCTTGCCTGTAGGGAGTTAATTAAAGCCAAGACTATAAAGCTTTTTTTGCTGCTGTGGAACTTGGCTTTTGGGGGCAGCTGGAGGCATCAGTCTGTATGGAAACAATCTGAGGAGCCTACACAGAGTTATTTCCATTTAGAAGCACAGTTAGCACTGCAATCCCAATAAATCATGAAGCTGACGTGAAGCCTTGCTCACAGCTTGTCTAGAACCTGTCACCAAAGCAGGTCCAATTAGAATATGTTGACTGCGTGACACTAACATATTTGGCAAAAGTCCTTGGTTTCCACAATATTTTTTTCTGCAAGAGCTTCATTGTTCTAGGATATTGGATAGGGAGGGGAAAGGCAATGGCAGAAAATATACAAAAGAAACTGCATGGCCCAGCAGAAAGAACATATGGGGAGCTGGGAGCAAAAGCCTCTGAAATTAACAGAGTAAAGATACCAGCCTGTATCCTTTTCCAGCTCAGGAATATGCTAAACACTGTTATTCTAAAGTGGGTCTCTGAAATTCTTTTTTTATTTTTTTTGAAGACCTTACTGTTTTTTTTCCCAACAGGTGATGAGCAGGTGACCTAGCCCTAAAGTAGCTGGGGAGACAGGCAGGACAGCATTTCCATACTGCTCTCCCTTCTCAAACACGTCTTCCTTGAAATTAGAAAGTCTGTGACCAAAAAGGGTCTAGGTATTAGTGATGGTGCTTGTGCTGTAGGTGATATTATGCTGCTACCACCAAGAGCCCATCAACTTAGACTAGAAAACAAGTAGTTGAAGCTGATCCCCTCTCTACTGGATTTTATGTCACTTCGAGAACTTGCAAGCATAATTTTGTTTCCCCTGGGCAAACAACCGGGTATGGTCTGTTTGGTCCATAGTTAGGGATGATCCTCAATTGTTCCTGGGTTCCAAGCCCTCAGAGCTGCCCTTAAGCCACCAAAGATTGCATCTCACCTTGGAAAGGTGACTTGAGCATACCAATATCATCTACTCGCTGGCTGTTAGGACTGCACCTAGGCATAATTTTCTCAGGTCTTCAGAAAACTGAGCTCCGGCAGACCACTGCGTATAATAACATCAAAAACTTGGAGAATTTAAGCCATTTGATCTGATCCCCACTCAGTGTCACATGCCAGATTCACCTCATCCTGGGCAAACTCCAGTCCAGAAGGTAAGAGGTAGCTCACATGCACCTTGCTGAAGACCAGCTTACATGTGGCTTCTGGAACATCATCAGCCAGGCTGGAGCAAGGACCAAGGGAAGCAGTGGACCATCCCCATGATGCCACAGGTAGAGAAGCCTCAAAGCATTAAGAAATCAGGCTGAGGCCAAGTGTAGCAGGGACAGAATCAGGTTCAAGTCAGCCTATCCCTACAAATAACCTGTCCCTACAAATTGAAGCTCCGAGCTGGACAATAAATTATAGCTACATGCCCGAAAGAGACAGAGCTCTACAGATGTTAATGGTGATTTACCCACCCCAGGCACCCAACATGGGCAGTACACTCTCAAAACTGCTCTTTTTCTCACTGCTACCTCCTGATTTCCACCTTCCAGCCCAGAAAAGGATCTTTGTGGAAATAGATTTTATCCTATACGCTTGAAATGAGGATCTAGAAACAGGGGAATTAATTGGAAAATGATTGAAGGTTATTAAAGGGGTTTGCATGGCTTTGTTTAATGGTGGAAGATTAAACACAAATGAGAGCTGCCGACTGGAGCTCAGCAGCCGGGAGATCGTGGTGACCCCAGGCTACCAGCAAGCCTGGCAGAGCTGGATCCTGCCCAGCATATGTGCAGCACGGGGCCTTCTCATTTTCCTGGTCAAGCAGTGAAAGCCACCCCCTCGATGTTCTCTCCTGAACTTGCAAGCCAGCCTCAGGCGCCACAGAATTAAATAGCATTGTTTTCCAACCCGGCATAGAGCCCTCGGGGCGTTTTCCCAGTATGGCACAAAATCTGTTACCTCTCCATAGCTGGCCAGGGGAGACAGGAGATGGGGAAAGCAGCAGGAAGGATACTTGCCTCAGACCTCAAGAAAATGACCTAGGATAAATAATGCGTGTCCTGGTATGCTTACACCACGCGGCCCAGACCCTAGTTCTCGCACACTGGTTTCCCAAAAACCATCACAGTTATACATCCAGCCACAAATCCTCATGTCTCCAGGAGCCAAAGTAATGTTAGGGCCAAACGAGCTTGAGGTATTTTTGTGGCTTGCTCATGTGAAACAAAAAAACAGATCAGTCCTTCGGTCCTTCCTTTTGGTGAATTCCCTTCGCCCAAGGCTGCCTTGCCCTGCCACAGCTCCAGGGATGGTGTTGGCGATTTACGAAGGTGAGCTGGGATCACCACGCACCCGCCTGTGTGGCAATGTCTGTGCAGATGACACCTCAAATGAAATATCAAAGTCTGTTTCTTTACTTTCCTCGTCATATTGCAAGCATGCAAATACATCCCAGGTTAGATGGAGTTGTTGAGGGCTCTTCCTCTCAGCAGTGTCTAGAACTTTTTTCCCCCCTTAATATTCTTTGCAACTCAGCTTTTTATTTTATTCTGAAATCTTTCTCACCAAGTCAACATTGATTTATTTGGAGAGAAAAAATGATCTTTTTTTTTCATATATTCTTCCCATTGCTACCCATTGCTTCCAAAAGAGACATCCCACCCCTCTGCTCCTCCAACCCTCTGCTCCTGCCCATCTCCTCCCTTGCTCTGCTTAGGGTATTTGACAGGCTGCTTTCTGAGCCAACTAAACTCACTAACCCTGGGGAAAACAACTCGGTCTTCCATGCAGCATGCTTTTAATGTGGGTTTCACGATCTGAGCTGCTGTAGTGCAGGGGCAGACAGATGTCAGTCCTGGGTTGGGAGGAGCAGGAGGGCTCTCAGGTTCTCCCTGGATCCCAGGGGGTGCATGAGAGCCCCATGATGGCATGCACAGCCTCCCCAAGGCCCTGGAAAGGCTGTCCAACCCTAGCCACAAGCTGTCTGCCACAGCTCTGCTCCCAGGGATGCACAGGCTGCAAGTCACCGCACACCTCTGGTTGTGAGGATGGGGACCGTCCATCAGGCAATTGCTTGTGGCTTAATACAGATGAGCATCTATCCCATCACCATCACCTTCCTTCAGTTTTGCTTCACAGATCATACAAGAAGATAGATCACTGCTTTTTTGTTTTGCACTCTAGGCAGTCCATCACTCCTCAGACTGACTTTCTGCTTTTATTAACACAGATCCATGCCCATAAAATGCAAATCAATTACCTTGGATCCTCTCAGCCGCCCAGACTCATGCCACATCTGCAGGGTCTGCAATTGCTCTTCCAGGTGTCTGCTGCCCATCTCAGCAGATATCATCTTCTTGCCTTCAGAAATGTGTTTTACAACTCCTGGTCTCCAATGAAAACAAAACCTGTTCTGCACAAGTAGGAAAACAACAAAATATGAAAGCCCTCCACAAACCCAGTGTGGCAGACGGGACTTTATCGCTGTTGATGCGAGCTTTTGCTCTGACATTTTCCTGATGGACAAATATCAGCTCAGCAGAGCTACCCACTGGGAGCTAAGCAATAATTTTATGGAGTAAATACAACCTTGTGGCAGAGAACGACCTGTCCTGCCTGAGAACGTTGTCAGCAGCGATTGCACCAATACAGCTGGTACCTGCTCCTCATTCGGACTTGCGTTCTTTATAGGAACCTTCAGGAGCTGCCAGTTGAGTGCTATTCCACCAGCCCTGGCTCTGGATTAAGCCTCCTGCTGGTACAGAGCCTCGGGCAGAGAAAAGACAGATGTCTGGGAGAGGGTTGACATACCCTTGTCACCGCAGCTAAAAACCTGGCTGGAACGGTGACTGCGTGCCTCCAGCAGAAAGCATGTCTAGGTAGAAGATGGGTCTGGGGGGCAAGTCAGAACAACAGGATGCAGTGAATCCATGCAGCATTTCCTCCTCTGGCACCAAACCCTTATGTGACCTTAGTCACATCACTTCATTGCCCAGTACAACCACTTTCCTGCCTCCAAAATGGGAATGTTTACTCTTTGCTCCCACCCTTTTGCCTGTTTATTTCTACTCGGACTCCCGGGCCTTGGCAGCTGCCACAGCTTCTTGCCGTTCCTCGTACGTACAGCTCCTGCCACCACTGGGTCCATCAGTCTACAGGGACACTGGTGCAGTAAACCCCAGAGTGCCTGTGTTTTAAGTGCTCTTAAAAATATGGGGAGCAAGACGTCTGCCGTTACTGCTATTCACTGCCTCCAGCTGCTGCTATGTATTTCCCCGTGAAGATAATAAGGCAAAATATTTCACACCAAATGGTCTTTCTCCTTTTCTCTCCTCGGCAAACACACTTTGCACTTGCTCATTAACGAACGTACACCATCCACATCGACCAGGGCTGGCGCTGAACTGAACTTCGAATGCCTTTTCAGTGCCATAGCCTAGTTAATAATTACTTTTATGACTCACTCCACTCCATGCTGCTGGAGCACCATTAAGAGAATTGACAGCACAAATAACAGAAACATTAAGCCTAATGATGTTGCGAGTGTTAGCCCTGCTAAAGTGCTGGTGGTGTCACAAAAGAAGAGCCTTTCCCTTTAGCAGTTGTCCCTCCCAAGGGGGGGTGTTTTCTCCCCATCCCCGGCATCGCAGAGGAAAGTCACCTTGCTGCTCCTTTGGGGTGTGACAGTCGGAGTGTGGGGTGCACACATACACGCACATATCCGCGTGCCACGCGTGCTCACCCTGCAGCCATCCACATTTCGGAATATCTTTGTTCCCAATCCGTAGACTCTCAGCATCCTCAGTTTCAGTGTTGTCCTGCAGCTCCCCACCCCCCTGGCACCTTGGAGGGTCCCTCCACCGGCCGTGCCCCACAAGCAACTCACAGGCTTGCCCTCAGCTTGCCTAAAATCATCAGGGAAAATGCACCATTTTGAGCCACTTTCCTGGATTTCCCTCCCAGTGGCACGAGGGCAGAGGGGTGCCCAACACCTGGCCGACAAGTGGATGGTTAACTGCATCTCTGGACGCATCTGTCTCCAACTGAATTCCTGTCGATTTCCTTTCATTTCCCCACTACTTTATAATTCACAGGACCGGATGTAATACTTCCCAAACTAGCTTTAAATAGCATATCTAAGGATCGCAAAGCTTTTTGGATGAACAGAGTGTGACAAGCCTGATAGATTTAAGACTATTTAAGAACAAGAGACTTTGGTTCAAGCAGGGAGGTTTCCCTGCTGTTATTTCCCGAAAGCAAAACTGTTTCTGTGAAATAGGCATTTCCTTTTCTTTTAACGGGAAAATTCAATTTGTCTTCCTTTTTTCTTTTCCAGTTCCTCCTCTTTGCCTTCATTGCCACAAATTCCCTAATCTTGTTATTCTTGGGTGTTGGAAAAGTGTAATCATCTGAGCCATGAAATCAAAGACAGCAGCAACACTTCCAGGGAGGTGACTTAAGTCAGAGGAATTAATTCTCTCAGCAGACAGCTCTTATTTAGAACAAATATGATTTTCGGAACTGAAGCCATGTTTTTAATGAGGGTCTATGAAAATACATGTAGCCCAGAGCTTCTGGGAAATTCAGCGTTATGCCAGAGAAATGCATCATGTAAAGGAAAACAATAGCCAACAATATCATTCAGTAAGTTCATCGCTCAGTTCCCTGCAGAGAAAACCCCTCTCTGTATCTCTCCTCCTCGGAGATGGCTTCCACGAACAAAGGAATTTACAGCTATTTATTGCGTGGCTGAATTTGGTCCACCCAAAAAGTGCATTTTGAAGTTTAACCGAGAGAAGAGATTTTTTTCCCTCCCTTTTTTCCAAATGAAGCCAGCACGCATGAGCAGACAGGTCTTGACACAGCACAGGTTTAAGGAGTGGGAGTCCTTGCCCCGGGATGCTACAGATGTTGAAAATTAGGGGTTTTTTTTTCCCGCAAAAAGCAAGAGCAATGCTTTGATTTGAGCCGAGCTCCTTTTGAGCTCTGTGCTTCAGTTTCCCTGCTCAGCTGCTGTCTTTTTCTTCACCCAGAGCAGGGTCTGCTTTACTTCCACCTAGTGAAGTGCCAGGGGCATGGAGGGGACCACTGGTCATCACCATGGTGCAAGACCACATTCAGAGGGATTTCCAGGCATTTATGGCCATGAAAAAGGATTTATCCAGCAAGGAAGCAGCAAAAATTTGTCTTGGCTTCGGGGCTGGTGGGTATTTTCAGATGAAGGATAAGAAAGAAAAGCCATTTGGAGACCATGGTGCAGCATGAAGCTGGGAGGGCAGCCTTGAGGAGCTTTCTGTGCTCTGTTACCTGGGTTTACCTTCCCGGAGAAAACAGCTCTGCCGCTCCCAGGTGCAGCTGTAATTGCCAGCCAAAGGTTATTTGTCTCTAGTGAACTCGGTGGCCCCATGAAAGATTCCCAGCACAGAAGCTTATTTGCACAGCCACCACGGGGTGCAGGCAGCAGCGACGTGCCCACCCCTATGGAGGCTGCAGAAACCAGAGCCCTTGGGTCTGCTGGCACCACATCCGTTCCATGAGCAAAATCTGCCTTGGAATAGAGAGTGCAGAGCCCCAGAGACAGCAAACAGGGTAGAGCTTGCAGTGGGAGAGGGAGGATCATGTCCTAATGGCAGCATCATGTTTGCCTGGCTCAGCCGGTGATAAAAAGGTGAACCATAGATCATAATGATTTCTCATACCAAGATAACAACAGAGGAGGATTTGTCTCCAAGAGAAGCATCTTTTCTGCCTATGTGCCAGCAAAAGAAATCATTTTTCTGTCTGACTTTATAGCAAACTTCATCAAATATCCATCTGGCACCAGGCCAGAGAGCTCCATATGAAGCTGTGTTCACTGTCAGAGCAGACTGATGCCAGAAACTCCAGCAAAGATTTCAGCTGGAGCAAGCTCCTGCAATGCTTTTGGAAGGGTGTGCAGATCTCTGGAGGCACGGCTTATTAAAAGCACCAGCGCAGAGAGATCTGGCTTTTTTGGACCTGACTGAAAAGGGGGTCTGATAAGGAACTGTAGCCCCAAAGCTGCCTTTGCAGTTTGGGCCTCGTGGAGGCAGAGCCCGGCAGGATCTCATTTTAGGGGTGCCTGGAGGATTGAATAATAGACCAATTCTCAAGTGTTTGGATTGGAAATTGCATCTGGGAGCTGGGAACTTTTTTTTCCTGGCAAAAGCATCATGAGAACCAGTGTCTTCTCAGGACAGGCCAATTTCAAGAAATCAGAATTTCTCAATGAATATGTGCTCCCTGGAAAAACTCCCGGGGACTCTTTGTGTGCAAGGATGCCTTGAAAAATATAATCTGTCCTCCCTGCCCTGATGCCCTCTGTGCTTTGAGAATTCAAAGCCATATCAGTGTGTGCAAGGTCCCACAGAGAGAGACTGAGAGTGATTACAAGTAGCAGGAGATCTGCTGACGACAATGGCAAAAATCTCCTCTCCACGGACTCTGTAAATTAGACTGAACAAAGCCATGAAAATGAGGCCGTAAGGAGCAATTCTCACTGACCAGCCCTGATGGTCCAGCTGTCTTCTGCAGCGCAGTGGCTCACTGTGAGCCTGGGTGAGCAGCCTCCTGCTCCTCTCTGGAGCTCCCTGGGTCAGCAGCGGGAGCAGCTGGGACAGCAGAAGCCCCCAGACTGGCTACCACTGCATGGAGCCAGTTTGCAAGAGTTTGAAATTGATAATAAAATGAAACACGTCAAGCTCCCAGCTTCCCTAAGAAGTGTAAGAGAGCAAATGGTGTGGGACAATGCCAGAGGTGATGCTCCATATCCTTGGTCCATCTAGAGAGGGGTGCTGCTGCAGAGGATGAGCATCCACTGTGGCTTCACATCACCCTGGGGATATAGGCAGAGTGTTACTCAGACACCATTCCAAACAAGGAACTCTTTTGGGGTCATCAGTCTGGTAGCCAGGAGTTTTAGAAAACAGATATGCGAGCCTCTCCTAGAGCCTGCTGGAGTGGGGCAGCCAGCAGTGTCCAGGGGTCTCTCTCATGGATGCTGGAAGCTCAGCTGAGCTGACAGCATCTGACAGCTGGAGAAAACCAGCCTTTCAGCTTCTAAGTTGAGCACATTTGCTATGGACACACTGGAGACTAATGACATAGAAGCGCTTTTTTTTTTTTTTTTTTTACCTGAAGGGCTTTGCAAATGGAAATTTCACATTTTCATGGATATTTTTGCTCTTTTGTGTTTTGGGGTTTTTTTTCCTCTGCCAGGACTTATCCAGGGAAAAATATCCCATTTCTTACATAAGAGAGACCTGGAAGGTTTCCACCTTTGCTGTGGACTTGTGAATCCTGCAAAAGAATGGCAGTTCATGAGCACTCATGGAGCTCCTGGGCCAAAATCAGAATGACAGGCCAGAGAGGGAGGTGAGCACTCCTGGGGAAGGGTGAGCATTTCACAGGAGGGAAAGGGTCAGTCAGTTCAGCCTAATGAAAGGGAAGCCCTAGGAAATCTGCAACAAATACAAAACATTTCAGGTATACAAGTTTCCAGGAGGCAAAAAGGTATCTCAGCTAAAAGCCACCATTGGTACAAGGATAAAAGGGCATAAACTAGCCACAAATAAATCTGGGTTGGGAATTAGAAAAAGCTAATTACATTTCATGTAATGTTTCTGTTTTATTCTTCCAGATGGAAAGAGATGCTCAGCTCATGGTCCAGGTTAGTGCTGGGCAGCTGTCGTGGCAGGAACGCTACAGGCTGCAAGCCCAGGGCAGCAGCAGTGGATGATCAGCAAACCCTCCTCTGTGCTTTTCTCTCTGGTCCCACTTTTAAAAAAGAAAAACCCTTCCAGGGAGTTCTTCCTAATGACCAAAAAAAAATCCTTTCTGAAGGGAGCAGGTTTCCATTTTACACACATTGTCAGTGGAGCCTTCTTAGCCAGCTCATTTCCCAGGTCTTTAACCAACCAGCCTGCCTGGAACGGAGAGATTTCCTCTCATCTCAAATCACTTGGCTGCACATGGGAGAGGAGCCCTTTGACGAGGTGAATTTGCAAGGCTCTCAAATCCTCTTTATTCTCACAGTGCTATCCCTCCTTGACTCATCTCCAAGAGACCATGTTGTACTAAGCCCAGAAGGAGCACGGAAAAGTGATGGCACCAGTCCTAGAAATACACAAACACACATGGATACAGCTTCCATCCCTTTCCCCGCACTATAAATTAAAAATCATCTGTACCCAGGACTGGGAAGGATCAACTAAAATAATCCAGTCCCGTCCTCCATCACTGGAGAGGCTGAATTCAGAACAGCCCACAGTCCTCACCCACCCCAGCCCCCACAAACCTGCTCATCCTGTGTCCCTAATAAGCTGGAGACCCATAATTCACATCTGGCCTGTTCAGGTACGCAGCTGGGGGTTGACACACACGTGCAGAAAAAAAAAGGGCCTCGTGGGGCTATTCCTGTGTTCTCCAAAGCAATGATAGGGGGAGTTCATGGTGGGACTAGTGTTTAGGCAGCCAGGGCTTCAAGGACCAATGGCATCCAAGAAGCAACATGAGCTCTTAGGGATGTTTTTTCCTTGCAGCTAGTTGCACTGGCTAGAAAATCAAGCAGGAGGATGAGGAGCACAAGGCAAAATGACTACAGACAGCCTTGGGGCACACACAGTCCCGGGGGTAAGGAGAGGGTGGTTGGTAAAGAGAAGGCGGGCCAAATGCTCACTGAGTGCAATTATTTTAATGGGTCCGTCTTTTCCAAATTCCACATTGCACACATGTAAATAGTAGTTTTAAAAAAGACTCACACCAGAAACTCTGACTTGGAGCACAAGAAATTCTCCCTGTCTCCTGCTACACAAGGAGGTACAAGATTCACAACAACATTAGTCACAGCCGATCACGGAGGCAGACAGACAGACAGACATGGCAATCCCAAAAGACAGAAAAAGGCAAAAGCAGGGAGGGCATTCATGCTTTGGAAGGCAGCAGATTTTCTTATGCCCACCGTGCTGTGCAGACAGGCGGTTGGAGTCACAGCTTGGTCTACAGACCCACCACGGCGGGGGATCAGCATCTCACTGGTCCTACAACTCTGCTTGCCCAGGTGCCACCTCTGCTGGTTGCTGTCTCTTAGGTCCCGAGGGCATGAACTTCCAGAGCAACACTGGCTTTCCGGCAACCTGCTTGTGCAGTGCAGGATGCGCCAGGTCCCGGGGCTGTGTCAGGGTTCCCCGTATGGTACTGGCTGTGATGCCGCAACGCAAGTGTGAACCACACTAAACTCCTAGCTGGCCCTCAAAGTCCTTCTTCTGCCCCCATTCCTGCCCAATGACTTTTGCCTTCGACTTGTATGGGATCTGCCATTGTATTATCCATCACTGACAGCATTTCATGGTGCAGCTGCGGTAAGGAGTGATTCCAGTATGTCCACACCAGATTTGGTTTTCAAGCCTTGAGCAAATAGAGGAAAGAGTTATATGGTTACTGCTGGTTTTTCTATTTTTTTTTGGCTCCAAGTGCTCAAAGAAAAGTGCTGTAGTAACCATATTCACGTGGGCAATACTTCTAAAGGACTTCCAACCTGTTATGTGCTATTCCAAAAGGCTGGTGAGCCAGCAACCTGGGAATCAAACCTACATCAGCAAGCTATTCTGTTTAATTGCTACAGCAATCACCAGCAGGCAAAAATCATGGGAGTCTTTTGTTTAGTGCAGCAGCTCCCGCATGCCGCAGGGCAGCTGGTGCTGGAAGCAGAGCTCATCCATGAAAATGAGCTCTAAAGGGGATCAGGCAGAGAACAGATCATACAGACTCATCCACCTTCATGCGATCTCCAGACTCAGGTGTGCTGATACCGACTCTGCTGCTTGGCAATGCGTTCGTCTTTAAAGCATCATTAAGTGGAGTTAGGAGAAGGCGTTTTCCCTTCTGGGAAAACAGGCTGGGAGTTGAGCAGCAGCACAATTACACGATTTGCCCAGGACCTGGAGGCTGTACAAAAGACTTGAACCCACACCTTCCCAGGCCCACACAAACGTCCTTCTCCTGAGCCTGCTTCTGCTCCTCCTAGCCAGTAGACCAGCCCTGCTAAAGTCACAGACGTAATTCCTTGATGTTAAAGGAGCTGTTCAAGGCAGCAAAGATGTTGGAGCACTCAATGAGGGCCCACATTAAGACAGACTGTTTGGCTACCTCTCATCAAGGAATGATCCTACCCGAGCTCATGAAGGGGCCACCGGTTGCACAGTAGCTCCCCAGAGCAACCAGGACACCTCATGCATGGACTGTACAGCACTGTGGCTCTTCTCTCCAGCTTCCCCATGACCCTGTGTTCCATCACTTAACGCAGCACACCAGCCATACGGCTCTCACAGCCTGGCTATGCAGAGGCCTGCTGGTGGCCCGGCAGAGCCTTGGCCATGTCACAACATCTATGTCTCCTCCAGCATTTCCTTTTCAGCCCTCCTGCCTCTCCATACAACCATTTCTGCTGGCTAACGCCTCCGGGCTGTGTTGTCCTCAGCCTAGCAAACCACTGATGCTGGGCTGAATGGGAAACGTCACCTCCTTCTGGCTACAAGAGACGTGAAGTACCACAGGAAAGAGACGAGTGAAGGAAACTTGAACTATGAACTATTCTATGAAACATGACAAAGGCCCCAGAAAGCCTGTATGGTGTTGGAGGCATGGACTTTTTGCTGGCCCTTCTAATCTGGGGAGCTTGGGGCATCAAAGGGAATTAGTAGGGTGCAGGATGAAAATAAGCCAAGGATAGAGAACTTTATGGCCTCTCATTAAACTGTGCAACTCCCTACTGCAGGATCACAAATGATGAAAGTTGACAGACATTCAAGGTGCAAATGGATTATTTCATGAAGAAGAAATCCATTTAGGGCTACTAAATACAGGCACCACTTCCAGCTAAGGAAGCTCCTAAGCAATAGCACGTTGGAGGCTGGGAGAGCATTTTCGACAAGCAACACCCTGGTTTTGCTCTGTCTTTATGCTTTTCTCCAGACCTTGCTCTTGGCCTTGTCAGAAATGGGATGCTGGTCTAGCTGGGCCTTTGGAGTCATCTGGTATGGTCACTATTGTGTCCATATGACTTCCTAGTCACTCAAAGTCCCCAAAGCCCCATTTCAAACATAGGAGTTCCATAAACAGAGAACCTATGCAGCCGTAGGTAGCTGCATAGCATAGCATAGCTGCACAGCTCAAAATAGTGCTGCCTCCCCACATACTGGTCCTGCCTAGCATGGTTGTCCTTCTCCACACTGCTCCCATATCTCGTAAAATGTGTGAACAGCCCCTACAAGAGTCAGAGCAAAGGCCCACGGTCACAGCACTGTCTTCCCAGCCGGGGCCACCCGGGGAACACAAAGCCTTTGCAGCAGTAATCCATCAGATCAGGGTCTTTCCGAGGCAGAGGTGGTGTCTTTGTGTTGAACAGCTCTTGATAAATTCTCTTCTGCAAACTCTTCCCACTGCTTTGCAAGCCCATGAGCACATTGAGCAGCCAGTTTCCTGCAGCAAGGGAATCCATTCCCTCCTGATTGCCCACCGTGTGTAACGGATCTCGCAGCCACTTGAGGGAAGGAGATACAGTCACCGTCTTTCAGCACAGCTATTCTGGAGCCCATACAGTTATTGGCCCCTTGTCCCAAGCTGATGTGTGTCCCAGGCCAGCCTTCCAGAAAAAGATGGAGAGGAAGCTGCCTAGCACGCAGTACATAATCATTGCCCAAGGATCCCATTTGCAGGCTCCTGCCAATCTCTGGTTACTCCAAGAGCTTGTCTCTAAAGATTCAGCCTGGTTGACCTTCCATTGTACAGACTGCTCTGAGCAGCACAGCTGCAGCCCAACCTGATTGAAAGAAGAGGAAAATACCAGTGCTAATTGCAGTCCTTGTGATTCATTGTCTCTTAGAATGGGTGGTAAAGTCACCCAAGTGAAGGCAAGATGGGGCAAGGATTTTCAAGGGAGGGAGATTGTTTCACACTGCTTTTTCATAAGCAAACACATAGCTTTGTCCCTACTGTCAAAAAGTCTGGCACTAAAAACACTGAAATATTCTTGTGACTGAGTGGCAGCAAGCTGTAATTTACTGCTTTCCTGCTTCTTCTGCGTTCAAGAATTGCTTCACTTCTGAGAAGAAAGCTGTCATTTGTCAGCCCCATGTAGTCCCAGCTTTCAGCCATCACATTTCCACGTTAAACTAGGCAAATTAATTCATTCCCCTCTTCCTATCTGCTCTCCAAAGCCAGTGTATTCCCAGGAACTGAGCGTCATCTTTTCACAGCAACATCATTATAAATTTTCTTTTTAAAGCCATGTAATGCGCATGTTCCTTTCAGCAAAAACCCAGATTGTTTCTGCTATTGCATCCACCTTCCTTAAATTGATTCAGAGAGACCTGTCTGTCTGCTGGCTCCTCACAAGCACCTTCCCCACACCCACGGATTTCCAGCCCTCCCATTGCAGCGTCTGGGTGGCTGCTAACAAAAGCTCTGCCTGGCTTTAGGACGCAGCCAGGTCCCTGGGCAAGTTGAGCTGTATTGCCTCTCCTCCTGTGGTGTACTTGGCCACCGGCCCATTGCCTTCCATGGTGAAGAGCTTGCAAGTTTTCGCGTTCTCATGAACCGGTGTGGACTTTTTCGAGGAGATGGGAGAATTTGTGGGGCTCAGCTGAACAGCGGTGGTATCCTGCACCGTGTGCTCACTAGTTTCAATTTCAAAGGCTGTGTTGCCAGGTTTGATGAGCCCAATGTTGGAACCTGGTTTGGATTTCCTGCCCCCATGAGCTGGGGGCCTCCGGCTGCAGATGCAGCAGGCACCGAAGAACGTGAAGGCCACCACCAGCAAGATGGGTCCAATGATGATGGGAGGATTGTTCATGGGGAGGAAGGTCCCAAAGGCAAATGCTCCCACTAAAGTGATGTTGATCCCCGCTAGCATGATGCAAAGTCCACAAGCACAGCAGAGAGCAGGGGAGGGGAGGCCCTGAGGTCGTGTCTTTTTCTGAATGGGTTTCTGGGACAAAGAGGCGCTGCTCTTTTCACTGAACATGTTGAGATGAGTCTCAGAGGTCACTTCAGTCTTCACGGTGTGTACACTGTGTTGAGAAGGCTAGCTCTGCTCTCTGGCTGCCTTGAAATCCCTGGAGAGGAACAGAAAAGCATGCAGCTGTTAGAGCAATGAACCAAAGGCAACTTTCCACCACCATTCATGGCGACCAGCATCTTCTCTGGGCTTGCTGGCACCAACAACTAAGTACAAATCCAAGTCTACTCTCAAGTCTGGGCTCTCCCTGTCCATTGTGGTCACCTGCAGTCAGCCTCAGGCTGGAGCACTGCGCCCACTGTGCTCAATGCACTTTGCCATCCAGATGGATGAATCCAAGTGAATCTGAGAATGTGATGGCCCAGAGCCTATGCTTGGCTCTACCTAGAGTCTGAGCCACAGTGCAGCATTGCAGCAGTGTGGCTGGACAGACAGACCCACATCATGAGCTCAGATATTTCACACTTGGGTTTGAGACCTGCTGCATACATCTCTTGATGCTCCCTCTACTCCATCCACCCTTTGCTTAAAATGCAGGCTCTTCAGGACAGGCAATATGTCCTACTGCTCATTTGGGCAGTAGCGGGTCTCACAACGTTTGTCATCACCCACACAACAACTGCCCAAAATACGAACAGATCCCAGTACTACTCTGAACATCCCTCACTGCAATATGAGTGCAATCTGTTCTTGGACAGGTAAAGGTCCCAAATTATACCAGGAAGTGGGACTATTTGCTCTACATCTCAGTTGTCCAGTAATTGAAACTAGTGATCCAGGTTGCCTTTCTAGCCAGTGGAGAATAAAAGGCCGCAGAAAATGATCCAGAACATCCCAAAAAGATGTCCACAATGGGGGTCTGAGCTGACTACAGAGGGAACCTCGGAGATGACTTCAGCAGTTGATGCTTAGATGCTCAGTGAGACAAACTCCATCCATAGACACTGAAGGACTTGCCATCAGTCACAGAAGTCTATGACAAAATGGAGCAAGTGTGGGTGCTCAGCCTGCTAGACCACACTTCCTACCATGCCTCACATCACGTTCGGCATGATCACAAGAGATCCCGTAGATTGGGGCAGGGAAGCTTGTTTTCCTCAGCAACTGTGAAACGAAACTTGTACAAGGTTCATGCACAAGCAGCAGCTGCTCCTGGATGGACACTCACAGAAACTGAGATGATGGAGCTGGAAAAGAGCCTGGGGACCTGCCTAGGACCCAAGGCAGGAACACATACCCCTGACTGACAACAGCAGCTTCTCCATGGAGAAGATTATTGGATGTGATAAGAGCTGGCTTTGTGTTAGCTGTATTTTGCTGGGAAGCCAAATTGCCAGAAGGCAAATTACCAGCAGTTTGCTGGCGATGCCTTTGATTTTACAGGCAGGAGAGCATTTCTCTTCCCAGCCAGATTGCAAACAATAGCCGTATGCTCTCTCCTACTCCCCTGCCTGGCTCCCTACCTTCTTCCCTCCTCTGCTTTCAAAAGGGTTGCAGGGGAAAAACTGGTACCCTATAGGTTTTTACTGCAAGAGCCAAGAATCACTATTGTGCTATTAACACTCTGAAGCCACTGAATTAAAAAAAAAGTAAATCAAAAAAACCCCAAAACCAAACCATCACACATCACCCATCTCCCTGAAATATGCCAGAGGGATCAGCCGGGCATTTTCAACACGTTTCCTAGGTTATAAAATTTTTCCGCACCTCCAGCTGAGGCAAAGCTCTCTGCTGCTCTATCGAGTGTCATCTCTCATTTCCTTGGCTTGGGCTTTTGTTTAGACCTGAATGAAGTGCAGCAGTGAACTTTCAGTGAAGTTCCTATTCAGTGAGACATCAGCTGGAGTTGACAGGGACAGGCATAAGGAAGGATTAAATCCTTCCTCATCTGGGGATGCCTCACTGGAGAGGTGTCTCTCTGCAGGCAAAGATTTTTCAGGAGAACTGAGAGCATGTGTGATAAGAAAGGGCATTTTCTCCATTAGCCAGGATAACATCTATGCATGTTTCTCCAGCAGTGTTGTTTTGTTCTGCCTGGGAACCCTGGCACCCTGATGTGAGCTGGAACCCTGATTCTGCCTCCTTCACCAGCCCTGCACCAGCAGCAGAACATGGTTATGGACTTGCGCACACACACACACACACACACACACACACACACACACACACTGTCCTCATACAGATGCTGGTCTGAATCTTTGGTGGGCTGCAGATACCCCAGAGGGGCTCTTCCCTCAATTTGCCCTATACCTTCCCGCTGCAAAGTATTTGGCAGGGAACCGCGTGGCTCCTCGTGGTTAAATCATACCACAGATTCACTCCACCAGGTTTCTCCCTCCTGAATCCTCAGCACTCACCTGCTTCCACCCTGCAAGAATTCCCTCTCCTGGGAGAGCCAGGCAGTTATCACAGCTGCTGGGCTCTAGCATGATGGAGAAACAAGCCAGCTGCCTCTGCTCCTAGGCAAGGCGGAGAGCAGAGGTCATGCTCCCACTGAGATTTTCCAGAGGAGCTTCAACCTGTTGCCCGTCACATCTGTCAGTGGTCACCTGTAGTCAATCCAAAGAGACCATGCTGGTTTCTGGCTGCTTTCACAGCTGCAGTGGTATCACCCTGCACAGTCCCTGGTAGCTCATTTTTTCTGCCTGGCAATTTTTGTTCATCGTTACAGCTCCGTGAGCATACAGGGTTAAGCTCGGGCAAAATCCTCACCAGACCTCCCCAGGCTGTAACAAGGGAAGAGGGAGACAAGAGGGCTTGTTCAGGTACCATTGGCAATGGTAAATCAGGGCCGCCCATCCAAGGACAGCTCATCCCAACAGGTAAAAGAGAACCACAAATCCACTCTGGAAGGATAAATGACATGTGAGAATGATCCAGCTGGACTCAGGGTGGGTAGTAACCATCATCTTGCCAGGCATTCATGGCCACTTTCCAGAAGGAGAGGAGATGAGATCTACAGTACAGAAATAGGTAGGTGGCACATGAGGATGGAGACCTCTCACCCCGCAGCTTGGCTGGAGGAGGCACTGGCTGCTCCTTGGGCCACCCTAGGACAGGCAGACAGCTCCCAGGTTGTGCCAAGGGGCCGGTCAGGCAAAGGCAGGTACCTGCCTCCTGGCAAGTGAAGAGGGAAGAAAGGAAGTTTGCAAATAAACTGCTTTGGCTGAAGCAGTGGTGAGTAGCTTGCCAGGAGTCATCATCCTAGGAGGTCTGTTGGGTTGGGTGTCTGGGAGCACATCAGTACCAGCTTGCACAAAAAGTCAGATACTAGGGCAAGCAGTGTGGGCAGTAGGGCAGGCAAAACCCAGGGTCCTGGACCTCCTCAGATACACCCGTGACTGTGAAACGTGCATCTGTCAGTTCAAAGGGCCAGAACCAACACAAGGGCCATGACACTACCCAAAAATTGAAGCCGTAACATGAATCTCAGGGTTTGTGTTGCATACCCTTAAGTGAGGAGTAAAAGAACCAAGGGGTGACTGAGGGAGCAAGCCACCAAACCTGCTGAGATGGCATCAAAGAAAAGCATAGGGACCCAAATCCACCTCATTCACGTTATATATGTGGAGATAGACCCAGAGCCATGGAACAGAGCTAGCTGGGGTGGTCAAAAATAGAGACGGGGTTGAGACCTCATTTAAATTGCATGAGCAATTCTAGGGCTTGTCACACCCTTTCTATAGCTGCACGATAAGGGTTCTGGACATGCTATGTGCAAGACAAAGCTTCTTCCCCATCCTCTTTGCTTGGAGCACCTACATGGAGTAACAGACCTTTCCCAGCAGAAAGCAGTGGAATCATTGGAGAATCTAGGGGGAACCCTGCCTCCAGTGGGAATGTCTCCCATCAGCTTGGGGGTAGAAGACCTTGGACGACAGCACCATCACAGAGCTAGGATGTGACCTGCACACGCACACAGGGTAACCAACAGTACATAGAAGACAGTGTGTTTGGAGTGGGAACATTCAGGAAGTGGATCACTGTTTACTCTTGTCTTGATCTCCATATAAAACATCAGGGATTATACACAGGTGATTCCTATTGGAAAACCAGATGAAATGGGAATAAGAAAGCCAAGAGAGCAGTGGAGGATAAAGGAAAACACAAATGAAAGCCACAGAGTGCCTTGCACCATCCTCTACCTGATAAGACCCTGCAACAACACAAAGTCCATCTTTATTCTGTTTGCCATGTACAACAGAAGCATCGTTGTTCTCCTGTCATCTCTGAGAGCACAGGCTGATGCTGTGGGGAGACAGGTCCCTCTCCATCCCCTTTGCAGTCACAAGAACTCACTGATGGGGGTGAGCTCCCACTGCTGACCTGCCTGAGGATATCTGGCAGCTTTTACATTCCACTTCAGCCAAGTTAATGGGTTCGAAAATGAGCGACTTTCCAGCTAAATTATCCTGTCCATAATGACCAACTTCTCCTCCATCAGGAGGGGAAAAAGTTCTCTTTGGGCTTTCTGTATGAAACAGGTTCTTTTCCTATTGGTTAGAGTTTAGGTTTCTTCTCCAGACAACATTTCAGCCTGAAATGCATTACTGCGAGCACTGCTACACACACCAAAAAAGCTGCATATCCAAGCTAGAGTGATGGAAATCCAGAGGCTGTAATGATTCCTTCCAGGGGAATATCCATCCCTCCCTACATTCTCAGGGGGACAGAGACTTTCATTCACAGCTCTGAGAGTTCCTAGAGCTCGAAGGGCATACTGACATATTCAGCCAGCATTTTAGGAGCATCGTTTAAAGCCATACCAGCAGCACCAGCAACATGCACAGCTAAGCGTGCTTCCCTCTTAGTTGTAGCGGGGGGGATCGAGCTGTCATCCTTTCACACAGCCTCACCGCAGCAGCAGCACAGCCAAAATATTTGACAGACCCCCAGATGAGTCTCCTTTCTAGAGGTGTGATGGCACAGGGAAATAATGACAGTGATCAGCGAACAGAAATTGCAGTGAGACAGCTATAACCACCCCCCGCACACAGACAGACTCACAAACACACACACACACACCCTTCAGCTGTCAGGAGAGAAGCACAAGACTTTTCGGCTGGGCAAAGTGCTGGGAAACTCTCCGGCAGGGCCAGAGAGAGCCTGGGTGTCTGGAAGGGGAGGACACTTACCTGGGCTGGAGCGTGGCGCCGGGAAGGGCGATGGAGAGAGGGTCTCTCCTTCACCCTTCAGTGGGGGATGACAAAGCCATGGCTAGTCCCAGCAGGGCCGGGGCTGGAAGCCCAGCTGTGCGCCAGGAGGAGATGGATCTCACATGCCTCCTCCCCTCACTTCACCCAGCTCGGGAAACTTTGCTCCGTTGCCAGGCGAGCCCCGGGGCAGCCGCCGGGAGCGCCCAGCGGGCTCTGTGCGAGCTCGGCCGCCTTCTCCCCACTTTCCTCCTTCCCCTCGGAGGGTGATGTCCTTCTCCTTAGGCAGAAGGGGGTTCAGACGCAGCATCGCTGCACCGCCGCATCCTCTCCTGCCTCCACCACCGCC
>VZSF01007297.1:343001-452602 GCA_013398295.1 Chionis minor
TTCCTTTTCTACTTCAAGGCTGCAGCTCCCGCCCCCTTCAGCTGACAGAGGTGCCCGGAGCAGAACAGCCCCTTTCCTCCCCCGCCCCGGGGGGAGAGGAAAAACCCCGCAGCGGGTCTCCGCCGAGGGGCAGCCCCAGCTCCAGCCCCGCTCCGGCGCCCCCGGGGCGGGGAACAAAGCGCCCGGTCGCACGGGGAGAGGAGGGGAAAACCACCGCCAAATGCCAAGGAACAAGATGCAGGCTCTCCGCTTGCTGCAGGGAGGCAGGGATCTCTGACACACAAGAGGTTTGAAACGTGGGTTATGAATAAAAATTAAAAAAAAAATAAAAAATACAACTAGTGTCCAGGTGCCTTTGGATGCTGGAGGGATGCAGGAGCGACTCCTCACTGGGCGGTCGGCAGTGAGGGCTGCTGAGACAGGACCTCCCAGAGGTGGAAGCGTTCCGAGTGTGGGAGCTGGCAAATCCCCCCCAAAAAGGCCCTCAGATGCAAAACTAATGTTTTAACGTGGCGATCAGATCTCAGGCTCGCTTAAAGGTACTTGCTCTAAAAACATGCCTGGTGCTAGACCCTGTTGCAAGCCCAGCCAGCATCTCAGCTCCCCTGTTTAGAAGCCAATCGCCGTCTGTTTGCAGAGTTGGTGACTTGCAAACCGCAAGTTATGCACTGGATGGAGCATGGGTAATCCTTCAACAGCTTAAGCGGTGCTGACACTCGCATGCCCTCATCTGCGCTCCGTGCCCACGCTGCTGTAACCAGCCTGGATGCTGCCAGTGACAACTGAACAGAGGCATTTCTCCAGCTTCTTGCAGAAGAAGCCTATACGCGTCGGGCTGGAGCTGACTGAACATGAATCATGCTCCCCTCTTTTTTAAATGTTTGCTTTCATGGTCGAGAGAGAGAGAGAGAGGAGAAAGGTAACACAGAGATGGTGAAAAAAACAAAGGCCAAAGAGAGAAATCGCTGAAGAGGAATGAACACTTACTTCCCTCTATTCTCTAGGCACTGCTCCAGCCTGAGTATTCTTAATATGGCAGCATCCTCTACTGCATCATGTTGCATTTCACCTTACAGGTCATCCTAGAAATTCAGGCAAAAACCAGCTTTGCAGAAAGGAGGTAATTCCCTGCTGAGGAAGACAATTCTGTTTTCTCCTTAGCTTGGGTAATGCTAACAGCACACTGCATGACTTGAACAAGAGGGCAGGAGGGTGTCAGAAAAGCTGCGCTGATCAGATATGTTGGCTGCCTGAGCTTCAAGAAAGAAATAATTGGGAAATCTCATTTCAGGCCTTTCCAGAGATGCAGCGTCTCCTCTAGGGATTCCCTGGCCCTGTAACATGAGATTCAAAATGGCTCAGTGTACTCATCCCTGTCAGAAAAGGGATGGGAGAGCTCACAATGGAAGCTTTTCCGTAGAAGATGTCCATGTGGCACATCTAGGAGAGAGTGTTCCACATGTGGCAGAACTGGTGTGTAGCGTTTGCTGACTGTTGCTGGGTAGAAACCAGCGTGGTTGAACTCATTCTTGGTGTGGCTCAACGGAAACAGCCCTATAAGCCATGTTTATTTAGGAACAGTGGCTGTCAGAGGGAAAGAGGCTGCCGGGGTCATTTAAGTCCCCTGTTACCACGTTGTATAATAACATTCATAAAGTGCTCAAGCTCCAAAGGGGCTCAATTAATACCGAATGACCTGTGAGCTGTTCCCTAATTGCACAAGGCAGTGATGAAGAGGCTGCGCCCGCTTCAGGTTGGCTGTTGCATGACTCTCCATCACACTTTCTGCTTAATGGCCCATAAACCCAATAAAAAGGCTTTACTGAAACATTACATATTTAGGGCTCCACTAAAGCAACAATTCTGAGTTTCGCATATGTGGCCCTGACAGCCTGGGAGACTGCGTTCATGTGATTAAAACAACTGCTAATTCAAAAATTAAAATTAAAAGCTAGATTTCCCACTGGTATAAATCAGAGCAGACTCATTGCCTTGTAGAACTTTGATAGCGCATGAACGCTCATGATTTGCCAAGGGGCTTCTGCCAGAATGATGGCTCCTAATTTCAAACTTTCCAGGAACTGGGAAGCCCTGCCTTCCTTAGAGGCAAGATCCTAACCCTCAGCTGACTAGAGCTGGTATTCCTCTGGGAGAAGCTGTTTGTTCCCAGCTTCCGTTGGATTCAGAAATCAGCTCAAGTCAGAAATTTCTGAATGAGAGGCAAAATTGCCTGCCTGCCTTTTCCCATTGACAGTTCCTGAGTTGTTTATATAACTAAGAAATCCAGCTCAAGCGCTCTTGCACCCACAAAGGCTAGGCTTCAGTGTCACCACCTCCTGCTCTGAAGCAGGTCAGGATGGTGACTACCACATATGAAGCCCTTTGACACCATGCTGCTTTTGCGTGGTTTCTTTCTGCAAGAATAACTGGGAAAAAAAGGTGGGAAGGGTAAGGATGATCCATGCTTTCACAGAGGTTTCAAAGGATTTTTGTTGGGACTAACACTGAAGTGAAAGCACATGAGCAGCATCCATGCTTAGGAGAAGAGCAGCATGCCAACAGCCCAGCTCCTCAGCATGACAGGGCTAAAAAGCAGCAGGCCGTGATGCTGCCCGCTGAACCATACCCATCACACAAGGAGCGAGTGGGAGACAAAGAACGCCTGGAAGTTTATGGTCCAATAAGATCATTAGACAAAGGTCACTGCAGAAACGTCCCCCTGCAGATTTCCACAAGGTCTCCAGAACTGGCAGCTCTCGGTGCATTTGCGTTTTAATTGCCTCTTAAGGGAAGGAAATGCCAGACTGAACCTGCTGTTTCTCCAAACCAATTCTAAATGCCACTACGTCTGACTGAAAGTTTGCACTAGAGCAGGATGTGGCTCTGTCTCATGGCTCTGTGCTGGCTCTGGCAATTCAGACGAGGGCAAGGCCAATTTCTGCAGCAATGTTTACCCATCTATAACATCAAGCACAGAAAGAAGGAGGTAAAAAAAGAAATTAGTATTTGTCATTCCTAGAGGCAGCTGTCAAATTACTGTGCAGGAGATTTAAACCCACGAAGGAGACACCTCCTTGTACAGCGTGTAATTAAAATCACAGGACTCCAGCGTGGAGAACAACAGTATTAATGTGCTCAGTCCCAGAACACAGACGCAACTGGACTTGTCAAACACAACAGACCAGCTGCAGCATCCGGCTCACAATGTCCCTACATTTCTGATCACTGGGAATGTCCTAAGGGGGAAAGCTTGCTCTAGGTTTGCCGTGGTCCTCATAATCTAAGCCTCTGCTATTGGCAGTTGTTAAGGCAGAATAATGGGTAAGGTAAATTTTTTTGCCTGGTCCCAGATGACTGTTCTCATGTCAGGGATGAAGCTTTTGCTATTTCTGAATGTAGACCAAAACTAGCTTTTCTGCTCAGAGAGACTTGGAAGCCACACTTCAGCCACACTTCATGCCTAGCCTCCCTCAGAACAACTGCAATATTCAATGTGTTCACTGCATCTCAGCAGGGATAGTTCCTGCTTTTTTTTTGCTCTTCCTGGAAGCTTTCTTATCATGCACAGCACTATCTATATGACCTAAAGCATCTGGGCCAGCTGTTCCCAGATTCATTAGCAGATGCTGCTTCATGCTTGCTCATGGCGTACAATGAACTCCTTCAGAGTAGGGGTCAATTAACCTCCAATTAAGCATTTTAGCTGAAGACTGTAGGCAGAATACCTGTATTTCCTCATCAGGCTGCATCTCCTCAGGGTGCTGGCAGCTTCTCACCATGTGCCTGTAGAGCACTCAGCCCAGCCAAACCCACCCAGCCCCTCCGTTCAAAGAGCTGTGAACTGACGTGGACCCAGCCTCTCCTGCATGATCCGCTCATGCCAAGACTCCCACACACACGCTCTTGAGGAAGCTGCAATCAGAACAGGACACTGCTGGGAGACAGAATGAGAAAGGTCTAATGAGTTGTCTTCATGCCACGCTGCTTGTGGTTTGGGCTCTGGGCAGAACGGGGATCTCAGCCAGGCAGTCAACAGGCACCATCAGCCAACAGGCAGCATCACTAAATCTTTGCCTCTACACTCCGATCAGATGATCGCCCTCCATAGAATCTTTGTGCCTTGTTGGAGTTTTTTTCCTAAATAATCTCGAGATCATTTTCCCTCCTTCACACAAACCAACTGAAAAAAAAGGGCTTCCAGATGTTCACACAAGCTTCTCCTGCCTATGACACCCTCTGAAGATACTGAGCTGAAGAAAGTTAGCAGGCAGGAAACGTCTGTGCCAGTGGCTGTCCTGTTACACAAACAGTACAGTAATTTTTTATGAAGCATTCTCAAACAGGAGGAAATCAGCAGGTCAGCTATCAGCAAGGGGCAAATTTTTAATTACCTTGCAGGGAGGATTATGTCTTCTGTGTTTAATTCCCACAAGCAAACTAATTAGCAAGCAGCTTCACTGGAAAAGCAGGCCTGAAGTTATGTGGCTTTATTCACCCAGGAGGCAAATATCCAGTTCATTCTCCCCTGTCACATTGTGTCCTCTCTGCTAGCCAGATCAGACCAAAGGATGGTTGATCTGGAAGAGACGAAAACACCAAGTGTGCCCATCAGCAACTCTACCTCATGATTTCAAATGCAGTTCATCAGAGAACGCAGTGTTACATTTCCTTCTTTAAAAGAAGTGCTGGTAGACATTTTAAAGGGCTGTTGGCTCCTCATAAGTCAAAATCAGAGCATGCATTATATACTACACTTTATACACTGTATGTTACATATTACATATTATAATATTTTTTCTTATCTTCCCCTTCTTCTCCAGAAAGAATACACAAATACATCTGATCCACATTAGAGCTGCCAAGGTAATTAGCAGCCTCGATGGGGTAGGAGTCATGATACTGAGGTCCTGATCCAGTAGAGCACTTAAATATGTGATTTTTCTAGGTATTGGCCTATTTACTTCAGTGGTACTACTCACAAGCCTTAAGATAAGTATGCACTTTCTATGGTCAGTACTTTCACCAGGTAAAGCAGAGGTAACATCACAAGAATCAACGACGTGCATGGGAACAAGTTCAAGCCCCATACATGAAACCTCACATGAACAAGGAACTGCCCTTCCAAGAGCATTTTTGCTCTTCTGTTAGGAGTACGTCTTAGATGAATTTAAGGACATTTCTGAGGATGGGATTTAGGTGGCATCACAAACCAGCAGTGGTGAACTGGGCTTTTGATCATGAAGAAAACCAGAAATGATGGAATCTGAAAGGAAACAATAACCAGAGGTCATGTCCTCTCTTGAACCCAATTCTGATGGCTGAGCCCAAAGCACAAGAAAGAGGAGAGCCGTCTGTGCCACCTTTTGACACTGGGTAACCTACCACATCAGTTCAGCCTTGGGAACTAACGCCACCAAGTGGTCCATTAGCCTGCCCACGATTTCTTCCTATCCATCTTGCCATTCAGGTATCCCCTTGAGAAAGGTACTGCTGTCCAGTTGAGCCACGGGCAATATCAAAGGCTGAAATGCTGATTGCTGACTGGAAAGGGGGAAATACAACTCTCACTTTTCAAAAGCAAAAAGAGGAAGACCCAGGGAAGTACAGGCTGGTTGGTCTCACCTCTGTGCCCAGCAAGATCATGGAGCAGATCCTCCAGGAAACTCTGCTAAGGCACATAGGAAATAAGGAGGTGATCAGTCACAGCCAACATGGCTTCACTAAGGGCAAATTGTACCTGACAAATTTGGTGGCCTTCTATGACAGCATTACAGCATTGGTGGATAAGGGAAGAGCAACTGACACCATCTGCCTGGACTTGTGCAAAGTATTTGACACTGTCCTGCACGACATCCTTCTCTCTAAATTGGAGAGACATGAATTTGATGGATGGACCACTCGCTGGATAAGGAATTGGCTGGACGGTTGCACTCAAAGAGTTGCAGTCAATGGCTCGATGGCCAAGTGGCAACCATGCACAAATACAGGACGGGTGGAGAATGGAATGAGAGCAGCCCTGAGGAGAAAGACTTTGGGGTGCTGGTTGATGAGAAGCTCAGCATGAGCTGGCAATGTGCGTTTGCAGCCCAGAAAGCCAACTGCATCCTGGGCTACATCAAAAGAAGCATGGCCAGAAGGTCAAGAGAGGCAATTCTGCCCCTCTGCTCTGCTCTCGCGAGACCCTACCTGCAGTACTGCATCCAGCTTTTGAGCTCCCAAAATAAGAAGGACAGGGAGCTGTTGGAGCAGGTCCAGGGGAGGGCCATGAATATGACCAGAGGGCTGGAGCACCTCTCCTATTAAAGAAAGGCTGAGAGAGTTGGGGTTGTTCAGCCTGGGGGAGAGAAGAATCCGGGGAGACCTTATAGCGGCCTTCTAGTACTTAAAGGGAGCTTATAAGAAAGACGGTGAGGGACTCTTTATCAGGGAGTGTAGGGATAGGACATGGGGTAACGGTTTTAAACTGAAAGAATGGAGATTTAGATTAGATATTAGGAGGAAATTCTTTACTCTCAGAATGGTGAGGCACTGGAACAAGTTGCCCAGAGATGCTGTGGATAGCCTATCCCTGGAAATGTTCAAAGCGAGGTTGGATGGGGCTTTGAGCAACCAGATGTAGTGGAAAGTGTCCCTGCCCAGGACAGCGGCGTTGGAACTAGAGGATTTTTAAGGTCCCTTCCAACTCTAACCATTCTATGATTCTATGATTGCAAGCATGTTCTTGGGTGCCTCGGGTGCAAATATGTTCATTTCACTCATCCTCATGGGGAAAAGCATTCACATGGTGATTTAGACTATCAAAGTCTATTTCCTGATGGAGGCAGGCTAAGATAGTTACTATGGGTAAAATGATGGATTATAGCTTTCCACATTCTGATAATTTCACTTTTTTCAATGGTGTCCCCAATTCAACCTGTACTTGGACACGGAGACCAAAACCCCTTTGAAACAGACCTGATGTTGCTTTGTGAGCCAGCAAGAGGAGACTTAATTTGTGTCTGTTACATCCACCTGATGGTCAACTTGTAGCATGCCAGACCACAAGAGATACTAATTACCATCAGCATAAATCACATTAGCCAGTTTGGCTTCCTGGAAAATCTAGCTTTGAGGGATGTCAGACTCAACATTACCAACAGATGGTGTTTCTGTCTGAAGAGGAAACATGCCCCTGATCAGTCCGTCACTGCTTAGGGCGCTGATGCTGTTGTTTCTCACCCAGTAGTCTTCATCCAAGGTCTGAGGCTTCACATGGCAACACACAGTCCACAAGGATGATTAAGACCTGGAAATACAGGCAGTGCTGAAAAGCAATGTCAGGGTGATGTAGTTTACTTCCTTTCAAAAAATATCCACCACCTTGAACACTGATGAGATGTCTCGAAAATTTTTGTGGCTTGCAAAAACTCTTGGGCCCCTCATAGCTCAATCCGCAGTACAACACTTCACAGGGTAAGTCCTTAACACTTCAGATCAGCAAAATAAACATGACTTAAGTGAAAATTAAAGATCAGAATTGTGAGTCCTCATTTGTCCTTATGTGAAGCTGTGGAAACCTTTCCAGTGGGTATCCTATCTCCTCAACTGCAGGGTGCATAAAAAAACAGGCTATTTGGATCCTTCTGTGGTTTGGCCAGATTCCACATAACTTCATGGAAGTTGTTGCAGTGACTTCAGCGAGCTGTGAACGAGGTCTGTAGGATGCTGCCTTGTGAATATTTACCCTCTGGTAGAGAGCAGATGTCTGTGGCCTCCATATGGGATATCAAGTTATAACATGGCAAAGCACAGATCATTAATCACATTCTTAAATGAAGTGATTATAAGGTCATCGCGTCAAACATTGCCTAGCATCATTGTGCCTGCACAAGTTTTATTTTACATAGAGCCTGGGGAAGCATCTGGTTAAAACGCTTGACTCCAACTCATTAGCTCTCTGCAAAGCCTCTCTCCTAATTCACTTAATCTTTCTGCCTCGCAGTTCCTCCACCACCCTCCCACCGTCACCACCAAGCACAGCGAATAGGTTCTACTCTCCCTCAAAGTACCTACTGTCAGGATGAATTCAGCTCTCAGACGCCATAGATGAGACGTGCGGTGTGTGTAGCAGACATAGATGTGCACATACCCCACACCAGACTCTAACTACCCACTAGTCCATATGGAGCAGCTACTTCTCACAAGTTTGAGATTAGCTGCATGTGACGGACATCTTTTTGCCTTCAATAGCAGGATCTAGAGGAGGAAAAAAACCCCATGATAATTATGTGCCATGGCACACTATAACTATGTGCTATGGCTCTTCATACATGACTAATTCAGCTGACTTTGGAATAAGATCTTCGGCAGAAAGCAGTGGTGTGGTCATATAACCTTTGCAGAGTTTTATTTACAGTAGTTGAAGAGAGAGGTGAAGAACCCAAGTCAAAAAAGTTTCACCTCCTGCCAAGCGCAGTCACCAGTGTTTGCCCTCAAGAGAACCAAATCGTTTCTTTTAAGCGACTGGCACAGAACAGAGGTTCCTGTTTCACCACGCCATTCGCAGGCTGATGGGGTCCATAAACCAGTAAATTAGGAAATGTACCTCCCATCTGCAGCACACGCTGTCTCAGAGAGGTGCCAGCAGGTTTTGGAGTAGGTGAGTTCAGAGCAGTAGGATCTAGACAAGCCTGTAACTCTGCCAGCAGGTACGAGAAAGCGTTACTCACCTACTACAGCTGGATAGACAGCTGATGGGCCAGGACAGGAGCTACAGAGAGGCACCTTTCTTTAGACAGGTTTTAGTGCTATTTAATTTTAGAAACCACTGAAACCACACTATTTCCCTTTCCCCATCCCACATGCAGGTACAGTGCAGGTACAGGGAAAAGCTGCCTCGACCATCAGTGAGACCCTGCTAACTCCTCCACCCAGCAGGCTTATTAAGACCAGGTAAGAATTAAGCACGGGGCTCTCAGCTACGATCACTACCAGGATAATGTGACACTCTGAACAAGTCTCACATCCTCTTTAGTAAGACTTGTAGAGCTGAGAAATCAAAAAGTGTTATTAGAAGCAGATGTGGGTTTACAGGAGCACTTTTCCAGTACTGCAGATGTGGTCAGAGCTAGACACCCCTTCCCTCCTCACTTTTCAATATGCTTTCTGTAAGACTCACCTAAATTTCACCCCTTCCACAGAGATCAGGGACCAAAGGTGCCAGGTGCTACATAAACACATGGATGCAAGTGATTTCTGTCTCAAAGAAGACATGGGAATGGCAACACACGCGTTTGGCAGAGTGGGAAACTGAGGCACAGAGTCTGTCCCATCTCAAGACCATGGTCCGGACCTGCCTCCCCCAGTCTGGGAGGCAACAGGGAGAGGCTTTCCATGGGTTGTGCGTCACCCAGAGACACAGCACAACTCCAAAGATGCTGTGAACATCCCACCCAGCTGCCCGGGGGACCGGCAGCCATCAGCTGAGCACTCAGTCTCTCTAAGGCCTGCAGAAAATAAGGGTTTTGCTGTTTTTCTCACTAAATGGTTTGTGAAAAGAGAGTAAGTAACCTGCCTCTGCGAGGAGTCACTGTTTGCCTATTCCATAGGCAACAGAAGCGATGCCTAGAATTATGCACCACTATTTTAAGCAAATAGGAAAAAAATGGTCTGTGTATCCAACTTCCTGAAGATCAAACTGTGCAATAAACAAAGCAGCAGCTCAGGGTGAGGGTGAGAAACTGAGGCCGGCAGAGAAAGCCTGGCCGGCGCCAATTTGACTGGGGGAGATGGTTAGTGCTACGGCAAACTGCTGGGGAAAAAATCTGCAGGACCTAATGAAGCCAGGGCTGATTTGCAACCAATTTCTCATGCTCAGCAAGCGAGAGACTGCCCCAAAAATGCTGCGATGTGTTTGGATATGGAATGAATTCACCAGCTGTTTTCTGAAAAGCCTGGCATGCTGCAAACATGATTAAGGAAGAGAAAGAAAAATAAACCAACTCAAAAATTGGAAAGATCTCGGATGAGTGTTTCTGTGACTGTTTGAAAGGAGTAAAATGGTCTTCTCTGAATGCAAGATTCCACCTCATCTTTCACCTGTGCTCTTTAATTGTTCATTAGTTTCTCTAAAAAAGGACATGCAGTTACCGGAGGGTAGGGAGGAATTCCCCCAGCTTTCTGGTCAGTAGAGGACTGAACTTTCCCAACCTCCTCAGAAAAAGGGATGGGGATCAGAGCTTCTGCTTAGCACTCATTTGCAATTCTGACCTGCTGCTAATTACACTCCCCAGCCATGCAGTCCCTGCCCAGTCAGTGCGGAGTTTAACTCCGTTGAAGAAACTCACTTCTTAACTACTGTCACTGGATTCCCTGTGCATTTGGTTTTCTCATCTCTTCTCAGGATCTGGGAAGGATGTTCACGAGTGATGAGCCCATGGTGTAACCTCTCACCAGCCATCACCTCAGCTGCACCCGCTGGCTACTCACATTCCCATCCCCATCCCCATCCAATTAGGAACTGAACAGTGTTAGCAGCACCACTCAGTAATTTTACCATGCAATCAGAGCAGGCTGGGAGCATACACAGCTCTAGAGATTCAGCTAACGAGGGACACCTCATTAAGTACCCCGGGGAGAGCTTTCAGCTGATGCATTTTCCTTTGCGCTCAAGATGGGCCTGGAGCATTCACATTGACCGCTGAAAGGAGCCCGCTCACAACCGCTAACTCATTAAGTGCAATAACTCAATGACTTGCCATATCTGATGGTCTCTAAATAATTCAGCATGTGCCTTATCGCTCCTTGCTGCTCCCTTAGCAAGTTCTCCAGCCACCACCTTGCTGTCATCTTTCCTCCAATGAAATTTTTGGGGGTCCTTCTTGTAAGTGCCCCCAGCCTTCCCCCTCCGCTACCCCAGCTGTCAGGATGCCTACAGGAGAAGCCAGCACTGCTTTGGCAGGGAAGTAGCTCATCGGCCGGCCTCCAGCCTCTTCTCCAGAGCCTCCATCCTCCTTACAAGCTCCACCTTACCAAGGGCATCATATCTTCTCTGCCTCCAGGCTTTTACCACCAACTCACCCACCAGGAAGCCGATCCCTTATCTATGCCACACACTGCTCACGGTGTCCCCAGGCATGGAAGCGTCACAGGCTGAGCTGGGTGTTTCTCATGTTTAACCCCATTTTATAAAATTGGAGGCAAACGCTCCCCCCATCCCTGTCTCCCCAGGAGGAGAAATCTTCTGGTGGCTCCTCTGCTTGTTCGAATGGGTGCAATTTGATGCTGGGTGGATTGAAAACGCGCTCGTACTTCCCTGTGAGATTTTCTGCTCGCTGCTGGGGCCCATACAACACCTACTCATCTCAGTGGGAAATGGTATGTGCTTCACAGAAAGAGCAAGAAGCCAAAGTACTGAGTATGTGCGTTTCTCATACAGTTCTGTGTACAACCGCAGCTCATTCCTGATTCAATAACACGGTGATGCCAGCTTCTGGAGAGACGGATTAAATCAATGACTAATTTAAAGTAATTTATACCTTCTAACCATTCAAGAATATTTCCCAGGTCTGAGACCTGCAAGCCACGCTGGATCAATGCCTGGAAATCTATGAGTATTATTTCAGGTGTAACTATTTATCCCCCATAACACAGCAACCTCCTTGCCGCTAAGGAAACAGTTCACCCATTGGCTCAGCCAGAATGCTGTTTTCTGGCATTTTGTGTCCAGTTTACTCATTTGCTCCCTCCAGGGATCATCCAGCAGGTCTGGGGATGCACAAGGGCAGTACACAGAGAGATGCTTTTCTCATCTAACTCAGCCCTGTGGCTCCTCTGTAGCTGCTCCTGTACATCTTTAGCTCTCTCTCGACAGGGAACCAAGGACCAGTGCCCCTGAGGTCCACAGCTCCCTGCCAGCAAATGCACGAGAAGCTCCTGGAGCAGCCCAAAGGACAACAGGCAGTTTGCAAACTCAAGGCTTCCCTGTGTCTATCATGCAACAGTGTTTTGGTTGTTTTTTCCTGACCAGGAGATTTTTCCCAGCTCTAGGTGGTTACCAAACCACCCACGGCATGGGACAGGGATTCCTGCACACCAGTCAGGCACTGAGAAAAGGTTGTTGTGACTTAGGAAATGAGGAGATGTGCCCTTTTCTTCCTAACTCTGCCCTGACTCCCACGTGTGATGATCCACAGCATGATACAGTCTCTCTGCACCTTACTCACCCCTTCTGCAAAACGTGGTTAATTATATTGTGTGCATCTCAGTCTCCCTGGCTCATCTGTTCAGCCATAAACTCTCCTGCTCTACACCTTGCTCCAATTCTCCGGACATCTGAATGACCAGACAAATAGAAATAGCAGCAGAGGGGCTGCGCTGACAATGGCCGATTTTATAGACAACATAAAGTTGACTCTAATACTTTTGACTGGCAGAAGTGTCCTTGTACGGAGGGAATAGCAGAAGACTTGACTGCAGGAGAAATAAAAATAAAAAAATTTAATGCAATAAGATTTCCCCAGATAGTGCTTGACTGGCTAGTTATATCACAAGCGGCATGTTTGTTAGAAAGCATGAATAAAACCTGCAGTATAATCCAGGAGGATTCATAGGAAATGTTGCACAGGAATTTATGGGTTTGCTGCAAAGTTTTATGCCTTTAGTACTGAGGCTCAGTTCCAGAAGACAGACTCTGGGGTGGGCTGGAAGCTCTCCGTGCTCCCCAAAACAGGCAGGAGGAGAAAACTGGGGGGAGAGAAGCATCTTTTGAGGCAGCAGGACTCTCTGTGGGACTTAGCATTGTGCCAGTAAGGTATCAGGGCATCCGAATTGGCTGCTGGCCCCTCCAAGGCAGAGGGCATTGCCCCACGCGTTGCTACAGAGACTCTGTGGCCATTCATTCAGGTTTTGATCCGGCCTTTTCATTTGCCAGAGCAGAAGCCAAATGGACATTTAATTTTAGCCATCCCAAATGTACCCCTGGTCCTTGCGAGACCAGGAGGGAGGAAGGGCAAGAGCAGGACACATCTCAGCACAGACAGAAGATGAACAGATAGAGAAACGAGAGCAGAGCAGGGAGACACACAGACACACACACGAACAGCACCGTGTAAGCCACACTTCTGAAGGAAACCTGGCCAAAAAATAATTAAGGCCTATTCAGGTCCTAGCCAGCTGGACCCAGCAACGGGCACGTGCATCTGCCCAGGCACTTGGGAGCGCTGCTTCTGCAGCGCCACAACCACAGGTCTGTAGTGGTCGAAAACGGGCAGGGTCAGCTTTCCTGTGGCGGGGATGTGGAGTGGGAGAGGTGATGCTCTAAGCCTCCTCCTCCCCGTGCAGCGAGCAGCGGTCATGCGGGTGCCTGCCCGCAGCGCAGCCGCATCCAGCCCCGTGAGGCATCCCGCTGGGATGGCTCTGCAGCAAGGTGGAGGGAAGGGAAGGCACTCACTGTAAAGGATGGAGAAAAATAGCAGCCTCTTACAGAGTCAGCCAAGAATTAAATACGCTGATCTCTCAAAGTGCCAGCAATCACCTCTTCCAATTGTTACCATTCCTTTTCCTTTTGCTTTTAATTTGCTCAACCTTTAAATTGTTAAACCGGCTGCCCAGTAGGTATCATCTCAGAACTGACTATTATGCAGGTGCTGCTTTTAGCCGGCAGCAGAGAGAAACCTATCAACATCAAGACTGGGGATACAGCCAGGAAAGCTGCTGATTTCACTGAGAAAATACTAACCTTAAATTGTGTCCTGCTTCCTTCCTGTAACACTTTGAGCTCCTTGCAACAGCAGCATTAAAAATCATGAAGCAATCAGGACATTACACAGGACCAAAGATAAAACACCACAGGAATAATGCAGGGACACAGATCACACTTAGGAAACTGGAAGGAACAACCCACATCAGAGAGTCCCAATTTTTTGAGCAGAGAGCAGTCTCTCTGCTCTGTGTTTGCAGTGCAGCACGCAAACCGTGGTTCCTTGAGTGGAGATGTGAGCAGCAGAACTAGGCAGAGCTGGTCAGAAGTTTTCCAAACCCTTATTTCACCAAGAAAACCATACAAGGTTGCACCCAAAACATTTCAGGTTCCATGAGTCTGAGCTGATTTTCCTGCCAAGTTTGGATGTCTGCTTTCCTCCTAGACCAACCAAGGACTGGCACCAGGTCCCGTAGACTGTTGACACATGGATTAAGCAGGGCTGAGCTTCCAGCTTTGCAGCAGAGACCTTGGAGCCTTGAGATGGCTACAGAGATCCCACAGAGCCTGGGGCCCATGACAGTATGCCGGGCCAGAGCCACTGATCCCCAAAGCCTCCTGCAGCTAGTAAAGGAAACCAGAATTAGTGCAAAACCCACCAACATTCCCGAGCAGCTACCAAGCCCCAGAGCATCTAGCTCACACAGAGACATGACTCTAAACTGAAGTCTTCTATTCTGCAGAAAAATGGGGTTTTTCAGCCTGCTGACACCCAAGGACAGCTACAATCCCCAGACTTAAATAACAAAAGGTATTTGGCTGCTTAGATGTTGTGTGGCAGGAGGAAGGCGGCATGGCTTAGACCAGAACCACCTTCAGCTACTGACATCTATTAAAGCCTTATTTGCCCTGCTGAGTGCCCGTGGACACCCAGCCAACATTACAGTTTACACACCTGGTGCCTGAGGGCAATTCCTTCAGGAGTGAAGGACACAGATTGACTTCAGGCCAGTTGGCAAAATGACCCCAACCTCCCACTTTCCCCTGTTGCCTTTTGCTTTCTGTAAAATTCCCTGGCGTAGGCAGCACCACTGCCAGGCAAGCTGTATTTTAGACCCCTCAAACCATTTTCTCTAGCTATTTTTGGTGGTTTTTGGAGTGGAGCCCCGGAGGTCCAGCACGGCAGGCTCTGACACCCCCCCTCCACTGGGTTAATAATGTCCCCGGTCCTGCTTCATGGTGCGCTTACAGAGGCCTTCTAGGTCCAGACGAGGACAAATACTGATTCTAGTATGTCAGAAGCAATTTCTGCCAAACAACACACTGTTCAGCTCACCCACAGGTGAGCCCGCAGAAAACAAAGGAGTAAAGGCAACATGTGGTCCATCCTCAAGCCCTTTACCCGGACCAGGCTCCTGCAACATCCCCCCATAGACCAGGCACTGCCAGGTGCATTCCCCAGAGCCTGGCACCCTGCGGATGTGGAAGAAACACTGTTTGTCTACGCCTTCTCCCTGATTTTCAATGAAGCAAGACAATTTTGTGGCCAGCAGTTTCCATCAGCTTTGATTGTAGGTATGGGGAGGGCTGGGGACACAGACAGTTCTGGCATTAAGCAAGACCACTCACCCCATAACAACATCCCAACCTGTCCTGCCAGACCTGAGCACTCTCAGAGGCTCATCATCCTTTTATCTTAGCATGGTTTTTTTCCTTACTTCCCCACCTACAGCCTCCTTTAGCCCAGCACAGGTCTCCTTCCTCCGCTTCACATGGAGTCACATCCTGAGCCTCTGGGGTTGCAAGAGCAGAGCAAAGCCGCCTGGGGAAACATGCCGTTTGGGCAAGCAAGACTTTGTGACTGGTTTTGGTGAAGATCTGACACTAGAAAGCAGAAGAAGATGGAAATGGATATTCATCACGTGCTGTGCTGAACCGTTCGGTCACTGATTCAGAAGGCAGGAACTCTTCCCAAGATTGCAGCTGACACATACCACCTGGCAAGCTCTGACTTTGCAAGTGATTATTTCAGGATGAAGATGAGCTGCTGTTTCTCTCTCTAGGTTTTGTGAGAGCAGCGTGACCCAGTCTTTTTCACCCACTCTCCTCCTGTTTCCCTCCGTCAGAGGAAGCGGACATCAGCTCTCTGAGGCCAGACAACTTCCACTCAGGTTTCACCACCAACTAATTATTACAAAGGGGTAGGAAATAGAAACCAGCCTGGGATCATACCAGACGCGGGCTAGGAAAATTCTCAAGTTCATCTTCTGTGGTTAAGCTGCCTATTACAAGCTAAACAAGAAAGATGATTAAAGATAGTTGTTATTGCAGTTTAGAGCCAACAGAGACAGCTTGTACTGGGAAGCACAACACATTGTGCCTGAGAAAGCCCGCTGTAAGCATTAGATTACATTTGCTCGGAAAAGTATCAGGCTGAAAGATGGAAAGACTCAAATCTTTGAGCCACTGAACAGCAGCACAACAAAGCAAGCTGAATGTCATTGAAAATGGGGAAGATTAGGCAGAGAGATAGGGAGTGTGGCTGCACTAAGATGGTCTTTTAGACGCTGCTGAAACAGCGCTGCTGCAGGAGGTGAAGCAAGGGGCTGCAGCAGTGTAAGATAACACGTAACATGATAAAAATACCTTGCTACCTGCTCCCTTGCTTCTGATGAGCAAAACCAGCATCTGCGTCCCACATTCAGGCCTTGCAAGCCCACTGGGGTGGGCATGACCGGGGTCCCACGAGGGTCAGTGCAGCTGCACCAGCTCTTTGCGAGAGGATTGAGCCCATACAAAAGATGCTGATGGACAAATCAGATGTGCCACAAAGGAAATCCTTCTAGCTGTTGTTTACCCAGAATGGGGGCTTAAACACGTTGAGATGAAGCAGCCTGCATTGGATCACACCACAAGGTTTTGATAGGGCTGAGGACTAAACCTGCTCTTTTTCCAACCACTCTCCTTCATCCGTATCATGCCGATAAAGCCTTTGTCCTCATTTCCTCTCTCTGTAGTAAACTGTATTCCACTGAGCACAGATCTATCTGAATCTGCAGCTTGGAAAGACACACAGCAGTTATTGTATCCAACAATGTATAAAAATATATGTACCGATCCTATTAATGTACCAAGCCCATCTTGGAGCAACAGGACAGTATTTTCAAGGCCCTATCCAGCCCCTAAAACTATGATTTCCTCTCTTCTTCCTTAAGGCACAAGCTGGGATGCAGCTGGGCAAGTTTTCTTAATCTAGTGAGTCAAAGATACAACAGCAATACCAAGGTCAAGTGCTGAAGACAGCAGGCAAGTAGGAACATTGCTGACCTGCACACAGCACACATATCGTCCTTCCTGCACCAGCTTTTGGTAATTTTACAAATTACATTTTACTGAAGAGAGATTTTACTTCAGGTTTTATTGGAACCAGCCCCATCACTCGTTCCACCGCTTTAGCACGAAGTTTCATGATGCTCGGAGCAGAAGAGGATGTGGTTCTATAACAGCTTATAAGCCTCCCCGCCAATTTGGGAGGGAGGTTGTGTTCATAGAAGTTTTTAAGAAAGTAGGGCGCTAAGGGAGAAATGCTCTTGTTGAAGGAAGGGCAACACTTAGCTACTGTCAGGTGAATCTAGATAGAAAAGGAGAAGGTCTGGGCCAGGACAGACTGAAGCTGCTCTGCAAATGCTCGGTGCTAAGATCATAGAATCATAGAATCATAGAATAGTTAGAGTTGGAAGGGACCTTGAAGATCATCAAGTTCCAACCCCCCTGCCATGGGCAGGGACACCTCTCACTACAGCAGGTTGCTCAAAGCCCCATCCAGCCTGGCCTTAAACACTTCCAGGGATGGGGCCTCCACAACTTCCCTGGGCAACCTGTTCCAGCGCCTCACCACCCTCACAGTAAAGAACTTCTTCCTAAGATCTAATCTAAATCTCCCCTCTTCCAATTTAAAACCATTACCCCTTGTCCTATCACTAGACTTCCTGACAAAGAGTCCCTCTCCAGCTCTCCTGTAGGCTCCCTTCAGATACTGAAAGGCTGCTATCAGGTCTCCCCGGAGCCTTCTCTTCTCCACGCTGAACAGCCCCAGCTCTCTCAGCCTGTCCTCATAGGAGAGGTGCTCCATCCCTCTAATCATCTTAGTGGCCCTTCGCTGGACCTGTTCCAACAGTTCCATGTCCTTTCTATGTTGAGGACTCCAGAGCTGGACACAGTACTCCAGGTGGGGTCTCACAAGCGCAGAGTAGAGGGGGAGAATCACCTCCCGTGCCCTGCTGGCCACGCTTCTTTTGATGCAACCCAGGATACGGTTGGCTTTCTGGGCTGCCAGCGCGCACTGCCGGCTCATGTTGAGCTTCTCATCCATGAGCACTCCCAAGTCCTTCTCCTCAGGGCTGCTCTCCAGCCATTCTCTGCCCAGCCTGTATTTATGCCTGGGATTGCCACGTCCCAGGTGTAGGACTCTGCACTTGGCTTGGTTGAACTTCATGCCATTTGCATTAGCCCACCTCTCAAGCCTGTCCAGGTCCCTCTGGATGGCATCCCTTCCCTCCAGTGTGTCAACCGCGCCACCGAGCTTGGTGTCATCGGCAAACTTGCTGAGGGTGCACTCGATCCCACTGTCCATGTCTCCAACAAAGATGTTAAATAGCACTGGTCCCAGTACTGACCCTTGCGGGACACCACTCGTCACTGGCTGCCATGTGGACATTGACCCATTAACCACAACCCTTTGAGTGCGGCCATCCAGCCAGTTCCTTATCCACCGAGTGGATAGCCAAGGCAATTGCATCAATACCAGACACAAGCTTGCACAGGTACCCCTGTATTTCCTATGGGCTCCGTCTGACAACAGCTTGCTTTGGTAACAAGGCATCAACAGAAAAGACAATGCTTCCTGTAGCCCTTATAAGAAGGAGACATCCAGAACTCTGCATTATTGTGGGAGTCCTTAACAGCCCATAAATAGAGCACTTGTGTTAAGAGACAGCCCATTCCTCCCACTTACGCCACCAGCAGCTGCCCTCTCCTCGCCACGGCAAGAGCACTGCGGAATAAAGGACCTTGCCCCTTCAGAGCTGGTGCCTTATTTTAGCTATTTAGCAGTGAGACCCTGGCGACTGGAAGGGAGGAAAAGAGAACTAAACAGCACTGAGAGCTTTACAAAGGGACCAGAAAGCAAAGCGCCAGGAAACCTACGGCAATGCTCCCCAAGAACTGCACCCAGGGTTTGGGCTGAGCAGCAGGGGCTGGAAGGAGGAGAAACAGCCAGCTCAATAAACAGCAGTCCAGCTCAACCTTGAAGCCAGACGAGTTCTCCACAGTCCAAGAATCCTCCCAGACCATATAAAGGAGCACATTTTTAGTACTGACATTGTTTTGTTACAATCAGAGCAAAAAAGTGACAGTCCCGTAGTGCCAGGCTATGTGAAGACAAAAGCTGAGGTCCTGAAGGCTGGATGTCCTGCACAAAACAAGATGAGAGAGGAAAATTAATTATCCCATTTCCTTTCTTGAAACTGGAGGTAAACTGAGGCACAAAGCAGTTCCCAGAATAGGCGTCTGTGTGCATGGCTCAAGTCAGGGATGCTAGAGAAAGGGAACGCGTGGTTTCATGCATCAAAATCTCTACGAAATCAGCCTGAAGAGGAGGAATACTGCTTTCAGTGACTGCATTTTAAAATACAAACAGGTATTTTATTATATTGCGGGAATCACAGCACGTACGTTCTTGCATTGTCCAGACTTGGCCCCTGTCAGGCCTCTAGCTTCTATCCAGAAATAAAACAATGGAAAAAATCTGTATTCTTCTCTAGAAATGTTCGCACAAACAGCAGCACAACCTTAATTAATATAATTAGTCCTCATAATATATTTCTGTTCTTACAGCTGTGGTAGCACAGATGCCTCAAAGTATGCTGCTGCCTCTCCAGTGTTGCTGGGACATTTTGTCCTCTTTCAGCATGTTAAGCCACCACCACGAAGCAAGTTCCTCCTAATGGGTTTTCCAGGGAAAACTCAGGACGACAAATGATCTGATGTTCCATAAGAGCCTGTGGTCCCCCATCCCAACTTTAGAAGCAGTCTACTTAGATCCGGTCCTGACCGTGCTGCTGAGAAGCCCCAAGCCGTTTCCATTTTTTTGGGAAATGGAGACAAAAAGTGGCAGGGAACAATATATAAGAAATGATGCCAGAATAGCGGGGGGAGAGGCATCCCCCAGACCTTCCCTTCTCATCCCTGTGTTACCGGCAGGTTCACAACTTTGCGCTGTAACTTTGGGACTGGTGACAGCTATGGAACACATTCTGAGAAGGGACCAATGATGCCGCTTGAAAGACAACATGGATATACGCCCGATGGGCAAGAATCAAAAAGAGCTATTATCCCTGCAAAGTACACAGACACACAGCAGCAATCATTAACTGCAGTCAAGTATATTATCTTTTCATGTGCTCTTCTCCTGCGGACGTGGTAATTCGTCTCATCCTACACCTTAAAAGATCTGAGAGCTGGGAGATGTAACAAGTGAGATCTCACACCACAAGACATCATTAGTCTGGCTACATCTACTCAAGACTGTTTATTTTTCTCGGATACAAATCAGAAACATTTAAAACCGTGACGTACAGTCATGAGAACAAACAAACCGAGAGCCTAGCAAATCTGACAGTTACCCTCTTTTGCGCGCTTCTTTGCTAATCCATGACTGCTGATGTTATGTGACAATTCTCCCCCTCATTAGTAATTACTTATTAGCAATATAACTGCCGTCCACACACAGCCTCTGCACTGATGCCCTGTGAGGCCCTGGCTGTTTCCTTTCCCAAGGGAGCAAATAAACCTCTCACAACCTCACTGTCCCCCAGATAAAACTTTTTTTCATTATCTTCTCACTCATTTTTTTGTGTTTTAAGAAAGAAACTGAAATGAAGATGAGATTGTTTCTACCCAGAGATGGTGGCAGCAGCTCTCAGGCTCTTACAAATTGCAAAAAGTCAAAGAGGATAAGCCTGCTGAGTGGAAACAGGGCGGTATCACTTGCTGTCATCAGAGGACCTCCTGGGAAGAGCTGAACCCTGAGTGTCCCAAAAATTAAGAGTGTAAATTGATATGTGCTCCTTCGCTTCACAGAATCTGTGCGTCATATGAGGCAGGGGTAGCTGTTACCACGGCAACTAATCTAATCTTTATTTTAATTTTTGCTGTAGTGAGATCACAACAGATAGGAAATAGCCATGCTCAGAATTAGAGCAATTGTATGTGCAAACACATGCACAGAAAACATACGTAATTGCATACGTGGCTGTAACTAAATGTAAAAAAAAAAAATTAAAACCCACAACTTTTTTTTATATGGGGAATACACTTTTTAAGGGAATAAAACCAAATTGGACTTGATCTCAGAGACACGCAGAACAGACATAGCTCTGTGCACAGGCATTGTGTTGAGTGTAACTGAGCCTGTCTTCATCCTACGGGAACGGGCACTGTACAACTTCTATACCTTGCGTTTGGAGAAGTACCTTATCCCGTCCAAGCGGCCTGTTCTCCCTCCCATGAAGGCTTCTTCTGGAGAAGAAACACAGGGACTGCTTGGCCGTGTCCCAATACAAAACCCCTGATATTATCCCAAAAAATATAGTTCAGGCAACAATATGCCCTCAACACAATAACATCACCATCCCAAAGTCCTACATCTCAGGAAGGGAAATGCTCAGGATCTTCCTTTGTTGAAATGGTCAGGATCTTCCTTTGTTGACTCAGTGCATGGCTGGCAACCCTTGCTGCCCGTTCTCAGGGCAGGGAGCCAAGCAGAACATGCAAGCAGGCCAAAATCAGGAATCCTGAGTTTGAAAACCTTCAAATTCCAGGTGTCAAAATGCTCAAAGCTGTGAGCAGGGAAGAGTGCAGCGTCTGAGGCACAAAATCCCTCACAGAGGGAGCTGGTGTGCCAGACACTCCTTGTTGCCAGACGGCAGACATAGACCGAAGAAAAGCCTTAAGCCCATTCCCAGGGATTCATGTACCTGGGTGGTCATCAGTCATCTCCACAGTCTTCCAAATTTAACAAGCCAGATCTTCTCCTACTCTGAACTGGGATAGTTCTCATGACATCATCCACAAAGCTAAACTGGATTATGTCAACTTTGTTTCTTCAAAGTGTCCTATCACCAAGCTCTCTTTTCGGGTTGGGGTTTTTCCTGTTTTCTTTTACCTTCACATTTTCTGTGAAGAAGTCAGATCCAGAACACCACGCTGATATTAACTGCTATCAATGCAAATCCAGAGAAAGCTTGCAAACTTAAAGCTTAAGGAGACAGCACACAGCAAAAATCATCACCTCCAGGACCCATCCTGAAACAAGAACAACAACTTCAGCTAAAATTCAGCCTGTCTTCTGAGCTGTGAGGCTGTAGGAGTGTTGTGTCATGGGTGAATCAGACAGGAAGGAAACATGGAATAGCGAGTCTTCTTTAAGCTTCAGAAAGCTGACAAACGTCTCTGCCTTTTGCTGACTGCACAGCATGACTCCAGTTCGTGAAGTCCTTAAGCTGCTGATTGCTGAAGGCTGGGGGTTATGGGCAGGGAAAGTATTTTAATTACATATCTTCCTTCAGCATCTCCTCCTGACCACCGATAGAAACAGGATGCAGAGTGAGACAGGATTTAGCTTGACCCAAAACAGCCCTTCTAATTCTCAGCAAGAAGCCAAGACAGTCCAACCTCTAGGTTAGAGGATGATGGGATTATCAGCCCTTCCCTTCAGCTATTACCAAACTAGACCCCTACTTTGGGTGCCGGATCTCTCATTAGCACAGGACGAGAGAAGCCAAGATTACGGAATAAAGGTGAAGTTCTGCTTTGAAGCAGTGACTTAATTTGGGCAGATGAGAGAGGTGTTTAGAGAGAGATGGATGTTTGTGCCTGGAACAAGAACAAGCAGAGGAAGCAGCTCAGTAAATGATATGGTTTTAGGTATTTTTAGTAATGTACTGCAGCAGCAAGAGGAAAACAATGAAGGAAGAGCAAGAAACAATGAAAATCAGTTCAGCTTCAAACAAATACAACAGGATCACACTGGTGCATCAAAGTGAGCTCCTCGCCACCACCTTTAGGGGGAGGCTGGAATAAATCCATCCTATGATCCTGCTGTACGACAGAGTGGGGCTGAACACACCCCTTCCCAGTGGATTCTAATCACACACCACCAAGACATATCCCTCTTCGTCCATCTGCTCCTGGCTGCTGCTGGGAACCCTCCCGTCACCTCTGACTGCAAAAACAGCAGCTGCAATTAATAACGTGCAGACACTCTCAATTGCTCATCTTGGCAGCCATCTGGCTTCATATCACATATATCCCTGCTATGCAAAGCAAAAAGGTATTTTATTCTCCTGCCACCAATGGCTGAAGCATGAACTAAGGAACAAGCAAGACTGATACGAAGGAGAAGACAGGTTATAAACAAGCAAGAGGCAGAGAGGAGGGTGCTCAACCACACATTCCTGCAAATGAAAGGGGAGCCACCTTCCAGAAGCAACAATTAGTTCCCTGAGGAACCAATCTGAGCAACGCTCCATGAGATCTCAGTCATTCGTTTTGTCTGTTTTCCTTTGTTTTTCTACCATTGTCATTTTCGTTCCTCTCAATTTCCCATCTCCAGGCTTTGAGTGCAAACAAACATAACAGGTCAGATCTTTAACTGCTCCAATTTGGTGCAGTTCCCTGGATGTCCATACAGCAAGGTTGATTGAATTCAGCCTTGTGTCTTCAAAGGACCCTTTAACAGCAATTACAAGACAGATGAGTGGGATTTTAATTTCCAATTAAGCCAGTTTAGCTCAATTCAGAAGTGCCAAATTTTGCCCAGCTCTGCCGTTAATCTCAGTGTTCTGCATTTTGTGTAAATGCTGGCAACACACCAGGAAAGAAATTAGAAAACATGCTTCCTGGGATCAGGACAATCTCTTGGAGCCATGTTTGTACAGTACCTAGCATAATAGGGATCTTTGCCATACATGAGGTTTTTAGATGTACATTTTTTAAGTCAACATTTGAGATAAGAGTCTCTATCGCATTAAGCATCCCATCCCACATCCACTGCTGAGAATTTAGCCCCAAGACATAAGATGAGTATCTTCCCTGCATTGAAGAAAACATCACACAGTTAAGATAACTATGTTGAACTCGGAGGCAGCACTTGGTGTCATTTTAGTTCATCTGCAGAATTTCACTGGGCAGGGATTCAAGACGAGAGTTCTGGTCTTGGGCAAGCTGCTGGCTTGCAGGAGGACTCATCTGAGCCACACCAGGTTCTCAAGTCTCTTCCTCGTCCCTGAAATGTGAATGACATTGATATCTCTGGATGAAAAGCTTTATTTATTACATTTTCTCATCTCTCGGCGGGTGCCTTCCTGAACACAAATCTTTGCTTCAAAAACTAAGGTGTTGACATTATTTGCCCTTTCCCTGCCACTAAACTTACTTAACAGGAAAATAGCTATTCCTTAAGCACATACTTTAAGGACTAAACCATTATTAGATATCCAGACAGTTCTCAAAGGGATTCACCATCAAATCCTTAAGGGATTCACCATCAAATCCTTAGGGGATTTGCCTGTTGGCCATCCTGCCAGCATCTTGGTGTGTGTGTTTGATGGGAGGTAACAGTCTATTCCCAAGCCTTTGTTTCTGTTCGTGCTTTGCCAGCTCCCATGTTCTCTTGCAATAGGACACAACGCTAATGCTTCCTCTTCTGCCTAGGGTGATAAAAGCTTTCAGCACCCATCTAACACAAACCCAGAGCATTTGCTACTGACACGATGGTCAGGTACTATTCTTTGGCAGTACTTCAGCTACATATTTAGCAACTACCGCGAAAATGAGATTCATACGGAGTTTAGGGACCTACTCCCAGAGCATCATTTAGGCTAACATGAAGTGAGCCCAGAACATGATCTGACCATCCTTACCTCGTGCATGTGGGAACACGTTAGTTTATCCGGGTTCCTGCTTTGCACCGAGCTTGTGTTTCTGCCTGATTCCCAAGTTACGGCAGTTATTGTCCTGCAAAGGAAAGGAGGGACCTTGCAAATGTCCTCACTTGCTTGGAGGTCAAGTGGGACCCTTCAAGCACCCAGAGCTGCTGAGCCTTGCTCTGATAAGCAGAGGCGGGGATCCAGGAAAAAATAAATGTAAGGAAGGCCCAAGGACTAAACATTCATCTGAAACATGTCAGCGTGAATCTTGATCCGAACAAACTCAAGCCAATATGATCTTAACTCTATTTTAAAGGGGATTAAGCAACGTGCAAAATGGCATCACATACTTATATTTATTTTTTTAATCCCATCTGTGACACATGGACTGTAACACATTCAGATTTTAAAAAAAATATGAAGTCAGCAAAGAAAAAAACCCCACTCTCTATACAAACCTTTGCTGATGTAAACATGGAAAGAAGCAGAGCTGCCAGCAGATACACCTGCACCCATGAATCAGCACAACTATGTCTCTTCAGTAAGTTAATGTCCTTTCTCTCATACAGCTTTCCTGCTTGCAGATACTGAGACAAAATGAGGTTGCAAAGAGATTTCTATTATCATCATTTCCTGGCGTGCACACTTCAGTTTCGTAGTTTGTTTTCCCATGCAGAGCTTGGGTTTCTTTCGTTCTGTTTATTTATTCTTCCTTGCCCACTTTAGTTAAGACAACAACATTTTGTTCTGTATTTCCACGGCTATTCCATGGTGATTTGTTAATGATGTTGGGTTTGCAGTGAAAGACTGGAAAGATAAAAAGTTGGCAAGCTGCTTCCCTCATTAGGGAACACAGCTCTCAAGCGCTCAAGTGGCAGCCTATTAGCTGAATTATTCAACAGAAAAAAAAATACATGACAAATAAAAAGAAAAAAAGCTACAAGAGTGGGGAGGGAAGGGAAGCTTTTTGACCTTGGCGCTGCTGGAAAAGTTTGGCAGCATTCCTCGAAGTTCAGTTGTGGGATTAAACCCATCGAAGGAACTCGGGCAAGGCTGAATGGCTGTAGAGAAGCAGAGAGAAGCCGGCATTCATAATTCAGATATCGGACTGTATTGTTGCTGTCTTGAACTGATAATGAAGAAGCCCAAGGGGGCAAAAACCATATTTCCAAAACCATAACTGTTTATGTGCAGTTTGTGAGTAACTGGTGGTGTTGGAGATCTTCCATATCCAGCCACAGCCTTTAGGCATTGAAACAACCCACCTTGAGGATCTAGAGTAATAGTTTGTGTGTGTTCTTATTGTGTATTAAATACCATGTAATTTTAGAAGAGTTTAGCCACCCACGAGAGAGCTGACAGGGCCTGCACCCTAACAGCTAAGAACTGGACCAAAACCTCTGATGGGAAAGCCAGAGTTGTCTCGCTTCCATTCTCATGTAACATGAAAATGGAAAGTGCTTGATTCAGGCACAAAATTAAACAGGGTGACCAAAACCTTGAGGGTCCTCATATTGCTAGGGAACTCCAGGATCTCAGTCTTAACTCCTGAGGGAGCTGACCAAGGACACAGTCTCGGAAGAGAGATTCCATCCACCTGAGAGGTAAAACAGAGTCGGTATCTTGGAGATGCCTCAATATTATGGAACAAAGCCCTTCACTGGAGAAGTCAATATGCAGACTGGACTGCAGAGGAGAGCACGGACAACAGTCCACACTCCAGAAGCAGCATGGGCAGGGGAGGAGCAGGGTGTTATCTGAAGGGTTCAGAAACAGGGACTGTGTGATTTAGATAAGAACTTGTAATCAAAAGCAGTAGGAATTTGGACTTGTCAGACTTGGATTGGGAAATGGAAAAGAAAACAGAACAAAACTACACAAGAGATACTACCCAAGGTATATTTCCTGTGCTAAAGGAAGAGGCAATAAGTTTTCTGAAACTTCATAAGCTACAAGGATCCGCTTATTTTAATTGTCATGTGCTGTTAGGAAGATAAAACATGAATCTGGAGACCTGGGATGTAAGTTCTTTAGCTACTGCAGGGCTTGAAAGAGCAGCGCTGCTTACGCAGCAGGCTACCACCCACTCATTCCCAGACAGGTTCTTTCTTTCACCCAGAAACACTATACAAGTAGATTTTATATATTTTTGCAAAGAGATGGGTTATACGTATGTCTCGTGTAAAAGTAGCTTCACTGATGTTAGCCCCTGAAAGGAATCTGCATAGAAACCAGAGTGTTTATGCCACGGTTGTGCTGACAGGAGATGATCTAACAAATGTGGGGAAAGCAGCAACAATGGAATTCATCAAGCAATTAAATCATTTTAGTTGATGACCCAGACAGAAAGAGAAGTCAGGCAGTGAGATCTGCTGATGACACTGAGCCATCACTTAGAAAAGGACCAGAATATCATAAGCATGATGCTGAGCACCTCAGTAACGTAACAGGGCTGAAATTCAATAGCAGACAGCAATGCCATTAGGGAGCAATTAGAATTCTTGCTGTAAGAGTGGAGACTCGACCTCTGGTCTATTGTTCCCAGAGGAGAAGAAAAGGACTGGGTATGCAGAAGGAAGTTAGTGGCTGCAAATACCAAGACACCAGAGAAATCTTACCATAATCAGGCGAGAGATTTCTGGGGAGCAGGGAAGCATTAGTGCTAGCATGTAAGACAGTGCCACGCTCTAGTGCACACCACAGCTGGAGTCAGAATTCCCCACCCAAAGGGCTCAGTGTATTTACCTGGACATGCAAAGGCTGAGAAGGAATACAATTACAAGGAATAACGTTTAGAACAGTAGAGACATTTACATTGGAAGATGAGGTCATTGCATGAACTAAGGGGTAGAGAGTGGCTACAGATGTTCCCTTCAGGCTCTCCTCCAGCCTTCACAACAGCCCAGACATCTGTACATGGCTTTGAAGGTGGGAAAGGCAAGTAGCCCTGACTTCCAGCAGGTAAATTGAGCTAGAGGGCTTACATCACTTCCAGCTCCACGAAGAGCTCCAGGGAAGTCACGAGACACAAGCAGAACAGATGGAGCAACTCCTCGTTGGAGCAGCTCCAGTGCCAGCTTAGTGTCTTCCCCAGAGAGCCCCTTGATTCATCATCCTTTGGGATAGTGTGTGTGGAGGGAAAGCACAAAACCAAAATACCAAGAGGACCACTTTCAGGTGACAGTGTTTGGTGTATGTTTGTGATGCTACACTGAGGACAGCGGGTAGATCCATGTCGAGAGGACCAGTCCAAGTTGCCATCTGATTTCCTAAAAATTCCCCCCATCATCACAGGTTTTTTTAGAATCAAAAGCAAATTGGCAAAAATGGCTTCAAATACTTGGTGGAGACTTCAGCAAATTTCTCCACAAGACCAAGAAGGCAGGGGAGAAACTATTAGTGTTGAGGCACGATTGGCTTTGCCATTGGTTAAAGCAAAGGCCCTGCTGCTCCACAGACCTCAGGCAATACTTTTGGCACCAGGAAGTGTGATGACATGGTCCACCAAAGGGTAATTAATCAAAAGCCGGTGTAATTGAACACTCCCACTGCTGCTCAATTAATCTGATCACTTCCCTTATAAATTCATAATTGCAGCCCACGACTGCCGCAGACCTTATTTATATGCCAGAAGTTTCCCAGTTCTGAAAGACTCACAGGTGGCTGGAGCAGAGCAGGACAGAAGCAAAGCTGGTTATAAAACAAAGCACCCGGCAAAGCTGCTCCCTTCCCTCCCCCAAACACTCAGTTCCACAAGAGGCAGGAGGAGAGAAACACTAAGAAATTAAACCTGCCAAAGATAGCAAGAGGAAAATGTGTGGTAGTGAGTAGAAACGGAGGGGGGGGGAGGAAGGGGGGAGAAAAAAAAAAAAAAGGAATTTCAGTGATGTCTGTCTCGCAGTGCCACCCGTACCCTGCCAAGCCATTTTCCTGGTGTTCTATCAGAGCAGGGCGCTTTCCCTCTCGTCAGCTGGAAGCTTTGCACCAGAGCTCAGTGCTTCGAATGAGCATGGAAGGTTTTCGCTGCACAAAAGGTTTTCATGGCAGGGATATACATTTTTCTCTGCAAATAGCACGTCCCCATGGATAATGTCACACAGAAGCAAAACACAATCATAGACTAGTTTGGGTTAGAGGGAATCTTTAAAGGTCACTAGTCCAACCTCCCTTGCAATGAGCAGGGACATCTTCACTTACATCAGGTTGCTCAGAGTCCTGTCCAGCCTGACCTTGATCGTTTCCAGGGATGGGGCATCTACCACCTCTCTGGGCAACCTGGGCCAATGTTTCAGCACCCTCATTGTAAAAAATTTCTTCCTTATATCTAGTGTAAACCTACCCTCTTTTAGTTTAAAACCATTACAGCCCTTGTTCTATCGCAATAGGGCCTGCTGAAGTTTGTCCCCGTCTTTCCTGTAGGCCCCATTTAAGCACTGAAAGCCCACAATAAGGTCTCCCCAGAGCCTTCGCTTCTCCAGGCTGAGCAACCCCAGCTCTCTCAGCCTGTCCTCGCAGGAGAGGTGTTCCATCCCTCTGATCACTTTTCTGGCCTTCCTTTGGAACCACTCCACTAGGTCCATGTCTTTCCTGTGCTGAGGATTCCAGAGCTGGACACAGTACTCCAGGTGGAATCTCACCAGAGAGGCACAGAAGGGCAGAATCACCTCCCTCAACCTGCTGGTCACACAATACTCACTTGTGAGCTACCAACAGTAGTCTAATTCCTGGATCATCCCATGGGGCCTCCTCACAGCCTGACAGTGCTGAGTGTGGCCATTCCTGCCCGTCCCTCTCCAGCGTCACCTCTCGTCTGAGCGCAATGCAACCTCTCGCTTTCATTCAGCTTCCCTCTGCTAGAGGACAAAAGCCAACCCGCTTCACCCACCACCACCAGAAGCAACCGGATTGTTGGTGTCACCAACAAAAGCCCCTAGTAGAGCTTGGTGACAAGCAGGACCATCCCGCACAGGTCTCCAAGCAAACAGTTATTTCTGCTCATAACAAAAGGACATTGCAGCTTTTGCATCCCCAAAGCTGGCAGGTAGTGCTCCCAAATGCAGTTCTAATTTCTAATAGAAAACGGCAGGCAGAGCAACCATAAAACAGCTTAGTGTATTGGTCAAGCCGGCAGCAATTAAGCCATGCAAAATACTATTACAGAATGACATAGGTATACCTTTAATTGCGCCCAGTAACTCTTTTAAAGCTGGAACAGTTTATATCGGTATTGTTCCTATAACCCGGCTCTCTGACTGAAGAGGACAGGACTTGACCTTTCCCATGTTCCCAGTTCACCAACCTGTGTCACAGCCCATGTCTGCTCTCCTCTTACACGTAGCTCCACCGGTTGTTTCTCCATTTCGTTCCACAACAGCCCATAGGGGCCACAGCAGACTGCAGGAGCACCCCCTGGCTAAGAAGAATCACAGAATGTTAGGGGTTGGAAGTGACCTCTGGAGATCATCCGGGCCAACCCCCCTGCCAGAGCAGGTCCACCTACAGCAGGTTGCACAGGGTGGCGTCCAGGTGGGTTTGGAATGTCTCCAGAGTTGGAGACTCCACCACCTCTCTGGCAGCCTGTTCCAGTGCTCTGCCACCCTCAAAGAAAAGAAGTCCCTCCTCATGTTCAGATGGAACTTCCTTTACTGAAGTTTGTGCCCATTATCTCTTGTCCTATCACTGGGCACCACTGAAAAAAGACCGGCCCCATCCTCCCGGCACCCTCCCTTTAAGTATTTATAAGCGTTGATGAGATCCGCCCTCAGCCTTCTCTTCTCCAGGCTAAAAAAGATCCCTAATCCAGAGGCTTCATCCAGGAACATTGGGATGAAGAATAGGGTGAAACTGGGGAATAAAAAAAAAAAGAGCAGGAAATAAATGAGGCAACTCTGCTTTCCCCACAAGCAGCCTGGAGCTGGATGCTGGCAGTATGATTCCCAGGACAGCTAGCCAGAAAAAGTCTTTGAAGTCCAGAGAGCCATGATTAAGGGAACAGTGGGGGGAGACAAGATCCACCACCCCCTCCACACACGCAGAGGATGTTGATGTTAGGTGATGAGCTTTGCTCTGCATCAGACGGAAAGCATCAGACTCCAAGCTCCTCTGCACTCTCTGCCATGCGCAGTCCTTGCCCTCACCCTGCTTCTCGCTTCGCAGCACGTTTCAGGAGGCCCCATTCCCCCTCCCCTCCCACTCCAGACTGAATCAGAGCAAAGTTGCAGCACTGGGGCTGCTTGTCACCCTGCCACACTTCGCTAACCAATCTTGGTGTGAAAGCAGCTGTGACGGGCAGCGACAAAACACCTAGCGTCAAATTAATCAGCTGGAAGGGACCCAGCAAAACTGGGTTGTAACCACTGGATGAGTCAATTCCCACCATCCTCAATATTACAGATGTTGGACTGGGTACAGGGCCTGATCCCCTGAACCAACCTGTGCCAGCCAGTCCCCGCAAAATAATCTAAGGATGAAACTTTTCTTTTAGGGTTCTTTTTTTTTCCCCCCATTGGAAGGGAACTTGTGGCTCAGTGACATCTCTCTGCAGACATGCAACAGCTTTTTTGCAAACAATGCCACCGAAATGCCACCGTCCCTTTCACAACTTTTGCTTTCTTCCCAGAGAAGTGCGTTTCTGTGCTCGGAGCTTTTTAAATCTGGCAGCGGTAACCAAACACACCACACATTGCATGGGAAACAGCACGAAGGAGGGAAGGAAGGGTACAAGCAAATATTTCTTCAGGGTTGTAAGGCCTTTCAGTTACCATGGCAGTATGTTTCCATGGAAGCCAAATTTGAAGCCTGTTGCTGCCAGTGGAGTGGCCCAAAGAAAATTATTAGTTTTGGAAATTAACCAAGCTGCTCTCTACCTTGAAAGCCAGCCCACCCACAGCCCTCAAAAAAAAAAAAAAACCCCAACAAAAAAACGAAACAAAAAACCCCAACACAACGGCATCTTCACATCCCTGATAAAGGATTCAATAAACACACAGGGAAGGAAGAGAGTGCGGAAGAAAACACCACACAATGAAAAACAGGAGCTTCCTTTTATGCAACCAACAATGCAGAAACCACACTGGTAAGCACAAGGATGAACACACTTTATGAAGTACCACATATAAAGGTCAGCAAAATCCTACAGAGCATCCTGTGCCAACAGCTCCTGAGGGGACAGGAGGGGGGCAGTACTTTGAGACTAGTGCTGTTTGGTTGCCGTTTGTTCGAAATTACCCCCCGTTAATCACACTGATGCCTCTCCCTTGGTTTGCTCGCCCACCTCTCAGGAAAAGCTTGGGGAGGGGAAGGAGAATTTTCCTGGGGGCTGCCTTAGTTAACAGTAAAGATCAGCTTAGTTGCTTTGCTGCTCTCCATGCTGGTCAGAGCAGCAATTCTTGAAAAATTCAAGAATTTTTCAATTCTTGAACATCACCTTTTTTCCTTACTCCCCCCATCTCCCCACCAAAAAAAAAACCCCAAAACCAAAAAACCCCCCATTTTCTGCAGCCCCTTTCTTTTTTCAGAAGCCAGGGAGCCTGCATAAGCTGCCTGTTCTTATCACCAGCAAGTGAAAAGGCATGATATGGAGATTCAGCCCTTTCCAAAGGGGAGATGGTGGGATTCAGCATTGAAACGGAGCCGTGTCCTACAGGCTGCCCAGACATGAGACATTCAGGAGACAAGAGCAAACCCAGCACTACTTCAAAAGGACACATCACTGAGTTTCTGGATCTGTGAGTGCCACCTCGAAACAAGTGCCACTTCCCCACTGGCATGAAAAAAGCATCATGAAGGCCTACCAAATTAGGCCTTCTGGGGATAAAATACCTAAAGAAAGCTGAACTCTCATAGAAAGGTAAAGATCAGAAGGGAAGAGGCACTTGTGATGAGACACTGTTGGAGCATCCGCTGAATCTGACTTCTCGTTTTGAGGCAAAGACAGATTTAAGACTTGTATCACTGAAACATGACTCTCGTACCACTGCTACAAGGTCTCCTGTGCTCTCTGCTACCTCTCTTGCCCAGGTGGAAGAAGGAAGGAAAAGCAGATGGTTTTAAAGCGCAGTTCAAACAAAAGCATTTGATGTGAAGATGGCAGGAGATTTCCTTTGAAAGAAAGGCGAGTACAAACAAAAGGCCTGCCACCACAGGGTTTGGAATCCCTGCTCTGATCAGACTTCACTGGAAAGGGGACTAAAACCCACCAGGTTTGTCACAGATGGACTGATCTGATTATGCCAGGCACGAGCCTCACAGGGCACTGGAGAGTGCTGCATCCCACCTCTCCAGCAAAACATTCCCCACCCAAACTCCGTTATAAACTCTTAGCCACAGGTGTCCAAAGAAACTTCAAAATTACTCTGCAAGATTCAGTCAAAACTACACTACACCTGAGAGCAGAACAATCAGCTTAAATCAACGCCTCTTCGCTGTTTGGGGAGGTTTTCTCAGTTCCCGGCATCACACAGCTCTGGCATCTACCGCTACCTGCTGCTTGCCTTCCTCCCTGCCAGAGATTACTGCCCTGCAGAAAGAAGAAAAAACACGTCCAGATTTTAGCTCTTCAGTGAAAAGGCCGACATCCCAGCTTCAAGTCCTGAACAGATGAGTTTGCAAGCGCGTACCAGTGAGGAGCAAGGATGCTCTAACACAGGTTGCACGTGGAGGCGGCTGCTGGCAGCATCAGCAAAGCAGCTGAGAGCACCACAAGAGCCAGATGGGGCCCTGAGCCATCCACGGAAGGGCTTGGAAAAAAAAAAAACAACATCAGGCAAAGTTTAACCATTTTGTGGAAGTCCTGCTGCCCACTTCCAATGTTTCACAGGCCACTGCCTAAAATCCTTTGCACTGCACACATCCAACAGCTGAAGTGTTCTCCTCACGCAGAAGGCTTCAAGCCCAGAGGATTACGTGCACACCTAGACGGCAATTCCACTAGCCGAAGGTAACGGCGTGAATATGCCTGAACCATTGTTTTCTTTGGACATTTCACTCTCCCCTCCCAAGCTGTCTTTTGTAAAGGGAAAGCAAAACTGGTGAGCGAGCCAGCTGCTGCTTCACTGTGCAGAAGACACGCTCATTCAATTCCTTTTTCATGCTGGGTTTTAGGGTGCGAAGAGAGAGAAAGGAAAGGACCGACTTCCCAGACCAATAGTTCACCCAAGAACACAGGAACAGGAGCTCTGGTCTTTGCTCCACTAACTCGCCCTCTGGGGCTACCTCCACCACCAGCGAACAGCAGCCAGTGCAGAGCAAAGTCTGCAAAGGACCACTTACCAGTGCTCGAACAAATCTACCAGAGCCCATCATCTCTGGGCAAGCAGCACCGCCAGCGTCCCCTTTTCACACTTCCACACTCATGCTGCTGCTTGGAATTCTGGAGTCTGAAAGGCTTCAGCCAAGAGGAGTATTTTGCATCATACCACCACTCCTGGCCAAACTTCAGGATTTTCCCTTCACACACAAGTCAAAGGGAAGAACATGAAACGTAACTGTGCAGGGAAGTTCCCAAACTTCCTGGCCCTCAGGCGTCTGATCTCTTATGAAGGTCAGAAGGATCGCAGGATCCCTTCCAGCCCTCTCTGTGCAGTCATCTCTTCATCTTACCTCAAGAAAGCCAGGATTACAGGAGACTCCAGAGGTTGATAAAGCAATACAGCCACAGAAGAGGGAGGTATGCTTAGTCTTCAGAGTTAAATTGTCTTAAATCCAATGTCACACAGAGAAGCAAGTCATTTTCTGTTTTCCTATGTTATCAAAAATCAAGAGGAAAAAAACCACACAGAACTGCCAAATGTGTTAAATCCGTAAGTTAAAATATTTTAATAAAAACAAAGCAAAATACATTTCATAATCCGTCCACTGGCACAATGTATAAAAACTTTTAAATAACAACTTTAATATTAGTCACAAAATACCGCATGTTGTATAAAAATAGCTGTATGCACACTGCTAAAAGAGAACGTAAAACCACTCTGAATAGGCCATGCAAAGACATTCGGCTTTGACCTTTCACTTTGCAAGCACTTGCTGGATCTGCTACTTTATTCCTTCTGCTTGGAAGGGTTTTGTGCTGGCACTCGGGGGCCTCCGCCTTCCCCTCTCCACCCTGCAAACAACGCCCCGGCAAAGGGTTTCAGAAATGGCTGACAAGTTTAAGGTGCATCAGGTCGGGCAGCTCAGCGGCCCAATTTTCACAGCTTACATTTCAGAAAGTGCTCAACATCCGTGTCCTTCTCCATGGACACCTCCACCTTGGTCACTCAAAATCTTCAACTTTTCAGCCAGCACCCTTCCAAATTACTCCTGACCCCTGGTGCACCACAGTAGTAAAACTGGAAGCAAAAATCTAGACGCTCAGCCCTAGATCGCTGCAGAGGCAGAATGCAACAGCTGCAGCACCATTTTTTGCACAGATGTACCTCTGCATTTGATAATCCTAAATTACTCACACACCAAAATTCACTGAAGCCTGTCCATTCACATTAAGAACTCCAGGTAACACACACAAATGGACTTGGAGAAATATGAGTTTACAGAAAGGAAGGTACCACTGTGGATAGCATTAATATTAAAAAAAGCAGATACTAAGTATAAACTGTTATATAAACAGTCTGTTATACCGTGGTTATCAGACTTAAGAACGTAACTGCCAGAGAAGGGACACACACACACAACAAAAAGATGATATGGAGTACATTTTAGTTAAGAACAAAAAGATGTCAGATAAAGAAATAACACACCCCCAGCTTTCATCCCATATGCTGACACACAAACTATCAACAAACTAAAAACCCAGCCCGCTCCTCTTCATCTCTACAAGCCTGAGCGATCCTTGCACCTTTCCAGTATCATCCTCATACAATTTAAGCCCAAAGAAGGTAATGGAGACAGAGATCCACCCAGTCATCATCTTCATTTCCTGAGTCTACAGAAAGAGAGAAGGGCACTGCTGATTGAAAATGGTCCCTGTTGCTGACACTAGCAGCGGCACCTTGCGAGATGTGCCATCAAGGAGAGCAGCCACAGGTAGGGAGAGACTTGATGCTCTGCTAGGCAAAGCAAGAAAGTGTGGGGTTTTTCTGATGTTTTCAAGTTTGCGTTTTAAAGTGTGCTCTTCTAAGAAGAAAAATAAGAAAAGCTTAGTGATTTATCACCTCAGATAATACAGCAGCAAACCCATCTTCTCTAGTTTACAAAGATCAGTTAAATTATCTTAATGCACCAAATCTGACAGGCAAAAAAACATTCCCATAAAAAGCTGTCCCCTTAAAGTTACAAGTCACATCACGAGAGCAAGCTTCTAATCAAAGAGTCAGAAGCAGAGAAGCTTTTATCAGCGCTGAAAATCCAAATAAGAACACAGGCTGATATTGCCAATCCATAGCAAGAAAGAAGTTTAAAAGGCTTTATGGGGAACCGGCTGAAAGTCACTGGTTTTGGTGGCGTGCGTCATTGCTCTGCGCTTGGCGAGGCGGGACTTGGACGGAGGAGAAAGCTTCATGGAGCACACAGCATGGGCAACGTTCTCCTGCTCTCCGCTGAGCTCGTTCTCGTGCTGAGACAACTGGCGGTTAAGGGCTATAGCCTCAGCAGCAAAAAGCGTCAGGTCTTTCGTGCTACTGTTCCTTTCAAGGGAAAAGAAGAAAGCAGTTACAACCCATGCAAACCGTCCATTCACCTGGTTACCCTCACAGCAGAATATCTATTTCCAGGCAGTTCTGTTTCTCCAGGCAGTTTCATTTCTCCTGCCAAAACATTGACACAGCAGGGAAAACGACAGGTTAATATTTGCACCTCTCCCTCACTGCGAGGACCAGAAATACCTAACAAAATCTCTTTGGGATTTTGGAAACAGCTGCAGTTCTAGTCCTTGTTCTGCCAAGGACTCCCCCTTGTAAAACCCAGGAAGCCACCTGAGATGTCATGCTTAGTTTCTACATGTTAAAAAAGGACGGGTATTATGGGGCAATACTGTTTTCTTTCTTCAGAGAACTGCAGTCCCACTGCAATTGCACACCTGGCTTAAGGAAATGAATTTCTGATGGGAAGAACCACCTGGAATCACCAGTGGCAGACGTGGAAATGGAAACAAAGATGTGTGACTTGGGCTCTCTGGCATATAGAATCTGCCATCAAATCACTTTAAATGAGGCTTGTCCTGCTCACAGTTAAATTGATACTGTGATTATCACCAACCACGATGGAAGTCAGATCCGAGCCTGTGAATATGATGATTATTCACCCATCAGAATGTAGTCTCTTTGGATAACGCACGCAGTTATGCCTTTTTCCCCCTCCTGGGCAGCAAACTGCCAAAACCATCATTATTTCCTGTCTAAGATTAGCACTGCACCACAGGAATCCTCTCCAATGCCTTTCCCACAAACAAGCAAGATTAGATCATAAAGAAAAATCCAAGCTTTAGTATTTCTGACATTCTTAACAAAATTAGTGCTGTGCATTTACGAAGTTCCACTCTTAACTAAGGATCTTACCCCTCACTTTGTCACCTATCTCTCCCCATTCTTTCAGTAATGATTCCTTGCCAAGTTTACAGACATTTTAAAAAAAGAAAAAAATTACCTTTGAAGAACTTGAGGGGTAGGTAATCCCCTTTCAGGAGCCTGCTAGAAGAAGTAGTTAAGAAAAGTTAGTTATGTATTAACAGCTTTCCCAAGAGAGAGTGATAAAAACCAGGCAACTCCCCCAAATCTTTACAACTAATGGATATTAGTTTATCTATTATTGTAATAATAGATATTACAACTAATGGACAACTAATGCATATTCATTCACTGTGGGTTTACAAATCACATTTCAAAATCCATCTCCCCTCACAAGAAGATATCACAGTTTGCAGATATAACACTAAAGCTTTGGAAGCTCTCCAGAGGGTCTTATCCCTTCCTTCCTGAACTGGGAACACTAAAGCAAGAGGACACTCTTGTTCTTTTAAAAACCATATCTACCAGGATTCTGCATTACTGTATTAAAGAGTAACATAGTAATTCATGTACTGCAGTGCTTGGTATTGACAAGAAAGCCATTTAAAATGCATAAAGCAATAATTAGAAGAAACACTTAAAGCTTGACAGATTCACTCAAGTATTTCTCACACAGAGCTCCAGAAAGAATAAAGCCACTGTGTATTGTTTAATCAATCAAGATAAGAGCCCTAAACCACGCAGTGACTATCAAAAGTTCAGAGACACATAACAGCTTGTTTGTCACTTTGGAAGAAGAATAACCCTTAAAAAAAACCCCCAAAAAAATGACGGATACGTACTCCTTGAACCCATGAATGTTGCAAAACTTGAGCAGCGCTAAGTCGTTCTTTGGCATCACGAACCAGCAACTTTGAGATGAGATCTTTGGCGTCAGAGGATATATGCGACCAGTCCTTGTCAGGAAATTCATACTTGCCTTCTTGAATACTCTCAAAAAGCTTGTTCTAGTAAAGGAAAACTTTCTTTAATTTAAATAGCAACTAGAGTGCAACCAGAAGACTTCTCAGGTGGGATTCTTCTCACTCAATTTTAACCACCTAATGGGGTGGATGACAAGTGAGACCATCCAGTCTCCTTATGGAGACAATGGAGAGTGACAGGCAGCTCCACAGAGTGATTCAGCACATCCCAAGCTGGACACAATACATTGTGTGCTGAAAACACCTTCTCCCCTACCCTACCTGTAACAGTGCAGCCAATGTACTCATTTTTTAGAAAAAAATAAATTCAGGCCCTGCATGGAGACTCTCCTGGGGCTCAACTTTCATCTGAGGAATTGTGGCAACTACCACAAACACGATTAAGAATTACAGAATACAGAAGGATTGTAGGGTGGGGGAAGAGGATGAGGAGAAGCTGAGATCTCACATCAGGAGGAGAAAGAGGCAGTTGCCAAAGCATACTTCAGAAAGAGACAGCATCACCAAACTTTTGTATTAGCACCCTCACTTCTCACTGACAGCTCATCCTTCCAAATAACTGGTTGGGTGACAGACACAGATCTTCACTCCTGGCATTATGGAAAGTCTTACACCTTAAGCTCATGGGGCAAACTACTCTCCCACGTATACCCAGGATACGCGCATTCACCTGGCAAACTCTGCAGACTTCTCCTCTGTCCCAGCCACAGTCCGTGCCACAGTTGCCCACAAAAGGGGGGTAACCACTGAGCATGATGTACAGAATCACTCCCAGGCTCCAAAGATCACACCGCTTGTCATAGAATGTGGCCTCCTCTGTGAAGACTTCAACCACTTCGGGTGCCATGTATTCTGCAGACCCGCACTAGGAAACCGAATTCAAGCAAGTTTCAAAGGGAGAGTCAAATCAAAACAAGACTCAGGTTTATCATGCTCTTCATATAGGCAGCTTGATCTAAAACCACAATCAGGCATCAGGGGCTACTGAAGTTTACTGCTGGCTTTCACTGCAGGTCTCATTTGGTTAAGCCAAATCACAACTGCTGCATCCTTCAAAGGTGAAATGGAATTGCCAAAAACTTTGAAACATTTCGTAAGCATACTGCATAGGAAAAAATTAACACATTTCAGGTGTAAGGACCACAGAGACCTAATAGAGGGCAAAAGAATTCCTGATTTTCTTTAGCAGAATCATAAGCTGTTCCATACGAGTCTATGATGCTTTATACAGGGTAAAAATACTAATTTACATATTTCAGGTTTTTAAATCTTATGCATTAGTTATCAAGCTTTTCAGAAAGTAAACAAGTATATAATGGGAGGTGATTTCCAAAACAGACTCCTGCAAAACTGTCAGATTCTTCTTTCAGAGTAATGCCAAAAGCATAGCACTGTAGCTTTTCAAACTAATGTGTATTATAAAGCCACACACCAATTACAGAGCCTGCATTGCACTTAGCTCATGGGTCATAGCTACAGGACCTAAATGTGTGGAAATGAACACAAAACTAAGGTTCAAACTCAGTCCATGAGCACACAAAAGACCTCCACATTTGATGGGGTAAGAGACAAATAGGATCAAGGTATTACTTTCTGGCTAACAGTAGAATTAAGACGATGAGCTCCTCTGCTTTTTTCTATTTGTTCTATGACTGGTTAACCAAGACAGTATTTACCACTCATACACCTGCTTTAAATGAACTATTCACCGCTGGGTGTAGTTGCAGGAAGCCCTTTGGAAGCTCTCCTCTGCAGACAAGGAAAACTGTTCTGTGGGAGAAGAGAGAAAGCATGAAGCCACAGTAGGTCTCTTACCGGCGTTGTTAATTCGGGAGTAGTTATTGGAGTACACGCACTGTTCAACTTCACCCCACTACCAAGGTCAAAGTCACATATTTTTACTGGTGATACCTAAAAACAAGGACAAAACAGTAAGAGGTCCAGAAGACTAAAGCTAACGCAATATACGCGAATACAGTGGCACGTGGAAAACCCCAGCACAAAACCCAACTAGTTCTAGCAGGAGGACTAGTGAAATCCAGTCTCTTACAGGTATATTCCACTCATTGCATTTGCCTCCTCTGTCCCAGATGCCACCACGTCCCCAGTATCCAGCCCTATTACATTAAATTTTTTTACTTGGCTAAACAAGTGCCATTACACATTGGGCAGTTTGGGAACTATAGGCAAGATGACCAGTCGCCTGTAAGTGTTGCTTGTCTATCTGGGTTCTGCCTCAGAACAGATGACACGCTAAGTTGTAGTTGCCATGCCCTCTCTGAGAACAGTTGGCTTTTTATCTCCTAGCCAGATGCACACATTTTCACAGCGCACAGGAGAACTTAGTCTCTTTGGGGTTCTCTCAGTTCTATTAAATTTAGTTGAAGATCACTAATGGGTTCAAAAGTCTTCAAGAAGAGAAAGACAGAGAGTGAAGACTCTCTTTGAAAACCAAGTTAAAAAATACACTTCAGAAGGTTAAGACCAGAGTAACACCTTGTCTGGAGATTCGCACAGGATGTTTTCAGGCTTCAGGTCCCTGTGAGCAATACCTAAACAAGAGTACAAACGTTCATTACCCAACAGAAGACACCCTCCTGTTTTATTTCTCATTACCTCTCTTTATTAGAAGGTGGCCTGAGAAATATTCTAGGCCTGAGTTTGTTACACAACCTTAATGATACTGCAAATAACTGAATTTCAAAGCATGTTTGTTAAAAGTCACTGTTGCATCCTGCCATGCGCCCTTATCATCCTTAAACGTATATGACAGTCAGTCAAGCAAATAAGAATATGCTAACACTGGAATTTTTTGGCTTAGACCAAATTAATTATGTTAATTAAAACCAGCTTATTAAGATGACTGACCTGTAGGAACATTTACTTGTATACACAGTTTAGTCAAAAGATTTTTGTGCCTTCTACGGTAATGTTCTTTTTTCCAAAGGGATCAATTGGTGGTTTGCTGAACTCCTAGCAGCATAAACAACACCTGAGACACTCTGCCCCCCAAATACCCCTGAGTTCCCAGGCGAAAATATCATCCCTTTAACAGTGAGGTACGTCTTATTCCTGATGTAAAATAAAAATTCAAGGGTATTGTTGGAGATGCAAAAGAAGAGACCAAAGGAGAACAACCAAAGGGCTTTTACATTCATTGAACTGCTATCAGAATAGGCAAACCCAACAGGGAAACACAAAGTTATCTACCTGTCAAATTCACACGCAAAGGCGGTTCTGTGTTGTCAAAGCAGTTCTTCAAATGCCTAAACACACAATTTCCTCAGAGTTCTCCATTTAATATGATCAAACTTAATGGGAAGGGAGAAAATGAGAACCAAAAATCAACTGAGCAGTTTGGCTGTAATTTAACTGCACTTTAACTTTGCTAAAAAAACAAAAACAAAAAACCACCAAAACCACCACACTTACACTCCAAGCACGCTTGATACTACTTCAAAGTACGAGGAAAAAACCCTACATCTCACCAAATTCTAGCTAAGGGAGTTTCTAATGTCTTTTCTTCAGCACACTACACAAGACATGACTTAAAATATAACATTAATAGCATAGACTGATCTAAAGGAATCGAGCTTTCCTAATGATGCAGTTCACGTTGCTTATGCAGGGAAGATGGGAAACCTGAGAAATGAAGATGGCCTGTGCTGACATTTACAGCAAGGTTGACAAAACTCCCAACAGTTGGCTTGGCTTGCAATGTGAAACCCAGCAGCACTTTTTTCTATTATAGGTTGAATTCAAATGTCTGATTACATAACATTTTATTTTGCAGTTGCACATAGCACTGAGAAAAGAAAACAACTGCCTTTAAACACTCCCCCAGTGGATTATTAGCAATAAAACACACATCCCAAGTGGGTGTAAGGCAGTATTATGATCCAGCTGAGTTTTAAGCTTCTCCTGGCAAAAGAATTAGTTGTCCTCATTCAATTTTATTTTTTTTAAAACATGTAGCTATAGCACTCCACTGTTAAGCTGTGCAATAAAACTGCTTTAATTTCCTGTTTACTTTAGTGTTCTGTATGCTATTTACTAATTATTTTAACCTCACACAGAAGAATCATAAAGAGAACAATAAAATGAAAGGAGATGGTGGAGTAGTCAGTTCTGCAAGCTATGTCCTCACTGTACCAATTCACAGCAAGCAACAAGGAAGTAGATTGCTGCTCTAAAGCCATTTTAATGAATCACTCCCATCTTGTTTGGGGAAAGGGGAATTAAAACTAAAAGCTGAGAGAGAACTACAGAAAGATATTAGCTGAGTTGATGTTACACTTCCTTGAACAGTGTTCCTAGCCTTTCAGCTGTTAAGCAACCTACTACAGCCTGAACATGTATCATGTGTGTGTGTGTTTCTCCACATGTTCAGGCTAAGTTTCCTGTTTTTTATCTGCCCCATATCTCAAAGTCAAAGTCTTCTAGACACAGGTATTCAAAGAGTACATTCTCCACAGGTTTAAAGTGGAGTTGTCGCATAGACAGGCTATGAAGATTACCAAGAATCTTAACTCAAACTAAGTTTGTTTCCACATTCTAATGAACTCGCGATAACATAGTCCCAACATGCGACAAGATCCACACTCCTCAGATTTACCACTTTATTCCTTGCGCCTGGCTACAGGTCTTTTTAATGGGCTCAACCTATTGAGGCACCAGTGTTGCGATTCCAACTCAAGCACATAAACCACCCTGTGACTTAGAAGTAAAGCCTGTAATTAAACATTTATTGAACTGGGGCCAGTAGTAAACAACTTAGCAAACATAGATCTGCTCAGCACCTGTAAGACCAGGCTAATAATAATGGCAAAATGAATGAAAAGTTTACCAGAATAAATAACCAATAAACATAGCCTACAATTATATGCCATTCTACTCAGAGGTAGTCACTGTAATCAAATGAAAGCAAACATTAACTGAAGCTGCTTGATCTATGCAAGACCAGATAATCATGACACAGATAGCTTTAAAATCTTTTGTATCATATTCAACATAGACATATACTATGGGATGACCATAATGCACAGATATTTTGAAATGAAAGAAGTAGTCCCAAATAGAAAAAGCATCAGGAAAACATTTTAATATAAAAGAACTCTATACAAATAGAGCTGCTTTTAAATCTGAGCAAATCCCTAATGAAACGAGGACACCTTCAAATAAGGACTATGGTTCACTTCTAGGTCTCTCAACCCAACAGTGGGAACCTAAATGCGGAGATCAAAAGCTCCTACAAACAAAGAGGTCTTGTAACCAGCAGAAATTCTGGATAAATGCAGAAAAGCATCTCTGTAGACCCAAAAGAGGAGGAAACTAAAAAGAATGGTATCTCCCTTTTGAATAACCTTTACGTGGTGGCTGAGGCAACAAGAACAAGCGAACAGATTCAACCCTAATGTTAATTCTCCCTGGGTGCAGATTTAACTTTTCTTCTTCAAAAGCATATACCACCTTAACACAGCTGATTACTTAAACTGCCACATTATGAAAATAATGCTACAGAGAAAAATAGCGTAAGTCATCCGGCATTGCTGTAAATAGAAATGCTAGCAAAGGCTGACTACTTACAGATAAAACGCATTCCATGATTTAAGTATACAATATCAACTAGTAAAGACGGAGACAGCCCTTGCTTACCTTTTGTATGAAGAAAATTCAGAGCAGAGGCAATATCTCTCACCACTTTGCTAGCTTCTCGTTCATTGAAGTGTTTCCGCCTTTGTATATGGGCCAGGATTGAACCTGGCAGAGAAACAGGTGAAAGGGAAAACCTTAATATGAATGCTGCCGGGGCTGAGAAAAGGCTTTGTCAATACAAGGTTGAAAATGCAATAGCCACTACTAGCCTGCCAGAAAGGGAAAACGGATCTCAGTGCGAACAGGGCCAGAAGTAATTTAGAAAAGTTATTTGCAGTTAACACTCTGTCCTAGTATGTTTACATGGCAGAAACTGAAGTGTCACCATCCTGTGTTTTTATATAAAAATAGCCCAAGAAAATAATTATGAGCTAGTACCGAGGATCATGAATCCATAACCTCATTTCTCATATTTTATAACAGCCTTTCACAGCAGGCGACTTCTGTGGACTGAGCAGGGGACTAACTACGAAGAAAAAGGTACAACTGAGCAGCTTCAATACTTAAGAATGCTAGAACATAATTTTCAAACACTGCAGCCCTCTAGTTTAAGCACAGCATGAGAGGCAATTACTTTTTCCTGTCTCAGCATGACTGGTCTGTTTTCCACACTGTGAACAGTAGAGACTTGCTATTGTACTAGTAAAACTCAAACATCAGCTAAGGATGTAAATAGCACTTCAGCAAAACCCATCCTTCCCCAGGTCATAGGTGGCCATCCTCAAACTAACCGTCCTCATTTTGTATAATGTGACAATTGAAACCCTGCACTGAAAGTCAAGTATACACATTTTTTGTCTCAACACCATCAAAATAGAAAGATATTCTAGCCTTAAATACACATTAAAACTCCTAGTGAAATCAAGATAAGGCTCATACATTGATTTAAGGCAAAATTTGCCCAGGGACATGAAATCTGACAAAAGACCTCTCAAATATGAACGTAGTGAAAGACTGGTAGCTCGCAGGCAGAGCTCTTCTGGTATCCCTTTAACAAAGGATAAAGGGAAGTTTGATTCCTTATCTTCTTTAAGTGAATTCCATCAATCTTCTCAAAAGATTAAAAGTGTCTTTAAAAAAACCAATTAAATGCAATTCACAGTGATCCAAGCCCACTAAATAGCCTTAGCATTGCCTTTCACTTTCCTACTCAGAGAGGTATATTTATGAAAGCAATCAGGCAGAAGAATTCAAGAAGTAACTGCCGTTTGTTATTAGTCCCCGATACAATAAACATGTTATATCTCAGGTGATTTCATGTTTATTCTTCAGTTGTAGACGTGGAAAAAAACCTCCCGTTCTCTATCGCGGTAATTCCTATTCTTTCCCATTCATCAATGCTGCTGCCACTCCTCCACAATGAGGATTCAGAAGAAACAGGAAGACAGTCAAAAAAGATGGACAAAAGACTCTTCGGATTTGCTTTGATATGACAAGAGACTCCAGATGTGCAGATATGCTGGGTCAAACAGGTGGAGGAAGGCCACTTTGGACCAGGTTATCAGATTTCAAATAAGGAAGGTTTCCCTTGCTGAAAACAACACTTTCTACTTTGCTACAGATTTTCTAAGGGCACAGATTTCAAACGGTTTTCCTGGTACAGTTGTTCTTTACAGCTTTAGAAAGTAGTAACAGTTCTTGAATGATTCCATCGCTGTGGAAAAGACCCCAGACTTTGCAGGAAACAATACTGAGCCACCTGAAGTGCTCATTTCACTCAGCAGGTTTATTTCAGATTATCCTTCTGAACAGAGCTGATGTTCCAAACCCTCTCAGGTAAGAATTATATCAACGAAAACATACTCTACGGTCTTTGTATTCAGCCCACAGAGAGGAATCCCACAAACTGAAATGGGGCACTCCTGCCAGAGCTGTTAGCACCTCTTCAGTATTCATCAGAGAAAGGACCACATAGCACCTCCCAAAATGCATTTCAGAGGGGAACAAAAAAAAAAAAAAGCAAGCAGGAAAGGACTCTTAAATCATGCAAGTTCAGTATAACCAGCTGGATTTTAATGCTTTCAATTATAAAATGCTGTCTGGCAAGGATATTAAACAGCTTCTGCATATCATGGTGAACCAAACACGGCTAATATGGGAAAACAGACAAATGCAGATTCATCCCAGTCGAGCCCTATTATAGCTAATTTGTCAGAGAAGCCTGTGCAGTAAAAGGAGCAGGATTAGAGGAATCCACAATGAAAAGATGCAGTAATTTTAAGGGAAGGTAAACAAAAGCTTTTACTCAAGAAGAAAAACAACATGTCCTCCTTTTTTTGAAAAAAAAGTTCTGCATCTAAACTGAAAGAATTTGCATTTCTTGCACATATGGTTTGCTACCGGGAACTTTCGTGATCAGTGACAATAGAAGTTCTACAGACAGAAGCATACTCCTTCAGAAACTCGTTTTTTCTTTGAAGGGTGGACCACACTTTTAACTGCTGGTTTTCCACGGCCATGCAATTAATGGATACTGTAATTATGCTCAATGCAGACAAATATGAGAAAGTCCACAAAGTGCTTGATGTAGCCTTCTCATTCCCCAGGTGAGTGTTAAATGCTGGAGACCAGTGACCACACATGCTCGCTTGATTGGCCCTCAAACAGCCACAACCGGATTGCTTCACAATTACAGCAACCTGAGGCAGAAGCAAGATGTTTTTCCCAACGGTGCTTCATGAGTTTCAGGAAACAGAGTCAATCCTCCATCAAGGGAAAATGCTCCCAGAGTACACAGATGCTGTAGTAAGATCATGAATAATACCTGACATACTGTGTGTCTCCTCTTGCCTGAAGGTGAGGACTAACTAAATTCCAAAGCTTCCATTTTAGTACAGCTGACATTTCCATCGCTTAACTACAAGAAAGGGATTGCAAATGTGTGACCAGATTCATTAATATTCAAGAATAACCATACTTCAGGATTTGTATATTATTTCCCCTACTACTTCTTTATCTAAAAATTCTCAAGCATTTAAAAATAAGCTCTTCATTTTCTACTTTAAAACACTGAGACAAACAGGACCAATATGATTCAATGAACAAAGGCACAGTTACCTCCTCGCAGCTTCTCAAATACAAGGTAGTATCTTGTGTCATCTTCAAAAAATTCTATTAACTCCAAAATGTTCCTTCAAAGAAAAAAAGAGAGAGGAAATAGAAGAAATAGACACAGAGTGTAAACAGAGCAATGAAGACTTTCAGCATGGATAATTAAGAAGTGCCAGAAGAAACCAAAAAGAAAAGTTCTAATTAAACAAGTTGCTTTGGTTGCCTATGGCACTAAAACTACATTTCCAACTCATTGAAATTTAAGCAGGAGAAACAGGCCTAACACCAAAATTAGAGAGGACTGTGAAAGAGTTCTACTGCTCAATTGACAGGAAGATAACTGGTAATAGGTTGTATTTAATAATTTAGAACATCGCATTTGTGCTGAAGGCGAGAACAACAACAAAAATGTTAAACTGGCATTCTTTCTCTCTGGAAATCACAAGGCAGAACACAGAGGGCTCGAAGGAGACAGGTATCTGTCAATGTGACATTAAATCCAGCACCTTAGTTACCATTTTTAGACTAGCTCACTCCTGTATAGCCAGTGTACAGTCTTTGCAGCACAAACACCCCATGATGCCTTGAGAATGTCAAACACGTAAGTTGAGATTTTTCTACGCTTACAGTACACAAAGTCCAAATTCTGCACGTGGGCACGAGAGCTTGAGTTCTCCATCAGTTACGCACTGGATGACCGTACGCTCTTAACCACACACAGAACAAAGATACAATCTGCTTCTCTATAGCACAGCTTAAGCCCATGAGTTTGGTAAATAAAGTTTGCTTCTAAATTACCTTTAAATGTTGTACTAGAAATTTGTAAAAAAAGCTGCACAACTGTAGTACAGATAACAGCTGTTGTATACATTCTAGATTAACAGAGATATCTAAAGGAATAGTTTCAGAATTGGCTTAAAATCATCAGATTACGCTGCCACTGGCTGTATAGCCTTCCCTCCTTTTTAGACACAAGTAGTAACAGCTTTAAAGTTGCTTCATCCTGTGGCTATGCGAAGTCACCACACATCCAGATGAAAACTAAATTAGCTTTTGGCTGACCCAAGAGTTCCAGTGCAAAAGCAGGAAGGCTGACACGAGGAGGAGGACAAACCACACACTAAGGAAAAGAACAGCAAGACTGTTCTGTTGAAACCAGCTGGTATCAGGCCAACTTTTGCTGATGGTGAAATCACAGGGGAGAGGAGTGTCAAAATGTTAATTCCTCATTCGGACAAAAGCCATGCATCACTGAAGCACATTCAGGCTACGCTGACCTGGATGCTAATTGAGTTATGTGATGTTTTAATTTATAAATGTTCCCTAAATTTCACAGGTAAAAGGTGGGGAAATTTTTATTTTGAATAGGTCAAGTCTAAATTTCAACTGGTTTTAAGGAGACTATTGCAAAGCTCCCAATCTAGTCACACATAAGAGGCTTAAATATTTGAAAATAATATTCAAGATACTTTAAATAAACACACACAAGACTCCATACTCACTTGTTACCCTGACATTGGTACAGCGTTTCTATTTCACGAAAAACCCGACTCCGACTATGCCCAGCATTTTTTTCAATTATCTGTGGAAAGAGTTAGAGCTCGTATTTGAAAAATTACTGCATGAACTGTGTATGTTGCTCTGGAATTAGATAACTGATCTAAAGCTTGAATCTCAGGCATGTCCACCAGAGAGAAACACTCCACTTTTATTTGTTTAATTTCTTATCTGTCATTTATTTAGTGTCAGCAGAGCTCTGGAAAGCATTTAAATAACAAGAGAAATGAGGACAGGAAGAGAAGAAAGGAACCAAATCCACATGTTACACAGTCACTGACCAGTTACCACAAGCTTTTTCTTGCATCATTTTAACTCTGCAACGTGAGTTGTAACAAAAATAGATTTGAGTCACATCTGACATTGAACAGTCAAAAGGAAGAGATTTGTCATTATAGGCATTTAAGTAAAAAGTACTAAATTCATCACAAAATGAGAGTTTGGTTCACAGTGCAAACTTCATGGAGACCCAATAATGGGACCTAGCATATTAAAAAAACTTACATTCAACCTCAGAGCCCTTCTGTACTGGCATCAGCAGTCACCTTCCTTCACTCACTCCTCAGGCTGAATGAGGACAAGGATAAGGGCTTTCCAGAGAGGCTGAGACTGAATGATTGCTGGGTGAACTGAAAGCTGATGACTTTACCACAAATACTGCCACCACCTGTATCCAGTATTTGTTTGTCATTTTTACCGCCAGAGTTTGCCACTACAATGGCGAACCATTCACCAGTACTGCAGGGGAATTGGTATCTGATCACACCTAACTCATAATGTAGCGGTTTGTTTATTTCAGACTTCCAGCTTCAACAATTTTACAAAGTACATGCAAAACGATAGCATCTATAGCACTAGATTTTTTAAAAGGGTTTAAAATGCTGTGCCTATGGTTTCTGTAAAAGGATCAAGCATAAAGCCTTCCTCTATTACTATTGTGTTCGTAATTAAATAGGTGACTCAGGATAACCACAAATCTGTAAATGGGCCCTAACACTTAATATAATGTATTACAGAAGATTCACCTCTATCAAAAAAATGAGACAGCTTTACATGAACTAATGGCAGTAACTGATACTCTCTGAACTCTGAGCAGCATTCTGAAAAGCTCATGTATTTGGCAGGCCACACTAGATAACGACTCAGGCTCTGCTTTCATAAGAAGAGATAAAAACTGGTAGGACTACAATCAAATCAGGACACGAGAAGAAAGCCTGCCCTGAGATCTAACCATCACACAGTCATTTACTATTTGTGAACTCTATCTGCTGCTGCTATCCCAGTTCACTCTGGTGGCACAATACTTAAGATGACAGATACCTCAACCGCTATAAAGCAGGCTTGTTTCAAGCATCAAAAAATTTCTAAAAGCTTTTGCTATTGCGCACTCTATTGCAGGTTTTCACTGAGATATTAGGAGGGAGAAGACATGTTACAGACGGAAGAGATGCTGCTTTTATTCTGTACTTACTTTTACTGCATATTCCTTCCCAGTTTGGAGGCTGACAGCACCCTGAACTTTGGCATAAGCTCCCTCACCAAGAAGCTCAGCAGTCAGCTTGTACAAGTCTGCCGAAGAAATCCAAGAGAAAGGACACATTAGCCAAGGCATTTCAGTGAGTAACATCAAGACAAGCTATTTATCTGATGAGCATCCCTCATACGACAGCAACTGAAAAAAAATCCCTTGGTAATGAAAACAGAAAATAGATTTATGCGGTATTAAAGTAGACATGCCAGCCTTAATTATGCCTCATTTTTCACTTCTACCCTTCAAGTCAAAGGAAAATTTAAAGCAGACTTCATTCCAGCATCAAAATTACAAGTCTATTCATACAAGAAACATTTTATATCTCAGCAATTGTTAGGACCTCATCCACCTTCGTTGTCTTCATGTAAAACTCAGAACTAATTTTTTCAGGTGGAAAACATTTCGCTCCTTGATCAGAAAACGCCTACTATATAAAAATCTACCAGCAGTGACAGTGGTTTAAGTATAATTGAAGATTGAGTGTTTAAACGTAGAAGACTGCTACCATTTTGATTTGCAATGTACCTTACAATGCTACTTGCCCACTAAGAAGTTCTATGCTGGTCAGTTTTGTCACACTGGAGTGTGTTTTACCCACAATGCTTCACAGCATTTGTGCTGACATCTATTCAATCAAAACATTTTGACATTAGCCCTGTTTCTACAAAAAAACAAAACACAAAACCAAGCCAAAATACACCACCAGATTACAAACAGAACTCAGATTTCACCCTTAAGAGAAGAAAAAGAGACTGAAGACCAAAACGTGGGGGATAAAGAAAAAAAGGAAATGTTAACTTAAAATGTTTGCCAAAAAGCAATGTTTAGCTAAGAAAACTGAGAACAGAAGAGGGAAAACAGACTATTACAATTAAAAGCTTAGAAGTTGACACCAACCTTCAAACTTCCCAGGGACATGATCTGTGGCTCTGGTTCTTTTTTTCTTTTTCCTTTTCCCACTGTCTGCTATGGGGAGAGGCTGACTGCTGACCATCTCTGTGTGGCAGAACATAAAGGTGCCTTTAACACAACCAATTACTCTACTTTAGGAGAAACGAACATGCTCTTGTTTATCTTCTTGTCTTCATCACAGGCTACCACCTCTCCGTAGGCTGCCATTTCTCCCCAAATATCAGAGGAAACCTAAAAAGGCAATTTGGGTGCTAATTAACAGCTCAGGGGAGATTTGATAGACAATGTAAAAACTGAAGAAAATAACGATGTACTTATAGTGTGCTGTGACCGGAGGATTCAGTAAGGCAAAGCATGGGAATAACCTTGTCAACAACCACCATGAGCTACCCCCAACACAATGCATGCCCTGATGCAAGACAGGACTTACAGCCCTCACAAGGGCACTCACAATTCTTTGAGCTATTCTACTGTTTTACAAGTAGATTTTCTTTTTTCAAGCCATCTCAGAAAATCAGCTTCTAAACCAGGAAGAAGGTATGGGGAGATTGCAAACAACTCAGTGAAACAAAGCAACCACAGGAGTTAACAGGTCAAAGGAGCGATCTAGGTCAGTTATGCTGCCAAAAGGCCAGAAAAAAAAAATTTCTCACAGAACCATGATGTGCCTTTCTAAACCACAAATTAGTGGATAACTTATGCTCCAAAACAAGCTGTGTTTATGGCACTTAAGTATTTTTTTCCTGCATTACTAGCTACAGGTATTACAAGAGCTTAGTCAGAGATAATTCACTGATGCAAGATAATATGGCAGAAAAAGAAAAAAACACCTCCATATTCTTATGGCAGGCCCAAATAAAAACATTGCCATACGCTTTCTCTGCCAGAGGCTGCTTCATACAGCTGACCCACGTCCAAAAAGGTTAAATGATTCCACACTAAATTCACACGAGCGTTTCTCTACACCACCAGTCACATCCTGTCAAGTTGGCCTTAACATTTAAAAATCATGCCTCCAAGTCTTTAAGGCTGTAGGAAAGCACTGCTAAGACGTTTTCCAGCCAGGAGGATTTCTAAGTAAATTCACAATTAAAGATCTGGTACTACAGAAAAAAACTAAATCACTAGAAATAGTGTAATCATAAGAACACTGGTAAGGAAAGAAGAGCAAGCTTTAAAAACAACAAGGACAAAATTTTTTGGCAGTTCTCCTTTAACAGAGATCCTTTACGAATAGCAGGTTTTCTGCCTTTCACTGTTTCTAAAGTACTCTTAAAACACAGGAGAAGCTCCGAAGCAGAAAATATTACACAACAATCTACCAATACACTTTTTCTTTGCTTCATTGTATTTTTCTTGTCAATATCTGTCAGTAATAGCTATTATGAGTGTCACTTAGAACTCACACATCATCTGAAAATCTAAGACAAGTGCTATTTTGAAAGCCCTTTCTCTTGAACAACATACTTAAATACTTAAAAGTTTATCACTGAAAGCCTCAAGATAATAGTAAATCCCCATTTTCAAGTTTTAAGCAGAATGTGTTTAGAAATGATCACGACGGATGACATATGCAAGTTCCTAAATACAGTAAGAAATATAAAAGCATACATTTTACCAACTTCTGAAGCAACAGCTTCTTTTTAGCACAAATTGACACACATACAGTTTCAAATTTTAACATAAAGAGAAGGCTAGCTTTTGACAGCAAGTTCCAGCTCTCCCCGATTTCAATTCAGCCTGGATAGGAAGTTATTCAGAATTGGGATCGAAGTGACACATATGAAGCTGCTCAGAGATAGAGCTGGTCTGCCTAAAGGAGGTGCCTGATTTCCAGAAGGTGTCAAACAAGTCATTTTAATGACCCGACCTTCTGCAAGTCAACAAGTCATATCTAGACATGTTTTATTTCATTTCAAATATTACACGGTTTCAGAGCTTGTAACAGAGTAAAAATTAGAAAAAAGACAGAAGATGAATCCTACATCTTCAGCACAGCTGACATTTCTTCACAACCATCTCCTGCAGTCTACCACTTGGCTAAGGTATTTACTCTGGTGTTTTAATAACTCACCACATGATTTCAATTCCCTTTAGTCTGACTCAATTCCTAAATTATAGAGAACTGCTTCCCTGAAACCAGGAAGTTCACTAGTCATGTATACATACACCAAATTACTGAAAAGCTGATGTTTTCAACCTATAGTCTTGACCAAATTTGCTATGACAGGCATGAAATGTTTCCTAAATTAGGTTCTTACTACCTTTCTGGTCTATTTCGCATCATTGTGTAGTTCACTTCTGTCAACACAGCTTTTCTTTTAGAGGTATCACAGCTTCGTTCTCATTATGCACGTTGTTATAATGAACCAGTACTTAAGTAACAGCTAGTATGACAAGAAAATGCCTTTAGCCCAAACAAATGCTTTCGCGGTTTTTCAAGCTTTCAGAAATGCTTATGTTTCTGTGACTGTATACCAGAGTTTCTGATGATGCTGAAAGACTGTGTGTCTCAACCATCCAAGCAATGCTGGGATGTTTCTGCATACTGCAGGACTACCTCTGGTGACAAAGGACACCGTTGGCTCTGAGGAAGTTCACCCTCCCAGACAGAAGGCTCAGAGACTGGATGAACTGTTCTGCAGGAATATGGCCCACGGACATGTCAGGTTCAACACGAATGTCTAACTGTTGTCATTTTAAGGTCATTTTACAGCCTGAATGCCTGTTTCCATCAAATCAACTTGTCCACTCATTTTATAATCTATTCTGGCTGAGTGCAGAGAGGTAGGAGTAGAACACTACTTGGTGTTCAGAGCAGACCAGCCAAACCTTTGATAAAGAGCACTTCTTACATCCCTCTCAACCATAAGAGAGTCAGACTGTTCTCAGAGAGACTCCTGTCTGACAAAAGCTGAAGAAATAGGGAACAGTTCAAACTCTGATCCGCCCTTCTCTTCCAGTCAGGTTAGGATTAGTGCTCACGGACAATGTAACCCAGCCAAATCCATACTGCAAGCAAATACAGAGCAAGTTTCTGTCTTAGTTGCAGTCTTGCTGAAGTCCTGTATTTCATTACCATAATAACTTAGTGTTGAGGCAATTTTTAACATACACATTATTCAGATCCCGTGTAGGAAGGTATAGTTACAGCCTTTCTCTTTTGCTATTGTGGACTCTACAGCTACCTTCAAAAGGACAAACAAAAGGACTTACCCTAAGGAAGACTTGCAAACAATGCCAAGTGAAAAATAAAAGGAGCAATTACCACGTTTCACTTAATCCAGATCTTAAATCACCCTTCATCTTGTTTCCTAATGTTCCATATACAAACATGCCAAAATCCAATATCCGGGCATGACTCCCCACTCATTCTAATTTGCTTCCCAACGGAAGGAAGAGTATATTTAGAAAACAAGCATACACATGTACAGGAAGCACAGTACAGATGCCTTTTTCTATTAAGAAGAAGATACCTTGTTTGTGCGTTTGAATTCAATGGAAGAAAGCAGTTTAAGCAGACAGTCCGGGTACTCCCACCTGCTTCCAAACTGAGTCTTGCTCAAGCCAGGTTGTTCTGCAGCTGAAAAGGAACAGAATCACATTTACATTCAGAAGTCACATAAACATTGTTACATACATTCGGGTAGTCCCCAGAGTGTTAAGAGATTGCAAGAACCTGTTGTGCCGGGCTCCATGTGAGCACACAGCAAGAGCACACCCCTGCATTAAAGACTTTATAACTCTTAAGTACAGAATGCAAAACACAGTGTTATTTCCAGGGCTCCAGTCATTTCAACTGAAGAGGAGACCCCCTTGTTACGGTCTCGCAAAAACAATGGAGGGATTTATGGTGTTTACTAGTTCTTGTTGTTATATCTTTGGTGAACCATAGCAAGTTTAGATTTAAAGTACAGAATTACTCTTAGTGATCAAGAATTATCATACTTCTAACCTAGATCAACACTCTGCCAAGGCAGAGCACCACAACTACAGCCGTAACAGCACCAAGTTAAAGCAGATCTTGAAACTGGTCTTGGAGGCAGCCAAACAGGCTCGAACAGACCAGGAGCATAAGAAAGCATCTTCCACATCTAAAAATCTTCTGAGAACAGATACTGAATTCACTCCTAGCAAGTGGCAAACAAGACAGTGATGTTCAGGTAACAACATCTGAAGAAAAGAAGAATCGGGAGCCTCAAATAAAGCCTTCTGTGGTTTCACAGATAGCCTACAACCTGGAATTCAACAGATCATCTCAAAGCTGATGTCCTGGACAAGAGATGTTTTCGGACCACAGAGGTGGAACCTAAACAGCTGCACTTATAAAAATACTACTGTTCCACAGATAATGCAAAAGCAAAGGCTTTTTATTCAGATCGAATAAAAGCCTGCCAAGATCCCTGATTAGGCTTCTCCAATTGAGATTTAAAAGTACTATTTTGACTAACTGAACAACAACAGGCAGACCAGTCTGGTCTGCACCTTCTGAACAGCAGGCATTTCTCAGTTGACTTACACTTATTTTCAAAGCCATTGTTTACTTGCTCAAACAGCTACCGCCAGATGCAATAAAATAGTTAGGCATGAGTAAGTCCCTTGATTCCATAAGCATGACACACCTGTGACTCTCAAGACTTCAAATGTAACTGTGTGTGCTCAAAACTCAAAAAAAAAAAAAAGGGGGGGGGGAAGCCACTTTAATGGCTTTAATGGCCACTTCAGATATCTAGAGTTTTGGACAAAGAAACAAAACAGAAACAGACTTCAGTCTCATTTTCCTCCCAACTCAGTTGCCCATGTCATTCTTGGACCCCTTCTCCAGAAACACTTTGATTCCTGTAGATTTGGCTTATAACATAACAGGACTCACTCAGCAGATGACAATCCTGCCAAAACCTGCTAGCTGCAGAAAGCTCAGAGTAATCAAAGCTACATTTGTAAAGCAACTACCTAGTGATTAATTGTGATTGTAATGTTACAGATCAAGAGAAACAAAATTTGAAGAGGAGGGATGCCCAATTCTTTAGGACAGGCCCATGTCAAATCCAGAGGCAGACTATTTTATAACTCACTCTATACTGCCTTAAGTAAGAATTTTAAATTGCAAGACATGAGAATTCTTACAGGTCATTCATCTTTACAGTAGTTTGCCATAATTCATTCTTGGCTGTCATTTACCTTCTCATCCCACCTACAAGAAAACTTTTAGTATCATTTAATTCATTAATCTGAATTATGCATGAAGGAAGAGGAACTTAAAAACAGTCCAACATCTTCCCAATAAGATACAGGAGCATTAACATTTCAAAATGAAAAGTCCACAGGAAGCCTGGGAGATCTGATTTCATGAAAGAGCAAGTCTGAGAAAAATTATCAATTCTTCCTTGTCGCAGGCATTACTGTAACACCTACGCAGCATACCAGCTGACACCAGCCTCCTAAAATCCTTCACTCTGCAGAAAAGGTTACAGCAACCTTTTCTTCACCTCTGTCCTTCTCTCTGCAATTCCCTTCTGTCACACTTTTAGAAGATCAGTCACCTTATCTTCTGTGCACACAAGTTGCAGTCTAACTTTCCATACTCTCTGCTAGCCACTTCCCTTGCAAACTAAGCATGGGGTTTCTGAGGTTCTGTGTCAAACCCTCCAGCAACAGGTGGATCTCACTTTGCAGGATAGCACACAAAGTTATTTCAAATAAATTCGTCCCACCCCAATTTATTACTTCACCATGATTAGTACTGGGGAAGCGAGGAGAGCCTTAATGGAGAAGAGAGCACACAGCATTCCTTTCCCTCTCCTGTTGGCAGAAAATAGCGTATTTTAGCACAGATGCCATAGACAGGAGATTTTCTGCTGAGGTCTGCCTATATTTACACAGATGCACATGCATTTCTTTAAAAGCATTAGTTATCATTCAGAATGACAGCAAACAAACTGTTACCATCCTCAGTGGAAAGACAAAGGCAAACAAGACAAGTGTGCTGACCCTGCTATGAGTTAATAAGCGAGGGGAACAAACGAGACTGAAGGTGGCTTAAAAACACACAGTAATCTTTTTAATTTCTTGTTCTGGGACAACATGCCCCTGAAGCAGCCCCATGGATGAGAGGACATAATAGGGTGTATTTGACAGGGCTAACAAGTAAATGTGAATGGTAAGCCTTGCTGGGAACAGCATGGCATACACAGCAGTTATTGCACTAAAGACCATCTTCTCGCCTGCCACATATAGTAGTACAGCCAAACAAGATATTTAATGCTACTGACCACTGGCAGACTATTCATATTAAGAGCTTCCACCACAGTGCAGCAGCAACTTCACTGCAAAACTACTTTAAACTCCAGATCACCACATTCTAAATGAGAAAAGTCCTTGCAATAGTACTTTGACTCAACTACTCAAAGCTTCTCTAACCCCTAGAGCACTTTTAAATTAAGGAGATATACAAGGCAACTAAGTTCTGAGGGCCACTTACTAAACAGTAAGCTGCTGACTCTCTTCTACATTTGATGGCATCAACAAATCTCAGAAGACTGTCTCTGCGTCGCAAATTAGCTCCTAACCCCACTCAGCTCCCTCGCTAGTTTTCAAGTCTAAACCAAAGAGAAAAACTTCTTAGAAAACAACATTTAATATCAAACAGATACAAGATAAGCATTTCCTGCTTTTACTCCACACCCCACAAATAATCAGATAAGAACATTTGTCACTGGAAAAAAAGCTACACAACATACTCCCATATTAGCAAGCAGCCTTATTTGGAAAGATTAATCTAACTAAACATGTTTTTAAAGTTTGAAGCAGGACTGATTTTTTTTTCCTTTTCCCCTCCTCTGTAGTTTGAACTCTAAAATTAATAGTCATTAAACATCACTGCATTTTCACATTTGATGTCACATAAAGTTTGTACCAGTGTTTTAACATTTGTTACCAGGACGGTACTGGAAGGTGACAGGAAATTCATTGCAGTAAATACCTTTTTTGAAAGCATTAGGGAGTACCAATACAGCATTCATACCATGAAATAATGTCATGATGGACAATACTCAATGTCAAGAAACTTTCAAGTGTCCAAGGCACCCAAATCCACTCTACGTGCAAGGCTGCCAACACCAAAACCAATTACCTTTAGAACTGCAGTGGAAAAGGTTCAGCTCCTCAAGTGTATTTTGCCTTTCTTCCATCCAGCGCCTGGAAGGCACAAAGAGGAGCACTACTTTGAAAAAAAAATGCCAAACTGTAGTTCTCCAAAATTATCAGAATATATGCCAAGCTAATCTTTCCAAGCTAATTGTGAGGCATAAATTTGTACAATAAAAAGGCTTTTATAAGCAGTAAGATCATAAAAGGAAAAAAAAAACAAAACAAAAAAGATATCTGAGGAGTGGTTTATTTCTAAACAAGTTTAACATCTCACAAACAAGTGCTAATCGTGCCAGGCAATAGAGTGATTTTTGGCTATCGCACGTACTGCTGAGGCCAGCAGCCACGCTGTCACCAGGGCTGTACCTGAAGGTCACCCTGGTCAGGACAACAGACACTGCCCAGGTGAAGCACAGATTAAATCTAGATAGATTTTCAGTGTTCAGTGCTCATAGCTCTCATCGTTTTATGACAGATGAAAAACATAAGAAGAACTAAAAGATCACTTGTGATCGTATCTAGGAACATTTGCCTTTGCCCACTCTAGTTCCACTCCAGCAATATTCTTAACAGAACGCAGCCGTCATAGGAGTTTATCAACTTACCACTCTTTATTAAAAAAAAACCCGCACTGTGTATGAAATACAGCACTTTAAGCCTTCGGGGAATAACCAGCTCCAAGCAACAGGCAACTCCCACGTCCTTCGCGGAGGGCCCCGAGACCCGAAGCTGCCGGCCGGCGGGCTGGAGGCATTTTCCTGCCTTCCAGCTGTCCCTGGACACCCGGCACCACCCCCAGACACCGGGACCGCCACCGCGCCCGGCCTCCAACACGCCCCGCGCCTCGCAGGAGCCCGGACAAGCCCCCGTGAGGAGCCCGGACGGCTCCCCCTCAAGGCTCCCCTCAGCCGACCGAGGCGGGGAGGGCGGCGAGCCGCGTCTCCCCCTCACCGCCGGCCAGCCCTGAGGCAGCGCCGCAGCCCCCTCCCCGCCCTCACCTCCATGGCGGCGACAGCGTCCCTCGGCGGGGGCGGTGACAGCGTCCCCGCCCTCCCGCCTCCTGGGTGAGGAGAAGGCGCAGCGCGCATGCGCACGGCACCGCCCCCGCCCAGCCCCTGTGCGCATGCGCGCGAGGCGGGAGCCGCAGCGGGCGCGCAGGCGCAGTATGGGGCTCCGGGGGTAGTGTCATGGCGATCTTGTAGGGTGTCGCTTCCCACACTGGGCCTTCGCAAATCTCCTTCCCAGAAGAGCGGTCTGTGCCTGAGCGCGCCCCCAGATCTTAGCGGGGGGGGGTGCAGAGCCTCGGGGGTCAGGTAGAGGGTGTGGGGACCTTCTGCAGCAGCCTGAGGCCGAGGGCCTGGCAGCCGCCATCTTTTATGGCTGCCCCCCCAAATCCCCCTGCAGGGTGGCCAAGAAGCGCTTGTGGAAAAGCCACAGTAATTAGCAAAGTTTAGCACGTGCTGGTCAGGATGCCTCAGCAGAAAAGGCAGTTGTGAGTTAAAAAAGCCAATAGGACTTTTATGTCTTCCTTCAGCAAGTACTGTCTCTCACAAACCTGTTAGGGCACAGGGGGGTGATGAGGATAACTTTCTAGAAGCCTCGAGAGCTCCAAGAGTAAAAAAGGCTCAGTAGTAGCAGAAATCGTGCATTGGAGTTTGCAGATGAGTCCCTTTTAGTTTTTACAAAGAGAAGCTTTGACTTACTTCTCGGGTGTTAAAAAGGCTTGGTAAGAGACAGCTATCCATGCCATTTCCCACCAGAAGGCTGAGCAGGGAGGTGGATTCATCTGCAGAGAAGTATCCCTGGCAAGAAATAGCTCTTTTCCATACCAGCTCAGATTGACATTTTATAAGGTCATTCACAGTTTGGGTGACATTTCAGTCTGCCACTCGTTGTAGTAAACTAAATAGGAAGATGTGAGCTGGTTAAATTTAGAGCCTGTATTAAAAGAAGGTTGAAATCAAGTGCAACAGGAACCCCTGTGAGACACTACTCCCTACCTCATTTGTGATATAGTATCTTCTCCGTAAGGATTTCAAACATCAGTGGAGATACTAGATTTGCTGGGAATTGGGAGATGTTCATGCCTAGAGACTGCAAGCTTTGCTGCACTGTGTGGCTACATATACCAGATAAATAACGGGAACTTTTGAAGCAGAACCTGAATATGCCTGGAAAAATCAAAGCAAATTGTAAGCTACCAAGTTAGCAGGACATTAACGGTCACCTTAGAGATGTTCTAACTCATTTTATTTTGCATTTGCCGACATCTTGGAATTTGCACACAGTCCGTTACCACATTTCAACTGGAAGATGGTAACTGCCACATGGCAAAGAGCCTGTAGGACTGTTGGTAGCGAAGAGGTATAGCCCTTCCCACCCCCAGAGTACCAGAAACCATTTCCAAGTTGCCATGGAGAGAGAGCAACCTATTTTAGTTATACTGGCCAAAAACTTTTTAACTTTCACCACACATGGGATCGATGATTTGTTGTTGATAACAGTATTTTTCACCCAAAGCTGTTCAATACCACGAGTGTTGGCTGTTTTTAAAATGGCTAAAGAGGAACACCAAATTCAGCCTGGTAAATGAATTACAGCTTTAACCCATGAGCATGCCACCACTGTATGGCTTCAGTCTGGACATGCAGCTTGGTATCCGCAACTCTCAAGGCCACAAGCTCAGCAAATCTAAGGCAAGTTAAGACATATGCTACCTGCTCTTGCTGTCTTCTCTGCTAGTTGGCTGGGAAGATGCACCACAGTTGGAGAGAGCTGCCAGCTCCTCAACTGGGTTCAAAGAAAACAGCCCAGAAGCAGAGCAGTGCCTGAGACAGCTGAAGCCTGCAGGTCCCAGGACAGGGTAGGGTTACTGAATGTCAATGGTATCATTGTCGCATCCTCTTCCAGGATGAAAGCATGCTTTGTTCTTTCCCCCAAGCTGGGGTGGAAGAGCTTATCCTATAAACAGCAGAAGCACTGAAGCCGGGTTTTCTAGGGATGCAGTCTTGTGTGCACGTTGGTGCAATGCTCTGAGGTCTAACAAGGTGCAAGCCCAGGTGAAGATTTCTCCACAGTGAAGTCACTCCCAGCAGCTCTTCCAGACATGAATCGCTGGTGGCCCATCCAGGTTGAGGACACTCCTATTTCCCTCTTCCCTCAGGGAGAGCATTTTTAGTCTTCGCCCTCCACTAGTTGCCCACCTATTTCCACAATACATGGAAACCTTTTATCCTGGAAGGGTTCAGGACTTACGGCTGAACTTCTTCCCATGTATACCTCTGCTTGAACGGAAGTAAAGGGCAGTCTGCGAGAGCAGCTCAAATCCATGCAAGCATGTTCAGACTCTGAACATCTACGACTCTATCAGTTCAGGGGAGACCATCTCAAACTTTTGTAGCATTTTTTCAAATTGAATTAGTCATGCTTTTTAATTCTCATCCATTGCTTCTTATTAGCTCATTCTCCACTGGTTTAAAAGGTTCTTACACAACACAGCATCTTCTGCCTGTGTAAGTAGGCATCTGCTCTCAAAGCAAGATGTATATACTTGAATCCTTCTTGGTTTTCCATCCCTTTTCTTACTTGCAAGATGACGCAGCTGCACAACACACTCAACCAGAGGGCAGCTCTTAAGTTTCAATCTAGCCTGTTAATAAAGCAGGAGGGGGAAAAAAGCAGGGGGAAAGAAGTATTTGTATTTTTATTTTCATTTTGTTGTTTTTAATGGAATAGGCATGGTATTTCTAGGAAATGGTTGTGCTAATATTTCAAGGCTAAGTCCCATGAAAAGTGAAAAAGAAAGCACCTCCTCAAACAGTGTAATTGATTTATTAACCACAGTAGAATAAGTAATTCTTCCACATGACTTTTCTTTTTTAATACCTTTTCAAGGACATGTCTGCTTTTTACCCGTGCAGCACACAGCAGAGAAGATAAGGAGCCATCTGTGCTGGCTGTTAGACAAATAAGAAGTAATTACCAAAGCTAGTTTTGATTTAGCAGTGCTACAATTGGATCACAGTACTTTGCCCTATGTTTTACTACTAAAATGATTTCAAGCTTTGGCTAGAATTATTCCTCTCTTATCTGCCCACAGCCAAGCACCTAAATCTATCTTTAAGCACCTGCAATCTAGTCGAGTCTGATTTTCAGGACACAGAGCATGTACCGTTCCCTCTGCTGTTCAAGGAATTTGTACAAGCTCAGTTTCTCTGAAAATTATACTTCTCATTTAGGCGATTAAACCCAGAGACAGGTTTATGCAATCCCATTTGCTAGGATCAAGCTTCTGTGTCATTCTTTTGTTGTGAATGTCCCTTCTCCACTCCCCTGCTAAAAAAAAAAGAGTGCTGTTTCTTTCAGGAAACCTTGTGACTTGTGTAGCGTTATAGGTAGTGTGAGATATCTCTACCCCTAGAGACCATGTTTCAATGTCCCATCTGGCAAACTTGCGCACAACAGGGAACAAGGAAAAGTACTCAAAATGGACCTTAAAAGTGCTCGTATGGATGTGAATGCCAGGCTGAAACCTGCTTTTCCTACAGCCAGACCCATGAAGAGTACTCCCATCATCACACAGTGCCCACTGGGACAGAGATCCTGAACGGACTCTATTTAATGGAAAGCCCAAGTAACATGGGACCTGGAAAATGTGTGTTCTGCTGGAAACCAACAAACCAAACCTGCTGGAAACAAGCAGAAAAATGCTTGTGTCCACTGTACAAGCTGATCATTCGAGGCTGTTACTGCATACCCCTGAACTCCCCCACCTACCCCAAACAGCTCTTCAGCAGCAGCACAGTGACTTCTGCCAGTCAGATTGCTTTTCATCCTCAACAGCTCCTCGCTTTTCCGCAGGACTCGGCACGACACGTTACAAATCCTTCCAGTCCTTTTTCTATGTTGTCCTGCTTAGGAGAGCAAGAGGAAATAGCATAGAGCATGTGCTATCCCAAATACTAGGCCCCTGGGCAGCCACTGGAGACACGTGGGGCTGTGTCCAAGTAGTCTGACTTCAGTGTTACAACTTGGTATTGATTATTTAGGTGGTGCCTACGCCACCATTGTCAACACAACATGGACAAGAGGAGTGAGATCTGGTGATGCTCCACGTGGTGTTTTGATGGTATAGTCTCACTAAAATGAACGGAGCTAAGCTGTCTCATGCCCTTGGGTTCCTCAAGATATTACCCAGATGAGTAACAGCCAAAATTCTGGACACCCCAGTTTCAACCTCTGACACTGCGCATGCTACATCCATCTGCGCTGTGTAGAGGTTTAGACAGTATTTGTACATGGATAAAACAAAAGTCTCAGGGCCAGGCATGAGCAAAGCTCTCAGAAGTCCGTTCGAAAAGCAAGGGTTGCTATCCTCATCCTGCACAACTGGGTTCCTCAGACACGAGAGATGCTGTTGTACGAGTGATCTACACCAAAGAGGAAGGCTCTCAGAGTCTTCTGTTCTGTGCTTGCACGGGAGAGGGGGCTTTTTTAGTCCTGCAATTGCTATGGGCTTGTTACAAGATGGTGTAATACAAGAATGTCTGTGAGTTTTAATGAATTTGGAAGTCATAGCACAAAAAGGGTGTCTCGGGGAGGAAACTGCTAGGACCAGAAGTGGGAAGATGATTTTCCTTCTGAGTGGCGACGTTTTCAAATGCAGCATCCCAGTTTCATTTCACTGCATTCCTGTTCTACTTAGGTATTTGGTTTTGCATGAGAGCGCCGTAATATCGAACAGATTGCAAACTCAAGCAAGAAGGATTTAGAGAAGATGCTGGGGTTTCTTGCTTCCAGCACAGAGAACGTGACAGCTGAGTTCCCAACAAGGCCAGTTAGGGGTTACAGAAGCAATCCAAGGACTGAAAGAAGACAAGTCCTCAGAAATGAGCAGTTACCAAAACAGCAGAACATTTTGCCACAATCAAGGCCTTCCATAACATTTCCTCCACCTATACGTAGCTACCAAAACCAGCACATCCACCCTGCTAGTTTAGGCTGGAACTGAGACCTTGTGTACATCTCGGCTCTTACTGGCTCCAGTGCACAGAAGTGTGGAGCATCCTGGCACTACTGGAAAACTGCAAGATGAGTAAGACCCAAGGGAGGGAGACTATGAGTGCAGTGCTGGTCCTGGTCTCCGGCCCAGGATGCCTACAGCAAGTTGCCCCAAGATTGCCAGCTCATATGTAAGAGCTCACCTGACAGCCACATGAATGGATGGCAAAATGCTCACCTCACTCCGTCATTAGGGCATAGCCCAAAGCAATTGGTAACTGGCCCAGTGGATATAAAATACTAAATGACAAATGAGAGGTCTGTTGCAGTATGGTAACTCCCATGTGGGACAGCTTCATTAAAGTTAATAATAAAATAGCTGGTGGAGGATTACCCAGATGGCGGTGAAGCTTCTTCTGACACAGGCTGAAGAGTCATACAAGTTAAAGAATCCTGAAAATATGGATCCTCTTCCTCCTCCTCATGATTATTATTCTCAGCAGGAGGCTGTTAAATGGATACCACTACTTGCAGAGTATGAAGCAACCCGGTGCCCCAGCAGCTGTACCTGGACCCAAATGTTCTGCAAGAGAATCCCTACAGTCCAGGGTTCCTGCAAAGTCCCAAACTTCCTTCAAGTTTTCCACCAAAGCATATGATTTAGGAGAACAAGTGCCAGAGACTTTTAAGAAGCAGTAGTAGTGGAGCTGCTGGACTCAGGATCCAACGGGTATCAACTGATATATCCCTGTTATCCTTCTTGCTGCTGAGAAACCAGTGGCTTGCCCCAGCGGTGTGCCAGCTTGGATGGGGGAGAGGTTGGGCGAGCTCAGACATTGGAATAGACTGGAGACACTGGGGCAGTCAAAGTGTGACCGTCATTGAGTGACTACACAGTGAGTCCTTCCCTAGGGATGTCAGTAGCAGATGGCATCACCAGGTATTTCAAAGTAAAGTGCCTCATTGGAGTTGAATTGATTGTGTTCCACCAAGACCTTCAAGAAACCTGCAAGCGGACCATGCTTTTGTTTCCGCTGCAGCCACCTCTACAGAAAGAGACTCTCGTGTAGGAGCCCTCATTTGCTGTTGCTATGTTCTGCATCTGTGCAGACATGCAGTAGTCCCCCACGCACCGCTGGCATTTCAGCTCTGACTCAGGGTCTCTTTTCAGCAGGGACCTGAATGCCACACTCTTGCTTTGAGGTTTTCTTGACATTTATGAGTCATTTGTCCTTCCCTGACCTGCATAAGGGAATCTGGCAGACTGGGCTGCGCTAGCAAAGTCATCGGCCTCTAGAAAGTAAAAGCTGCACGTATTTGAGAGAAACACTCTTGCCTCTAGTTATGAAACTCCCTGCTAGAATCCGTATCTTCCCCCACCTCCAAAAAAATGATAAAGGAATGGATCTAGTATTATTAACCCATCTCATCTCTTTCTGATCCTGAATAGCTTCATGATCCTCTCCCACTGTGGACACATTTTTAAGCCTTGGACACAACAGCTCCTCCTTGGCTCCTTTTTTTCTCTTTCCACGTTTTCTCTTACATTGTATGAGCTTTTACCAACAGAGAAGGAATATCTCAGACCAGATCATGTCATGGTTATTGTGACCAGTTAGCCAGGACCACCCAGCCTTAGCATGGGCAGGCTTAAACCCAGGAGCCACCAGTCAGACCAGCAAACCCCCAGTGGGGGTTGCTGCCAGGGTAGGTCAGCCTTGACCCCTGCCTACACATGACTGAGGGCAGCATGCTTCAAGTGGCCAAGCCCAAACCCTTTCCATGTCCCATCCCTGTCGCACTGCAACAGGAACCATTATGCTCCACAGAGCTCTTCAAAGCTCTTTTTCTTTCCCTCCATCCAAGACTATTTCTAAATTCTCCAGCATCTACAGAGGGCAGGACGCATTCACATCTCTCTCCTGTGCCTACGTGTGACCTGGTGACTGGTACCACAGCCTTTTATTCCGTCATGAAGGACAAGGTGGCTGCAGAGAAAGAAAATAAAATCCCAGCAGTAGCACATTTCCCCTTCGTCAGGAGAACCCAGGGGTTTTGCAAAGAGACAAATGAGTCCCAGGCACCTGGCAGCCAGCTGAGCAGATGAGTCATTTGGGGAGCCGGGGCTAACAAGAGCTATGTGCGTATTTAATGCATCCCAGGATTCCTGCCTGCTTTCAAATTATTCAGGGATGTTTGTTGAAGCTCTGGAGATGCTGGTGCCTCATAGGCACACTTCAGCCTCCTGAAGGGAGAAGGTTGCCTTAGATACATATCTTAATGCTTTATGCTTCATAAACATCTCTGCTGTGCTCAGGCATTAAACACTCCAAGCAGGGAGACACTCAGATGGAAGAGGACCAGGGGAATAGCTCAGTGCCTTGGAGACAGACAAAGACCTTTCTGGCAGTGAGTGATCTTCCCGTCTCCCCTTCCTATACTGATTCCAAAGTTACTAAAGATGCAGTTGTCACAGCAAAATCAAAAGTTTTGTTTCCTTGGGTAAACCATATTGAAAAGAAAAGGAGGAAAAAGAAAAGTAAAAAAAAAAACAACCAAAAAACCAAAAAAACCCTTTGAAATTCTTTTTTAAATCTCTTTTTGAGATGGGCCTGTGGGTTGATCTTTCAGAAATAGTACTTTGTGTTCCACAGCAATCTATAGGAGCTCCATGGTGTGGAGGAGGTAAACAGGGAACACTCCCAAAGCAGGAGGGCTGAAATCTCCAGGCATGAGTTTGAAGAATAAACAAAGTACACTCCCCTTTTGTAATGCATAGTGCATAATTACCTAGTGGAACTCATTGCCGCAGGACAATGTGGAGAACAAAAATATAAGCAGGCTTCTGCACAGGCATTATTTACACGAAGTCCTGTTAAACTGGGGATATTTAATGCCCCTCTGGGTGCCTGTTAATTGGCCACACCACCCTCTTAGATTTTTTTTTTTCTGTTGTCTAATTTGAACCTCCCAAGCCACAAATTGTGGCTGTTGGTCACTATCTCACTGTCTTCCACTGTTGGGAAGAGGTTGACTCTGTTAGCTTTGTACCTCACCTCGAAGTTGCTGTAGGTTGCTGTCACTTCATCCCTTACAGCCTACAGTTGAGACAGCTTCTGAATAAGTCCTAGCATTCCCAGCTCCCAGAGGATCCTGTGCTTTGAGTCCGACCAGGCCTCACTCCTCAGGAAGGCAGAAGGTTCCCAATAGAGCTGTTGTCATCTCCTGTCTCTGCACCACATGGCGATTTGTTTGTGAGCTTCATATTTATGTGAAGAGGCTGGAACGTGGATCCCAGGAACCACACACCTTTGCGACAAGTAGTGAGTAAAACTCACCACCATGTATCGCTGGAAAAACATCTTCAGGTGGGACGCGGGTGAAAAAGTCTGCAAGGGGAGGATGCAGACCAGCATCATTAGCCTATGTCAACCTGAATTCTGAGATGCAAGCTGAGGTCTCAACGTGGCATTGAGATCCATCAGCACTGCAACTCTCAGAGGAAATCCACTCTTCAAGTTATCCTGGGTGCTGTTGTATGATGCCTGTCTTACTGCCAATGAATCAGGAAAGAATGAAGTACACCAGTCTTATTAATGTTTCTTTAATTAGTAACAGAACAAAAATGTTTGGACTTTTACTGATTATTTTACACAGAAAATACTTGAATCATGTATCAGGTGGTTTTTTGTCCATTTTGCTCTGTTTTATTTCCATGTAAAAATATACATCTGGTACACAAGATTTTAAAAAAAATAGATTTTCACAACAAAATAAGTGCTTTCAGCACTAAAAATTCACTTGTGCACTTTAATGTTGGCCTAAATATTTACATTTTCTAGCCACATCCCCTCCCTACCCCAAAAATGGGCAAACCCCAGATTATAAATATCAGCTGTGTCTGGTATACAAAACTTTCCCAGAAAAAGGGCAGGAAACACAAACATAACACTGCTGTGGCTCAGACAATTTGATTTTAACTCCTCAAAACCAGTAAAAATAAAAATAAAAAAAAGGCTTCAACTCTTGTCAAAATGAAAATGGCACAGGGACCGCAACACTAGTTATCAGGCATTGCAAGCAGAAGGGGAAGAAATTTTGAGATGTAATTCCTTTCAGAGGAATAGTGGCACAGACTAGGTAGCAATGGTGTGTTTTCCAAAGGTCAGAGAGATTTTAGAAGAACTGATCTTGCCTTTTTGGAAGAACAGGTAGATTAGATGTCTCTTGAAGTCCTTCTCCACCTGATTTACTATGCTGTGGGGTTGGATAATGGAAAACTAACAATTTCTACAGCCAGCGTCTGCTGAACGTGCACCAAGACAACATGTCAGGAAATGCTGAAATATTGAAAATGTTGTTTTCTAGCAAGAGCTTCTTCCTGAGTCTTTCTTGGGTAGACTGTGCTGATCACACCGAGAAGTGGCCTAGTTCACCTGCTCTGTCATGGGGCCTCCTTGCCGTTAGTCCAAGCGGTGTTCGATGCATCTCAGAACATCATGAAGTTCCCTCTGCCAAGCATGAAAAATCCCTTGCAGGGAAAATTGGTCCCTTTGGTAAAGCATGAATTAGGGCAGGAGGGACATTCATAGCTCATGGCTAAAAATGATATGTTGGCAACTACCTACATGAAGGATCAAATGTCACCAACTTTGCAGAGCTGATCTCAGATGTTACCACAGACCCACTGCATGTGGGAAAGGCATTACTTGGTACCCAAGGTCACACCTGCTCACAGGGCAGGAATGACTAATAAAATATTTGGAGATCGGTGTAGCTGAGGACAAAACAAGAGGAACGGTAGCTGAAAGGATGTTACCAGACATGAGATTTGAGTCTTAGAAGCCAGAGTGTGCAAAAGTGAACCAAACGTGTCTTGTTCTCCAGTAAGTCAGTGGCTTTCTAAGACAGGAGCCATACAACAGAGACTGGGAGCTATTAAAAAAAAGTCTGTCCAGAGGTGCTTGGCAAGCTTAGGATTCAGCCCTGGCCTGAAAAGGCTCTTCTGCAGTTCATAGTTTGGTGAGTTGAAATGCCCAGAATGAGTCCTTGGGAAGAGGTCTCCCACCACAGGATGTCTTGTCCCATCGGGCTCCGAATCCGATCCGGGCAGCTGAGTTCGCCTGCCAAAATGCTTCAGTGGCAAATTCGTTCTGTCATTTCTTTCTGCGTTGAAGTGGGAGAGAAAATAAAGAAACAGTAAGTGCAAAGGACAGGTTTTAGTAGAGTGACATGTCAGGCAGTTTGGTAGGTGTCCAAAAACAACCCAAGGAAGCCACCGTGGGAATCTTGGGGACTGTTTCTCTATTTCCCAGGCCAGCCCTCCTGGGAACTGCTGTGCCTCAGCAGCTCGTTCCTGGCATCCTCCTCGGTCCCTGTGGCACAAGGTTACTTTGACCATGCCCTGGCTTTGTGAGCAGTCCAAGGAAAGAGCATTGGCTGAGACATTGAAAGATGAAGGTCCTGTTCCTGACTCAGCCGTGGAGCAGCCAGACAAGGCGCTGCCACTCTCGGAGCCTCCATTTGCAGCTGCCTAGGGAGATGGGATATGGAGCTGGTCCCAGCTCTCGCTCCAGGAGGTGGCAACAGCTCACCCAAAGGACCTGTGGTTTTGGCAAGGGACTCCACAGTCACACTGCAACGCAAATGAGTGCTAATAACAGAGGGCCACAGGAAACCTCCTGCGAGAACGAGCTCTGTTTAGGCTAACAGACTGTTTTCTTTAGCCAGGATGGCATTATGCCCACTGCATTAGGAAGGTGCCCAGCTTTTAGCTGGTGGAAGATGGTATTTTTCCTTAAGAAGCTCAACTAATAGCTTGCAAATCACGTACACTGCTGCAGCGAGGAAAGTCTGTGATTCTCTCTGGCTCATCAGGTTCATGGGCTTTGCGAATCTGCACGTGCACACAGGCACCCTCACGCACCCTAGAGAAAGGTTTGCACATCAAAATGTATTCCCAAAATAGATCTGAAGTAGGACTGGTCTGCGGAGAAGGAAGGAGGAAACTGCAAAAAAGAGAACTAGGGAAGTAGGATGACCCTTGAGTAACCCTATAAAAGGCCCTTTAGTGATATAGCCAGTGGGGACAGAAGCTGCAATCTCAGCTCTTCAGTGCTGAGAGCTTTGTTTTTAACATCCATTGGGGGAGGGTGGCAAAGAGAGGGCGTCTCTGTAGGAGTAACATGCACAGTCACTGAAGCGCAGAACCCTGCCATCAAGTGAAAAGCCAGTGCTCTGCCACAAAATCACATTGAAATGGGAAGTGTTTGCAAACATCTCAGATGGAAAAAGAATGGGGGGGGGGGGCGGGATGATGTGTGTGAGAAGACTGAACATCCTCTTGCAACAGCACCCAGCCCAGCCCACTAGCACAGCACCACGCACAAAAGCAGCCTTGAAGGGGATGGGTTGGGGTGGCCAGTGGACAGCCAAGCCACCCACCAGCTCCTCAGGCTGGCCCCAGATGTCCAAGGCTTTCATCACACTCTGGAAATCCCCACAGCTCTGCCTTAGTATGTCACCCACTGGACCTCTGCCAGCGCTGCTGCCCAGCACCATGACCTGCCCTTGTCAAGGAAGCGAGTGCGTGGCTTCTCTCTGCCCCCGTATTTCTTGATTTGTTAAGAGAGTGAATCACTGCCTTTCGCTAGCTCTGTCTGTACAAAGGACCTCTCTCATTCTTGGCTCCCAAGATTTGCTGCTAAGAAATCACATCCCAGAGGAAGCTTGCCAAAGGGGAAACTGAGGCAGCAAAGGGAGATTCAGCCACAAGCAGGCTTAGAAAACAAGAACTCCTTCATCCCATAATCCCCATAGTTTTTCTAAGCTATTTGGGCCTAACAGGACATTTTCTGGCTGGGCAGGTGCTGGCTTTTTCTTTCTTCTTACTACTAAAACTGAAAACTGGGACTCCTCTATAGAAACCCCGCATCTGGAAAGCTCCAACCATAATACACCGCTCAGACCTGCTGTCCTGCTGCAGATGTGCTCCCTCCACATGCTTGGTGGTCTTCCATAGTCATGTGCAGGGAACAGGCACCACTGCAGGCAGGAGTCTCCTTTGTCGTGGGATTCATGTGGACGGACTCTGGCCATCTGAATGCAAGGTTAGGACAGTTGCCTGGGCTTATGAGGCTGTCAAGAGAGACTGAACCTCTCAAGGAGAGTTCATCTCATCCTACTGAGAGATCATCACCTTTCCACAAACCTTGAGAACTGGCAAAAACTAAACCCTGCAGTCTCGGCTGAAAAGGAAGGCACGTGCAATACACTGTCTGTCCTAGCTTAAGTGTCAAACCATCTGATAAATCCTTCAGGACTTAAAAACACTTGGGAGCAGGGCAACAGCTATGGTGCAGCCCAATGAGAAGGGGAATGAGCAAAGCAAGTCACTGGTGCTCAGCCCTGGGCTAGGGAGAGTAATTAGCCACAGGAAAATGGACTGAGGTCAAGTGGAAAGTGCTGCAGAGGTTGGATGTTGCTATTTGTGAATCCTCACAACTGCTGCTGAAGCAAAGACAGAACAGCATGAACACCGGGCTCCCCACACGCTCCACAGCACAATGAACCGGAGCCACGCCAGGCCCAGGAGAATTATTGGAAAGCCCCTGGGATGCCCATGAGGAAACTTCCCATTATTGCTTTCCCTGCCTGCAGCAGTGAGAAATGCTGTTGGAAGCTACTTGCTCAAACCTAACCCACGCAGACTTTGGGACTGATGGCAGTGCCAAGCTGCAGCCTCCCTCGGGTAACAGCATGGCCGGAAGGACCACTTTCACTTTTTGAAAGTTGTTAATAAGCTGCAGCAACTTGTCCCTCTGCCTCCTCAGCTCAGAATTGTGTCCTGGACACAGGCAGCCTCTGGCTGCAGGACACTCTCAGACACACCTACAGCAAGTAATGGCGGTGGCAGGGAGGTCCCTCGTGTGGTTGGGTTTGCTGTAGGGCTCGGATGTCAGGCAATGGGCACACCGAGAAATGAGGCACAGGTAGACCAGAGGTAAACGTGTCTCATTTCCCTGTAGTTTAACCCTGGTTGCATCACACAGGAAAATCTGTTCATCTGAGATGCATCCAGACCCATAAATCATCCCATGTTGCCTGTGAGTCACTGGCATTGAAAGCCTATTTAGCAATGTCAGCCTCTGCTTTGGCTATTAGGTGCTAATTATTTACGTTAGCAAGCAGCAGTCAAAGGAGATGACACCATTATGGGCTGTATATCAATGCTAAAGAAGTTTGTCATGAGGAGTGGTGGTGAGGAAGACTAACAGAGGACAGAGTGATGCTGAGCTGACACTTTCTGGAGCTGAGGGCAATTGTGATAATATAGGTCACAATCAAACTCTACGAAATAATTAACGTAGATGCTGTTGTCATTCAAGTCTCCCCTGATTAGATCATCATCTCTCCATCCCCCTAAATCACTATCAGAGCAGACAGGCAGCAAATTGCCTGAGACAAATGAAAGCAGAGGAGTAAAGCGCTTGGCACTTAGGGGCAGGGGCGTATTCCGCCCACCCTCTCCAGATACTCCTAAACAGCTCATGCTTGGGTGTTTCTCAGCTATGTCTCTTTCTGGGATTAGATCCTCTTGGTCTTCCCTGGTGCTCTGCTGCGGGATACAGCCTTTTCTGCAACCCACCCCTTACCACAGAGTGTAACGACTGGGTTCCCTATTAATTCTTCTCCCCATCATAACATGTCCTCCCTAGGACAGACCATACTCAACTTTGCCTGCAACACACTCACTTCTCTTACAAAACTATGTGCGATTTCTAGTTTATGTGCCTGGGCTGTCTGGCCTCTGCTTCCCCCTAGTTCTCTGGTTTTCAAGGACTCTCACTCTCTGCCTGGCTAATTGCTTCCCAAGGGAGGCTGCAGAGAAACTTGGAGCTCTGCAGCCTGGTCTCTTTAGCTGGTGTCTGGAGCTGCGTGTCCTGTTGGGGCTTGCCTTCCTGCAGCCTCGCTGTAATTCGCACTAGGATCTCAAGCAGGGACCTTAGTCTGCAAATAGGAAAACTCAAGACTGGAGAGGAGACTTGGGCTCAAATCTGATCCCTCAAGGCCACGTGGACACAACGGGCTGGGAGCACTTTAATGTGCAAATTGCATTAGAGCTACCAAGACAGTATAGAGGGACACTATGTTACAGTGGTCCTGAGGATACTGAAGAGCAATTCATAGACATGGGAGCAGAGGGAACGTTTAAGGAGGCTTTTCAAAGGATAAATGTTTTCCTCAGTGTTGCTGGGAAGTTCTTGCTCGGAGCACTAAGGCTGATAGTTACAGGGCAGAAAACGTGTGTGTGCTTCTGAGGTAGGGTGGCTGAAAGAGCCCCGAGAGGGTCAGTGCACTGCTCAGAGTCCAGCCCCCACCTGCATCGACCAGTGCCGTGTTCAGCCCACACCACTCTCGCCCCCTCACCTCCCCTCCCCATCCCTGGGGCATCCTTACCAAAGGCTCCAGCTCCCGATGGTCAACGAGGCTGAACTCCCTGATGAAGTAGTAAAAGTGCTTGTAGCAGGTGTTGACATGAGCCTCAGCGCCCATGTTGATGATGCTGTCAAAGTGGTGGATGTAGACATGGACAAAGACACGGAAGAGGCGGGTGAGGATCTTAGTGCAAACTTGCTGGAACTGCTTGGGGAAGGGAACACCTGCAAAGCAGAAGCAAGTTGGAAACCATTTGACCATTTCCAGAAAAAACCAGCTAGTGTTTAAATGTCACTGTCATGCTTAGTTGGCAGTCATGGATGAGGAGGAAGGACTCCTTTGGCTAATGTCAAGAGTGACAACTACACCAGGGCGATGCACCATCCAGCTCTCTCCACATACTTCCTTATTGCCCAACTAGCAACTTCACACAGGTATGGTTGGAGGATTTGGGGAGTTGCCCTAGAAGAGAAAATTTCTCATCCAGTGGAGGAGGCCACATCTCTCCACATCTGGCTCTATCCAGGGCAATCTGGCAGAGGATCCTTCTGCCCTCTCTCCCTGCCTTTCCCCTACAAGCCTGTGCAGGCACAACATAAGTCAAATTGTATTTACCCAGATCCATGAACAAAACTAAACCTCCTCCCAGCAGAAAAGATACATTCCCTGGTCCTCTGAATCAAAAGCATGGTTCATGCTGTTTTTCTTCCTCCACACACCCTCAAACATCACTTCTGATGCATCAGCAGAAACAGGTGGGGTTTCTACCTTTTTTCCTGATCCTTGTTTCAAACAAATGTCTCATTAAAACAGGAAGAAAACTGCCCATCTTAATGATGCTCAAGTTGTAATTTCATTGCCCCTGTATGGTGCTCCCTCCTGAGATGTCCTCCCAGGTTGTTCAAGAATGGGACCCACCACACGTTGCTCTGTACTTTTAGCCTTGTCCCACACCAGGACACAATTTCATACTGTATGTTTCCATCCTTGTCTAAATGCACTGCTATCACAGTGAAAATCTCAGAGGTGTGATACAGGCAGTGTCAGCAAGCTTAGGGTAAATCTCTAAAGGAAATGTGGCTTTGAAACCTCGAACACGTTTTTTGGGATGAGGAAAATGAAACAACTGGAATTTGTTTTCCTGAAGCTTCTTCCGCTCCCCTGAGCAATACAATGCAAATTTGCAAAGAACAAAATAAAATCATCCCTTCCCACGGTTGCACCAGCCTCCTCTGTTAGCTTCTTACTAATGCAGCAACGCAACCTCTTAAAAATCTTTCCAAATAATCTCAGCTCAACCATGGCCAGCTCTCGCATTTTGTGCTGTGGAAAGCAACCGCAAATCCCTTTGCTAAAAAAATTAAAAATGGTAATTTTATCTTTGAGTCTTCATCAGCCTTGCTAGGCAATTAACCTATTTTTTCCTCAAGGCTCCTGGCAGTTTTGTTTCCCAGCGGCAGTGCCATGCCCCTCTGCTCCGTGGGTGGCAAAGACAAAGGATCTGTCCCTCCAACGTCACGCGTGGAGCCTGTGTTTTCAACAGCTGGGGTTCGGCAGGTGCTGGGTTCGGTATCGCAATAATCGTCATAGAAAATGATCTTTGGTCTAAACCAGCATCACCCTCAGCCCAGCCCAGCCCAGTCTCGCTCTGGTTCACGCACAGCGTGGGTGCGGCGGGCAGGGCAGAAGCATGTGCGCTCGTGCCACCAGTGGATGTCCCAGCCAGCACTTGGAGGAGGACACGTGTCTCGGCTCAGCGTCACACGAACACAGAGAGGTGGTTTTGAGACCGACTCCTGGCCGCTGCCCTGCGTGTCCATGAGCTCCTGCGGCAGGGACCTCAGTGTGACCTGTTTCACTGCCAGCTCTAGCAGATCCCATTAGGACTTTCTGGGAAATGTGTTCGCATCTGGCAAAGTACAACCAGGCTCTGGTTGTGGTACTGGAGACCTGCTTCTGCCCTGCACCCTTGACTGCAGAGCTCTCCTTGCCTGCCAGTCTGATAAGGGCAGGGATCAGACAGGGATCTCCAGGTTTTCCTGCATTCAGGAGGGACACAGTGCTTTATCAACCACTTTGTTGGAGCTTTTTGCACAGACTGAGAATTTGCTAAGCAAATAAAAGCCGTAATCACCCAGCCAGGGACTCGGACATGCTATTACGGTGGCCCCTACAGACCAGCTTTGAAGAGCCTGTCAAGAAACATTTTTTTTTTAATAAAGAAAAATTAATCACAGTAAGTAATTTCTGAGCACACATTGCCGGGCCCCAGCTGGGGAATACACCCTGTTCCGAACAGCCTGTCTCCCTGGGACCAGAGGTGACCAGTCGCTGCCAGGAACTCAGCAAGGTGGCAGCAGGCAGACAGCAATGCATTTCTCCAGTTTGTTACCCGTCCCACTTGCCTCATGTGTCCTCCAGTCAAAGTAGGCAGTGAGGGCGAAATCAGAGCTGACCAGACACCGGGAGTTTATGGCCAAACTGTGAAGAGTGACAGTGAAGGAAAGCAGCAAACCTCAACCCAGTCCTGAGCTGAGAAAGAAATAAGATCAGACAGTGAAAAGCAGATCAAAAGGATCTCAGACTCTCAGGGCTGATAGCTTCTGTGGTCCAGAGACTGCTGTTATGTGAGCCACCTCCAGAGCTGGCAGATGGTGACAAGTGGCTTTCCACCGCTTTTGTCCTGAGGTTAGCCTGGAACTGTCGTGTCCTGTAAATCAGTTACCAGCAAGTCTTCATGGACATGCTGGCAGCTGAGAGACTTAGAGGGGAGACACCTCCAGCTACGCCCTGGGTTCTCCAAAAGTAGCTCTTGCATCAGGGAAGAGAGATTTAGCATAGATCATAGAATCGTTTGGGTTGGAAGGGACCTTTAAAGGTCATCTAGTCCAAACCTCATGGCCATTGGCAACTATGGCAGCTGCTGAGCTATCCTGTACCTGATGACGCCTGGGAAGTTATCAATCACCAAGCTGCCAGGACCTACAAGTACCCTTCTGGGCTACCCCATCACTGTGCTTTCACATGAACCCAGCAGCAGAATCGGCTAGAATCGGCTCCTGGGAGGTGAAGCTGGGCTGCTCTTCTTTGTGTCCATCACAAGGTGTCAGTGTGTGGCCGTGCCCTCCAGACGTGGCCAAGCTGTAGTGGTGGCTAGCAGCCACCGATGAACTTTGACAGGTCACGCTTCACCCTACCATGTCATGAAACCACCACCCACTATGGGCCTTTGGGTTCAGGGATCCCTGGGGTCCGGCTCTGGCTCCTTCTCCCTGCATCACCCCTCTCGCTCGGGACATGCCCAGGGAAGCAGGGGCAGCCCCAGCAGCACGGGGCACAACCCTGGGCCACCCGGTCACACTTACCCTCCCCATGCTGATGCCACGTCTGCAGTCTCCTGTGCCAGGACCCTCAGTACAGGCTACGGATGCTCAACTGGACCCTGCGTCTGGCACGGGGGCTTGCGCCAGCTGATCAAAGCACTTCCCTGAAGGAAGGAAGCAGGGCAGATAGCTGATAAGCAGGTTGCCTCCGCCAGCAGCAGTCGTGCCTCGCTGCTGATCTCCAGTGGCTTGGAGAGCAACCCACGGCAGCCCCAGCAGGCACTGGCCACGCTGGCGAGGAGCTGGAGGAATTCCCCATCCCCTCGCCCAGAGCTGAAAGGAAAGGGCTCTTCAGTGAAGGCTGCATCTGACCAGCCCGTGGAGAGCGGCAGAAAGATCTGGCATAAATACGGCTTGCCCTGGGTCACGGCTGCTGGCGCAGCGGATGTCCAGCAGACAACGCATGTGACATCCTCTCCAGCATGAGGGGACAGAGAGCGAGCAGGCTGTGCCTGCTCCCTGCAGCCAGGCACGCAGTCCAGCCAGCACATCCCAGCAAGGAGAAAGCCCTGGGACAGGGTTCTCGGCACTGGTCACGCACCTACCCTGCCCTTGCAGATGTTTAGCTTTAAACCGAGCAGCCAGGTCCCTGTACGTTCCCGTCGGAGCCATCCTGGCTGCTAGGAGGGGTCACCACAACAGCAAAGGGGGAGCAATGGAGCCCATTCCCCACGTGTGTGGGGCATCAGGCTGCTCCTCCCGTGGCTCCCGCCTCCCTGCCAGGCTGGGCCAGGCAGATCAGCGTTACAGCCGGCAGCAGAGGGACCCCGTTATAGTGGCCAAAGTGCTGATAGGCGGCACTTGGGAGCGGGGCAGTGGTGGCCCTTGCTTGGGGGACTTCCTCCATCTCGGAGGTGGTGCATGGTGGCACAAGCCAGCAGCTTGGTGAGACGAAGGGGTATGGCTGGTGGGGTTGACTCGGCGTGGCTGGGATGGGCTGTTGGCAGAAGTATGGCAGGCCAGGGCAGAGTCAGGAGGGAGCCCCAAGTTTTGACAAACCACCCTGGCAGGGTAACGCTGCTTGGGTTTGCTTCACCCTCCCCAGCCCTACATACACACGGAGACCCAGCAACGCCATCCCAGTGCATCCCACCAACGCTGGTCCCAGCTGCCCCAAGACACAGCGGAATACCACAAAACCCACCTGAGCTGATTTAAAGGCACTGAAATTACCTTTACATTTAATTCACTGGTGCTCACCATCCACCAACCTTAGAGAAAGCAGCAGCAACCCCACAATCTGGCAGGCAGTAGCCCCCCTCTGACTCGTCTTGCCTGATGAGTGATGAGGAGGGGACCACAGGACGCAATGTGAGCTTGCTCAGATGCTGGGGAAAACATTTATACACAAGGTCAGCTCTTTTTCTCCACCCGTGACCACAGGCGTGCGCTACCCAGACGCCAGACACAGACTGGCCAGCTGGGAGCTTTCCCTGTCCCTCGGCAGAAAGGCAGCCCGATCCTAGGAAGAGGAGTGGAGCGAGGCAGCCTTCCACAGCGGCGGAAAAGGGAGAATCATACCCGTGCTCCAAGCCAGGGCAAAAACTGTAAGTACAGCAGGTACAATTTCACTCGCTGCAGCACAGCCAGGGTGCTGGCGAGCGGCGTGACTCACAGCCCTGAAATGAATTAGCACCTTCAGTTTATCTTGGATGTTTTGCTTGAAAACCCCAAGATGTGATTTAATGCTCCGAGAAATCTGTTTTCCCCACTCTGTGCTGATTGCTTCAAAACATAAGGAAACCATGTGGGACCACGTGTAAAAGGAAATGAAAATGAGAGCTAACAAAGTGCCTGCACTTACGGTAAGGGACTGCAAATGGCTCTTGGATCTTTCCTGCCATCTCTCCTGTCCCTAACCCTTGCGCTCCAGCCAATTTAATTTTTTCGTGATGAATCAGTACTGGGAAGCTATTTTGCTTCTTGGCAATTTTATTTTTTTCCTCTGCAAAAGCAGTAATTCAATGAACTACGTGATGAATTATTGTTGTTGTTATTATTTCTCAATTCCATTTTGGCCACCGTGGTGTACGGTGATTCATTTTTTCCTAAAAATAAGTCTTTAAAGCCCCATTTAAAACTAATGGCATGGTGGCAGCTGCAAGCTGGTGTGGTGTTAATTTTGGAAGAAGATAGGCAGAAAAAAAAAAGACAAATTGTATTAAAAAAATAGCTAGCTGAGAGAACAGAAATAATTAGCTGAATTCTGAACATTTTTCTCATGTTGTAATGGGGAGAAAGTATCGGATAATTTGACACCAAGTTTTCTCTGTTTTTTATAATTGTTTTGGGACCATGCTTGAATGGCAGAGCTTGAGTTTTGAAAAGCTTTCCAAGAACTGTTCCAAAATCTCCTGTGACTGATGCTCTTTAGAGCTGCAGGCACATTTGGCAGAGCGCGCAGGGTGTTTCCGGCGCTGGATCTGGTCCAAACGCTGTGTCCGCACTGATTTAATAACGGAGAGGTTTCAGCAGCTGCAATGGTGCTGATGTGGGATGCCTGGCCTTGTGCAACTGGCAGCCTGGTGCTGGGCTGACCGGTGCAGACACAGCCAACTGCCACAGGCCCTGCAAACCCCATCCGCCCAACCCTCCTCCCCAGCAGCAGTTCCCTAAAAACCAGGCACCGCGGGAATGATTACCAGGAGGAGCTGGTATTTTCCAGGTGGTAATTTGTTCGCATGGCCACTCACTGAAGAAATACGCTGATATAGTTTTACCAGCTGGTAAAAGTACACCTGTGGAATCATTTATTCTCCTCCCTGCATGGGAACAATGCTTATTCTCCATTCAAATGTATTTTTCAGGACAGCTACGTTGGTTGGAGGAGTGGAAATGGAGCGCTAGCACATGCAAATTGATACGGGTCGTCTGGGAAAGCTGCTGCTGCTGTAGATTTATAGGAATCAGGTTGGCATAGCTCCCCCCATGCAGGGATTTGTCTCATCTTGACCAGCAGACAAACAGGTTTCCGCTCCAGAGGAAGGATTATACAGCAAAGCCTTTAAGTGGGATGGAGCCCTGCAGGTGGATTTCCCTGGGGAAGATGCAGTATCTCCCCGCCGACCCTTGCTGTGGTACGCAGAGGGCTTGGCAGTCCCCCCAGACCCTTTAAACCACCGTAGGGGTTTTCTGCTGGTGCAAGCGTGCCACCCGAGGGCTGCGGTCCTGCTGGTTATCTCTGCCAGGTCAAGAGCTGCCTGCTGGCATCAGGCTCCCCTGCTGCAGTTTCGGATGTTGGCTGCCCCTCTGGCCTCGCTGCAGAGCCACCACAAGCTCTGCATCGGGTGGTTTGGCTAAACCGAAGGTGTTTGTCACCCAGGTCGCTCTGCTCCCCTCCCACCTCTGACACGGGCTGAAGGACCACGTGCTTTGCTGGTGTAAATCAGCCCGGCTCTGCTCTGCTCACTGGAACTGCGCCCACGTACCCCAGCCAAGGTCTCTCCCAGGATGCCAGAGGACCCTGGGAGCCCACAAGCCAATGAACCGTCTCTGCTCAATTCCTGCCGAGCCTCCGGGGTGAAGGATTCTCCCCTTCTGACCCATGAAATACCTCCCCATTAGCTGCCAGGACAGCCATGAGTGACTGAACCCTGCTGAATCATGTGCTGCTTCAGCCTTTGTAGCTTTTGGATGGAGAAGGATGCTGAGGTTAGCCTCAAGCGACGTTAGCAAGTTTGGGGAACACTTGCAGTTTCTAAAAAAAGAAAAAAAAGTCTCTTTTGTCTGTGGTCAGGTGGCCTTAGCCAGGGTTATCTTTGTGCTGGGGCAGTTTTACTGCACGTAGCAAAGAGGGGCCAGGAGGGAAAGCTGAGATGCACACAGCTCACGAAACACCCGCTGAGATGGTGGCCAGCTGTGCCGGTGGACCTCTCCAGCATGAGCATGCTAAATCCCATCTCTACTACTAATATTGAAGAGTGTCACCTCAACCCCAAAGCGTGAAATTTATTTTCCCCTCCATCACCTTGTCAGACTTCTCCCCGCCCCCCCCTAAAAAATCTCACATCTCCTCTGTGGCCTCTCAGTGCCTTATTCCCCTGGTCCTGGGGGTTTTCCCAAGGGTCTGGCTCTGTAGGAGGGTGGCTGAGCGCCTCCGTTTGCTCACCCTGGCTGTTGTCCCTGAGCCCTGCGTCCCTCCCAGCTGCACGTCCCCCAGCCTCCCCCCCGTCATCTGGCACAGCGACAAGGATCAGCCCGTGGGGAATGGGCAGATGTGACATTTCCCTTCGGCCAAACACCTCCATCTTCTGAAATGCCAGAGCTGCCGAGCAATTACCCGGTGCACAGGGCAGGCCAGTGAAAGGCAGTTAATTGGGGACAGACTGATGACAAACTGCCACCGGCTCCCTCCTCCCCTTGCCTCCCACAACAGCCTTTCATGTGTTTTAAAATGCGATCTCAGGCTAAGTTCCCTTTTACATGCCCAAGGCCAGAAGCACCAAGACGCACTAGCAAGGGGATTGAAGTCACTCAGGGACATGAGGGTCACCCCCCACAGAGAGGGGCTTGGAAGAAGGACCATGGGAATGCCTTTGGAAGAGGGGAAAAAACGGGTTTGCCCCACGGCTGCCTGCAGCCAGCCTGGATCTCACCCAGAACTACCCTCGTGCTGAAACAAAAGGAGAAGTGGAAACCAGAGGCAGCAGCTGTCCCTCCCCATGTCAGGACGTGTTATGCCTCGGAGAGAGAAGTGCCAGAAATGGGGTGAAAACCAGCAGGATCATGGCTGTACTTGGCTTTTGCACCTCAGAGGGAGATGTGGGAGAGCGCAGGGTGCTATGATGCCACCGTCCCTCTGTGGCTGCCTGCTCTCTGCAGTGTTAAGTCTTTCAGCAGCTTTCAAGGATCATCACATCCCAAATCCCACCTGAAAGGCATGAAATTGGACCAGGACACTCTCCGTTTTGGCCAGAGGCAAAATGGAGTAAATCCACATCTGCACCCCTGCTTTTAATGGCATGCAGAGCTTCTCCTTGGGAACAAGCCACCTCGGGAAGAGGAAGACCCAGCCTGTACCCTGCAGCTGCCATTTCGCCCCTTGGCAGCAGCAAGCCTGTGCCCAGCTGCAGCCAGGATCAACAGGGACTTTGTTGTCCCCAGCAAAGCTGAGGCTGCTGGCACAGAGCATCCAGCACTGACACTGTCAGCCAGCCGCAATTCCAGCCTCCTCCATCCGTCGGGATGCGTGGAGCCCACTGAGCCCACGAGGGAGGGATACCTCCATGGCAGTGTGGTTCCCCCCGGTGAATCCCAGGGGCTGACTCCCCCGTGTGTCCCAGAGGCAGCCTATCTGCCTGTCCTCCGGCACGAGGATCCGGCACTGTGCTGCCCAGCCTGGCCCAGACTGCTGGCGAGAGGAAGGTGGCAGCAATTGCCAGCGGGTTTTGGCTTCAGGTGATGGAGGGAGAGAGAAAGAAACCCCCAGAAGGGGAGTTGTACCACCCTAACTCCAGGCAAAGCCGGTACAGACAGGTCAGACCAGGGGTCTGGGCTATCACCCCATTCCAGAAAGCTGAAATTAAGAGTTTGGCACAACCAGCCTGCAGGCACCACCAGCGTCTTGCTTGCAGAGAGCTGTGACCCCTCTGAGCCTCCGAGGGCCGGAGACTTTCACGAAAAAGACACACAACTAGATGTTGCAGCACAGCCGAATGGGGCTACGACAATTAGTGGCAGCATGTTTCCCAGCGTGTTAATGAAAATCCTCAGCCTAAACTGCACTGATTTCATATGGCCCTGTCAGCTGTGCTGCTTGGGGAAACAAAAGGTCAAGCAGACTTGCAAAGGCAGGTGTTCCCCACAATGCTCCTTAGATCTTCTTTTACATTTGAGTAGTTTTGTGTTTCATCTGAAAAGCAATAGCTCCGAGGCACAACCTGAGGCTCTGGCAGCCCCACGAGTCAGCTCCAACCCTTGAACTCATCTCCCCAAACTACAAGAAAGCCACTAAATTGCAGGGCTAATATCAGCCCCAGCAGCTGCCAAGCACTGCAGGTCAGCAGCAGAGGGGTTAGTTTGCAAGTTGTGTTGCTTTTGGCAGCTTCTGCAAGCTCTCAAGGACAAACTTTTTAAAGGGGTGCATCGTGCACACTGGGGGTTGGCAGCTAGAAAGGCCAGATCCTGGGTCAGGCATCTCTGCTTGGGTGATGCCTCAGCTAAACAGCAAGATGAGATGTATAATCAGGGCTGAGATGAATTAGCAGAGATGGAAAGAGAGTTGAGAAGTGGGTCAACAAGGTGGGACAAGGGTTAGACATTGGGAGCATGAACCTACCTGGAGAACCAGAAAGAGAGTTGGTTAGTCGAGAGAAGAGCAAACTGCAGACGTGTGATGGCCACCTCCAGCCAGCCCTGTGGCTCAGCTCCTTGAGGAATGGCAAGGAAGCCGATGACCTACCAGCACTCATTTCTCACAAGCACAGAATATGGGGAAAAAATCAAGCACAGAAGAGGAAAACATTGTTTTCCGCATCTCCTAAGAGCCAGGTGAGGAATTGCTCAATTTGCAGCAGGGGGTGTGGGATGGACACTGAGGAGGAAAGGCCACTATCTTTGGGATCACAAAGTCCACCAATACCAACCATGAGGCACACCAGTGTCTTGGGAAAATGAACTGGTTACAAACCCAGCCTTCCCATGAAGAACCACAGAATCATAGAATGGTTTAGGTTGGAAGGGACCTTAAAGATCAGTTTCAAGCCCCCTGCCACGGGCAGGGACACCTCCCACTACACTGGTTGGTCAAAGCCCCATCCAGCCTGGCCTTGAACACTTCCAGGGATGGGGTCTCCACAACTTCCCTGGGAAACCTGTTCCAGTGCCGCACCACACTCAGAGTGAAACATTTCTTCCTGAGATCTAATCTAAATCTCCCCTCTTTCAGCTTGAAGCCATTACCCCTCATCCGATCACTATGTGCCCTTGTAAAAAGTCCCTCTCCAGCTTTCTTGTAGGCCCCTTCAGACACTGGAAGGCTGCTATAAGGTGTCCCCGGAGCCTTCTCTTCTCCAAGCTGAACAACCCCAACTCTTCCAGCCTGTCCCCATAGCAGAGGTGCTCCAGCCCTCCGATCATCTTTGTGACCAGAGCACACTCACCTATCCTGGTGGGGAAGATGTCCTCGTTGTTAATGAGCATCTCGATCCAGTCCATCAGCATACACATGTACTGCGGGGCCGACAGTTTGGTCGGCTTCTTGTATTTGCTATCGTCCTGCCACCTGTACTCGTATTTGAGCCCCCCTGACATGATGGGGCAGCTTTTCTCCGTGCAGTACTCCGACATGGTGCCATAGATGAGGTTGATGCGGTTGAAGAAGTCCACCACGTGCACAGCGATCCAGTCATTGATGCTCTCACCAGGAGGCAGCTGCACCACCGCTTTCAGGTCCAGCCCGGACTTGAGGGAGGCCTGGGCTTTCTTGTACAGCTCAAAGCGCTGGGTGCCTGGCTCAAACTTCTTTCGAGGACGAAACGTTTTGTCTTTGTTAAAGACCTGCTTGAGACACAACGCCATCATGGGCGGTGCCAGCCAGGGTGAGGGCAGAGGCTTGGCGCAACGTGAAACCCAAGGCCGGGGGTCTTCAGGGGTGAAGGTTTCTAGGAGGAGAAAGAGAAATTTCGGTCACCTATGAAGACGTGGGCACGCTTGCAGGGATGAATTCACACCGGGATGCTGGCTGGCCCCACTGCTGTGGCAGCACATGGGGATGGAGGTTCGGGGTGAGCTCCCAGCCCCTCTGCACCCAGCAGGGTGATCTGGAGGAGCTTCTGCCACCTCACAGAGCAGCTCCCAGCACTGGAGAGGGTGAGCACTGCCACATATTCCCCATGCAGAGCTCAATGGCAGGTAGAGCCCTTCCTCCTGAGCACACCAGGAGCTCATTGGGCTCCAGCCAGCCTCGTGCCTCCCGGGCTTTTGCCAATAACTGCTGCAACCAAGTGAGAGCCGTGATATCAGTGGAGCTCGTCAGCCTAGATAGTCCCAACCTGGTGGCCCTTTCTTCTCCAGCAAAGGGGAAGTGTCTCTTTCCCAGGGATTTCTCAGTACAAATAACCCCCAACCCTGTGGCGACGGCTGGCAAATGATGCCCTGGAGACCGCGCTGTGACCGCAGCTGGCTGCTGATTCACACAGCCCCAGCACTGAGATCAATAGGAAAAAGGGGGGATTATTTTTGTTGTTCTGCCCTGTGTGTTTGTTCAAAAGAACAAAACCCGCGTGCGAAGAAGGGAAACGGCAGCCCAGCACAGCAATGTGACGTGCCAGGACGTGGCCATCCCTCCAGGCGTGCACACAATGCGCACAGGAGTGGGCTGGGTGGCCAGTTGATGTTCTGGCTGACTTGGTCTGGAAGTCATCGCTCTGCGAAGTGCTGAGCTCACCCCTTCCTGCCCGGGTTTAGCAACACAGACAAGGATTGCGGTATTTCCCTTTTGGGTTTTTTTTTTTTCTTCTTTTCCTTCTTAAAGCTCCAGTGGGAATCCCATCCGCCCCAGGCTGCCCCGGACAGGCTGAAATACACCTGTGCATTTAGTTACCTGCGCTCATCACCAGTGGTGGTAATGCAGGATCAAGACCCCCTTGTGCTAAATGCTTTGATAAGGCTTAGGGAAGAGAAAGGCCTCCAACAGCCTCCCCCTGATGGGACGTGATGGAGAAAGAGCTACAAAAAACAAGAAAAAGATTCACGGAAAGGGGAAGTGACTTACCCAAAGTCACAAGCAGGAGGGAATGGTGCTCAAGCAAAACTTGGGTGCGCATTCACCATTAAAAACACAGCTTTTAGACAAAAGCTTGCTATATAAACTCTGCTTTCTAAACTTAGTCCTGAGCCACAAGCACATCCTATTTTGCCCAGCAGAAACTAGTTAAAACATCTTGCAAGAAAAACCCTGTGCTCCCCTCAAAGCCCACCCACGTGGACATCACTGGGAGGCAGCAGGACCTAGTGGTCACCCCAAACGCCGGCAGGATCTGCCCTGTGGGAATTTCTACACCACAGCCAGCTCGTGGCTGTGAGGGGAAAACCCCGGTGTGGGTGCAAACCCCGGCACGGGTGCCGTTAGTGCGCTAACCGCAGCCTTTCCCGCAGGCTGGAGCTTTGCTTTGCCACCGTTACGTAGCTCACAGCACAGTGGTACCGAACCATGCCATGCTCTGCTATACCCAGGTACAACCAGACCTGAAACCGTATGTTTTTAGGTGCTTTTTGCCCCACGGAGGCGGTCACAGCCATCATGCAACGTTACGTAGTAGGACTTTAATACTGGGGTATCTGCAAACCTCCAGATCATGTTGGTGGGTGGGATTTTAATGGCTCCAGCCCTGTTGTCCTCATTTATCGCCGAAGGGCAATGACTGGGAGATATTTCTTGGGTGCCTTTTCCTCCCTTGCTCCAAGCAGCTGGCTCCAAGCATGTCAAAGAACTTGTTCCCCACTTCAGGGGAAAAAAAAAAAAAAAGCACCAGCTCTCCAAAATGCCAACTGATGAGGGAGCTGGCATGGCATGATTCCTACCTGCCCCGAGGGGAAGGGTCTCTGGTACAGCACTCCCACGGGAGCCCAATGGAGGCCAGGGACTTTACAGTGAGGCTGTAAAGAAAAGCTCTTATCTGGGGCTTCCCATCTGGCTGTCACATACTCAAGGCACATCCTGTTGATAACACCTCTAAAAAAAGCCTCCCGGGGAGTTTGCTAATGCATAACATTTCTAAAGTACATACATGTACGTGTATATATATATATTTATATATAAGTACTGCAGTGGAGATCCTAATGTAGTAATGTAGGAAATGCCGGGATACCCTTCGGCATGAGGCATCCAACAGGGTCTGTCCGTATGGAGGTAGATGCGATGGGGCTGAGCAATGCCCGGCCCCGCAGCCAGCGTGGGAGGGAGGGGGCCAGCAGCACCTCTGGTGCTTTCACCCCCTCTCAAAGCACTTGTCACTAACTGGCTCTGCCACCAAGCCAGGACATGGGGCTGCCAGCGCTGAACCAGGACGTGGGGCTGTCCCTGCCTTGCTGCTGTCCATATCCTCATACATGGATTATTCGTCCTCCCTCTCTCCTGTCACCAGCCAGCAGCAGAGGGCTCTGGCTGAAACATAAAGGCCATTAAAATGAGCAAAAATAAAAAAAAATCATTCACCTAATGAGAAGACGGGATTTCCCTGTCTGACGCTTGGCAGCTTCCCAGGACATGGATGATGCAGCACCCACTAATCCGTCCTGCAGCTCCTTCATCCCCATCCCCAGCCAGTCCATGACCCCTGACAAAGCCGAGTAGCCCCTTTGCCCAGCACCCAAATAAATCCCAGTGACTGCCCCCCCGCAGGGCTGGACAGGCATTGCACGGCCCCACGCCAAGCCCATGTCCTTGGTCTCTCTGCCAGGTAGATGGAGGATGAACAACTTGGTTATCCCCATGTTAGACCGGAGTGATCCCACCAGGCCACTCCAGGTTAACGTCAATACAAGCAGGGACTGGGAACTGGCCCGGGAGGTTTCCCTGGGATTTCAGCGAGGCAAGTCGTGCCAACAGACATTTCTCTGTGTCACTGTTTCTGCTGGTCTCAGCTGCATTCGCTGTGCTCCAGGAGCTATTGCTGTTCGCAGGCTCTTCCATGCAGAGACTGGGTGGTTCCAGGGTGATGAAAAGCCACCCTGGCAGATAATATCCTGCCAAACACATCACTTGCAGGCCATCAGCAATTAAATACCTTTTCTGTGAACGTGGGGCAGTTCCCACGTTCCTGTGCCTCACGTTGAAAGTCCTTTGCAAATATTGAGCCACTCACTGGTAAAAAACCTCGGCATCTCATCTCCTGAAGCCATCCTGCTGCCCCGTAACTCATCCCAGAACTGCATCTCTGTGTCATCCACAACTGGGTCTCTGTGTACCCTGCAAGCTGCTCTCGCTCATCAAGCAGGTGGGAACGTGCTTCATGCTTCAGTACCATCCTAATAAAACACCAATTTAAAAAAAAGCAAAAACCCAAAAAACCCACAATAAACCTGCTAAACGTCTGCCAGCTCTTTTTCCTACCACATATCTGTTAAAGATTCCTGGGAAGCAGGGAGCAAAACCTGCTCCCCAGGTGCTTGGAGCAGACCTATCCCCCAAGCCCATGGGATGCTGGCACGGCACCGCAGCCTTCCTGCTCCCCAGGCAGCGGCGCACACTGGAGTAATGCAAGTGGTTTTGCTTTCGGGATCCTCGCCAGCATCACTACTAAATTACCAAGTCATTAAAAAGGCCTTGTGAATCTGTACTGGAGAAAAATGCTCTCCAGAAGTTAAATTTAACACAAAGCCAAAAACGCATCATGGGATTTATGACCTGAAGAAGCAGGGAGAGGTGCTGGGCGAAAAACCAGATTCGTTCTCCACCTCGCTCCAGAGCTTTTACTGCCCAGAGAGATCGATGTGCAAGGAAGGACGTGAGTGGCGCAGGGAGGGAGCTGCACAGAGGCTTTAAATACCAGCTACGGCCCTTGCAGCTGGGGCACTGAGATGGGACGTACCAGCCTGGAGCAAACAGTCTCTGCAAAGTCACCGATGCCTCAGTTTCCCCTTGGGCAGGGACCCAGCACCCGCCTGCGCTTTCTGGGAAGAAAGGCAAAATCCTTTTGGAACGGACCCAGACACATGCCAAATCTAACTGGTGGAAAAGGGCATCAGCAGCGAACGCAAGACCAGATTTTCCCAGTGTCCACCTTTATGCATCCAACTTGGCCGGTGCTCTTCCATCACCGGCCGAGGATTTGGGACAGGTCCACATAAAGAGATGGAAAATGGGAGTTCTTCCAAGGTTTATCTGCAGTGCAAAGTTCAGCTGAGCCTGATGTTCAGGGCTGTCGTGTTCCTGGAAGTCAGGGAATCAGTCCACTGGGGCTTGGGGTGGGACAGGAGACCTGTCCAAGTCCGAATCATGGCTCACACTGTCCATTTTGGGAAACCCAAAAGACGAGCTGCCATTCAACAAGCTTAGACAGCAGTTTGCTGCAACAGGACTGTACACATCCCACTGTTGGCCTGTGCTGGCAGGGCCTGGACTGGTGCCGTGGTAGCAACCTGCAGGTCTCTGCTTTCTGTTCCCATGTGCAAAATCAAAGCTTTCCCCAGAGGAACCTTGGCAAAGGCTGCAACCCCACTTCACTGCACCGCAGTTCCCATCACGGGATGGTTCCGGCACCCCAGGGGCTCACACATCCCTCTCTGAAGCACCTGCAAACCCCCAAATCAAACTTCATCCCGCTGCCAGGAGCAGACGGGGAGTGAAACAGCCGGCTGCGGAGCTGGAGCCTTTCCCCGCTCTCACCCCATGTCCCCGCTGAGGACGGTCAGAGGAGGATGAGTGAAGCTGACGGGTGGAAAGAAGCCGCCACTTCCCATGGGACATCCACGCCATGGCATGCTCGGTCCTCACCCCCATCCACGTGCCCAAAATAGCCTTGGCTTTGCAGAGAGCTGGCTTCAAACCCAGCTGAATGGCCACAAACCCCTGTCCGTGGCTGCGAAAGCTGCTGGCTTCAGTCCTGCCCCTGTTTTTACCGGCAGCAGCAGAAGCGAATCTCAGTTGTATTTAGCAAGAGCCAAATGAGCACAGGGTTAAGCTCTACGAGGGCAAGGCAGAGCTGCTGCCGGGGGTGTAGCAGGCAGAGACATGTGAAAAACTGATTTCCTAGATTGCTGGCACGTCCAGAGACGAAAGGAAATGAAATGGATGGGGGGGATGTAAGTTCAGGGTCAAACTAAGCCACTAATTTCAGATTTGAGAGTTGTTTTGGTGTTTTACTTAAGCTTTTTGTTTCTTCCCCTTCTTTTTTTATCATTTGAAAACCACAAAGGAACACAGCAAGGCAATGGCTTTGTTGTAACTTAAAAACAACTCTGAAAGGTCTGTTTGGAAACTGGCAAAACAAAAGGGGAAAGCAGGCAGAGCTGGGGGAAGGGAGCTTCCTCCCCCCCAGTCCTGCAGGCACGAGGCAAGGTCACCAATGAAAACCTCCAGTTTTGACCCCAAAGAAGCTTTAGTCAGAAGCCATTAGGAAGGATCAGTCAGACACACCACCGGTCTCCAGAGTGATGGACACTGGGGACAGTCCTGTGCTCTCTGCCTCAGTTTCCCCACTTTCACAACTCTTCTCCCTCCCCAGGCTGCCTGTATATTAAGGGCTGTAAAAGGAAATACTTCAGGGGAAAAAAGTGCTTTGCAAGTGCTCCTGGGAAGCATTAAAGATTGTGGAGGGGAAGGAGAAGGGATGGCTCCGACACCAGCACCTCCAGTGCCAAGTGCATCCTCTCTGGATCCGGCCCGAGACGGTTACACATTTGCACAAGCATCTGACTGGAAACCGCAGGCGGCCGCGTTACCGGCACGCTCCAGCCCTCGCCAGCAGCGCAACAGCCGGGGAGTGCAGTGAGGGGTCCAACGCCACGGGCAATCCGCAGGGAGACTCCCGCTTTGGGAAAAGGCGGCAGAGGGAGAGCGCAGATCCACGTGGCTCCAGGCACCACAGAGCAAAGTGGAGGTTAAGTACTACTAGCTCTACACATCCCCTTTGGACTTCCCCGGGGCATCTTGCCCTTGGCCGCCCAGATGTCTACTTCTGCTTCCCTGCTTTAGGGGATTCCCTTCTCCCCACCGCAGGCAGCGTAGAAGTCCCCTCCTGCCCTGTCCCCAGCAAAGGAGCAGGGCAGGCATCGGCTCAGCCACCATCTGCCAGAGCCCCAATGCGGCCAGCCAGCCTCCAGATGGACAGTCTGACCAGAAACCAGCTGGCCCTGGGGCTCGGCTGGCTTTTTGCTGCTCTAGGAAGCATTACTGTCTGGCTGCTGACTCAACAGCCCTGTCTGAGCTTCCCTTCAAGCCCTAGAGAAGTCCCATCACAAAGTTTGATCTTCAGCCTGTCCTGGAACATTGTCCTCAAACCAGGACAAGCATCTTTGCAATCAGGGCTTCTTCATGGTGGACTTGAAAGTACATCAGAAGAACCCCCCAGGCCAAAGCTGCCTCTCCCGAGCATCCCTTGCACTGCAGCCACCTCAGTGGCTGTGGAAATATGGGGCTCCTGGAGAGGGGAATGTATCCCCTCTTTTCCAGCCTTTACAATAGCCACGTCTGGTTTTAATTGTTCAAGGAAGGGGAGTTGGAGAAGGACAATGCTGGGGAGTATGGTCTCAGGGCGCTGGCCCCACTCCCTCTGTGCTTCCTGCTGGAGCCAAGCCCCAGCTGGGCTGTCCGTGAGAAACGGGGTTATTGGCTGCCGATCCCAAATATAACCCAAACGATAGAAAATTCCAGGAAACGAGCCAAGACAAGATGCCGGGAGGGGGATCAAGGGCTGGGGGAGCTGTGGAGAAGTCCTGAGCTCCCAGCGGCACGTCCCTGCTGCCAAACCCTTCTTGTGCAAATCCCCCCAGTGCGGTGGAGACCCACGAGAGATGTGAGCATCCTCCAAGTCAGCCCCTGAGCACCCGTCTCCAGAGCAGCAGCAGGACTCAGCCCCCTGTGCCCTGGCTGGGGGCAGCTGCCAGCGGGAAGCCACTCCGGTGCTTCCCCTCGCTCGCCTGATGCTCATAAACCCTCAGCTCATGCAAAATGGACCCAGCATGGCTTCCAGGAATGGGACTGCACACACCTTGGCTTTCCTCCTGTCCGGCCCCGCTGTCCCCTGGCTGTGTCCCGCTCCTTGCCCTGCCTCCCTGCTGTGTCACCAGCAACACAGCAGCTCCCTGCGGACCGCAGCCTGGCCCAAAGGTACCAAAAAAGTTTTTCCCGAGTCACCCAAGATGCCTCCAAGCAGAAAAGCAAAGCCCCATCTCTCCAGACTAGAGAAAGCATATCCAGTTCATTTTGGGGGTGACGCCCTTGTGGGGCTGAGGACTCTTTGGGGGTACCTCATTCCTGGGGGCTGCGATCTCGCTGCTGCCACCGGTGACTTGCTGGGAGTCCTGCAAAGAGGTCTCCAATGCCTTCCGCGGTGCCCGACTGCTCTGGTTCGGTCCCAAGGGTGATTATTCCGCCATCAGAGCCGTAATCCCAAACACTGGCAGCTCCAGGCCTGCGAGTTCGGGGAGGAAGAGGAGAGGAGACAAGCCAGCTGCTGAAAACCCATCTCCGCTGCTTGCTCTCACACAGTTCCCCCCGCCCACAACTTTCCGCCCTCCCTCTGACACTGGCAAAACCACTGCTGGGACGGTCCCACTTGGGAAACGGGTGTCTGCCCTCACCACGAGCTGCTGGCAGGGCTGCCTGTCCCCTCTTCCCCTGTGTGTCCCCCTTCCCCTGCGCACCCCCGGCCATCTGCACTAATACCCTGCCCTGTCGGCGGCCGCTCCCAGACCCTCCCGCATCCCCGAAACAGGCTCCCTCCGTATTTACACACTAGTAACTGAGCCAAGACATGATGGAGGAAAGGGAAGAGCCTTCCGCAGGCGTCCGTGCGCCGGCTGGGTGAAGGATTGCTCCTTGCCAGGCTAACCCCAACCAGGTCTTGCCCAAATCACGCTTAAAACCTCCCCCGGAGCATCCTCAGAGGTGCAGCACCGGCTTTTCCATCCCTCAGCACTCACCTCGTCCACCGGCACACCTGGCTTCCAGCCCCAAATCCCTCCGCTGCACTTTCTGCTCTTGCTAGGAAAAAAAAAAAGCCAAAATAAAAAAAAAAATTAAGGACGAAAAAAAGTCCAAGCCAGGCTCCCTGTCAGGACTGTCGGCAGTTTGGGGATTGCAGCAGCAGAGAGAGCCGCCGCGCTCCAGCGCTCGTCAGGGTTTCATTACAGAAAGCCAGGGCCGAGGGTTTTTCTCCGGCTGGTGATGTCACGTCCTGACCCCGCCGGCAGCTCCAGCTGTCCCTGGAAAACCCGCTGGAAGCCGGCCTGCCAGCCCCCGCAGCGGGCAGCCCCGCTCCCGGGTGGGCACCCACACGCCATGCGCCGTTCCTGGACGCTGAGGTCCTTTTTGGCGCGCCGTCCCGCGCCGCTGGCTGGCTCCGGGCTTTCACAGGACAGCAGCACGCTTGGGGAAAGGAGATGAAATCCTGCAGTATTCCACCCTCCGCCCCCTCCCTTATCTTTCGCACCGTCCCTCTCCCTTCATCCTTCCCCCCCTCTGCGCGCACACAAAAATCAGCCAGAGGTTTCCGGGCCAGGCCAAACTGGATGCCATTCTAAACAGAAAAGCCAGAGAGAGGGGAAAGAAAGAAAGAAAAAACAAATCCAAAAAACTTCCACAGCAGAGAGCAGACTTACTTTCTGCCGATCTCAGAGGTGGGATGAGCTCCGAAGCGCGTTGTGGTGTTTAAATAGTGCTGGGTGAAAGCAAGCCTGCGCCAGCACGCTCGGCGCCGAGAGGAGCGGCCAGCCAGCGTGGGACGGGCTGGGACTCTGCTTCGGGGTCAGGCTCCCGGGTGGGGATTTAAAACTCGTGGAGCATCCCACGCGTGATGCTCCCGGGTGCCGCACCGGGGTGGAAGGCGGCAGCACGGCCCCTGGTGCTCGCGGCCACGTGTCTGTCCTGGGGGAGCAGCCCGGCTCAGCCGTGGCGAGATGAGATACTGCTGTTGCTGGAAACGTCTGGCAAATTTTTTGGCACTGGGACGGTTCTAGCGAGGGAAGTGTTTCTGGGCTTTGCTTAAAGGTGTGTTGAACTCCAGGCTGAGCCGAGCACTTGCTGGTGGTGGGGTGAGGTAGTGGGTAAGGAGCGGCAGGAGTGTGAGAAAGGAAACCACAGACCCACCAGCCTGAGACGACGGAAGGACCTGCCCGCTGGGTAGGTCTGCACGAAGCAGGCGGGTTCAGCTTTGCCTCCCGGAACCCTGCCTGGCTTCCCCTGCTGTTGCCCATTTACCTCCCGACCCCACGCAGACTGTGTACCCAGTGGGAGGCATCTCTGCAGGATCTGGACTCCTTCCCCCGTTCACGGGGCTTCTCAGCTACGGGTGACACCAGGGTTTGCCCTTGAGGCGCAATGGTCCGAGACGCTCCTGAAAAATGAAGTTACCTGCTCGGTGATGGCAAACACCCTCAGCTTCCCAGCAGCCTCCCAGCGCAGACAGCCACGATGGAGCTCAGCCCGGCCCCTGCAAGGCATCTGCTGTCCCTTCCTCCCTCTCCCTGGGCTGGGGACAGCGTTGGTTTTGTGCCGGTGCAATAGAAACTATTTGTCACCTCAGTAGCATCTTATTAGGAGCAAAGACAGCACCAAAGAGCCCATAGCATCGGACGGCAGCCACTAGTGGATCGCTTTTGGCCGGAGCCAGAAGGAATTGGGGCTCACACACCCCAGCAGCCTCTTGCTTTCCTTGCTGTGTCTGTCTGGGATGTGGCTGAAGGGCAGGTCATGGGCCAGGTGATGGGAGAAAGGATGTACTGAGGACGTGCAGGATTCACCTGTGCTTGGCACCCATTGCAATGTGAGATGGCTGAGATGGCTCACACCTCATAGAATGGTTTAGGTTGGAAGGGACCTTAAAGATCCCCTAGTTCCAACCACCCTGCCATGGGCAGAGATACCTCCCACTACACTGATTGCTCAAAGCCCCATCCAGCCTGGCCTTGAACACTTTCAGGGATGGGGCATCCACAGCTTCCCTGGGAAACCTGTTCCAGTGTCTCACCATGCTCACAGAGAAAGATTTCTTCCTGAGATCTAATCTAAATCTCCCCTCTTCCAGCTTGAAGCCATTACCCCTCATCCAATCACTACACACCCTTGTAAAAAGTCCCTCTCCAGCTTTCTTGTAGGCCCCTTCAGATACTGGAAGGCTGCTAATAAGGTGTCTCTGGAGTCTTCTCTTCTCCAGGCTGAGCAACCCCAACTCTCCCAGCCTGTCCCCGTAGCAGAGGTGCTCCAGCCCTCTGAGCATCTTCGTGGTCCTCCTCTGGACCCACTCCACGTGCTGCGTGTTTCTGCAGAAAAGGTAAAACCTGGAGGAGGAGCATTCCACACACTCAGCTGCTGGGGCAGGAGGGGAGCACGAGCTGACAAATCCATCTGTCCAGCTGCTTCCCACCACCACCATCAGCTAATTCAGTACAACAGCCCGAAAGCTCGGCTCTGTGTGTACAGCCCTCCCAGGACCTGAGGGCTGGTTGACAGAGGTAGAGCCTTTTCCACATCGGCTTGGCCCCGCTCCTGACCGACTCTCTCAGAGTCATTGCAGACGGTCTCCGGGTCAAAGTAACTCTTCTAAAACCAGGATCTGGCCCTAGGAGCCCAGCAGGCTCCTCCTGGCCACTGGAGAGCCAGCCCCATGCCTGGCTCCAGCAGGTTCAGACAGCAGCAGCAGCTCTGCAAAGTCATCTTTGGTACTGGGGGAGTGTCTTCAACACGGGATGCTCCCTACTCGCACATCACGGCTTTCCCGAGTCCCGGCAAGGGCTGAGCAATGCTGCTGTCCTCCACCCCGGGCACCTGGTGGGCACCAGTGTCCGCGCTTATCCCCAGGCGATGCAGGAAACCGCAAAATGGCCTCGCACCTCGTGAGCGGGAGGCAGAGGTCTGTGGAGCAGATGGAACTCCTGACAGCTAATGCCAAGCCAGGAGGAAATTTTCAGCTGAAACCCCAGCAAGAAAATGGGCACAAATCCAAAACTGAGGGGGTTTGGCTGTATAGCAAAGATCCCAAAGGGAACTCACAGCCAGGATTTACATCCAGGCAAGATGGAGCCAAAATACTTAAGAGGCACGATGGGGTCCCTCCCACTCTCAGCAGTCCAGAGCCAAAGGAGAGGGGCCAGGAAAAGAGCACGAGGGCTGAAGTTGTATCAGCTGCAGCCCCGCAAGTTTGCAGGAGCAAGCAGCATCGCCTGGTAAGGGATTTTCCCCCTCACACGAGGTTTTGGGTTTTGGAAAGCATGCAGAGCAGAGAGCCCGCAGTCCCGGAGCCATCCAGGGTCCCAGCTGTGGGGAGGGAGGGCACGAATCACTTGGGGGAGAGGAAAAGGTCCAAGGGGCAGGTTTGGGGCAGGAGGGATGTGTTATTGTGAAGAGGGCATTTGTCTGCCGCAGAGGAAGGAAGAGGAGGGTTGGCCCCGCTCCTGCAGGCAGGTGCGTGGCTGAATTTATCCAGGGGGAAGGAAGCAGGGAAGGAAGCGAGCCTGGAGCGCTGGATGGCTCCATCGGACCTCACAGGAGGTCACGGGAAGAGGCCCAACAGCGACGTGGCTTCACATGGCTTGGCAGGACACAGCTGCACCGGGGGGTGACGGTGCGGTGAGCCCCCCAACAGCTGCGGTGCCAGGCCGGGCTCTCCTCAGCCACGCGATGCCCGGCACGGCGTGCATCCCAGTGGCACAGCATCCCACCGGCACAGCATCCCACCAGGAAGGGAGACGCTTGTGCCCAGGCAGGGTTTGAAGGCTCCGCGTGCCTGTGCAGACCACGAAGACACAGCAAAGGGAGCAGCGGGGTTGCTCCAGTTATTCCCAGAGGCAAAGGGGGTGCGCAGGGCAGTTTGCCTCGGCTGTGCAGCGTCAGGAACAGCCAGCTCTCCCTCGATGCTCCACCGAGTCCTGCGCAAGCTCAGAGATAGGGAATAGGAACTTCTTCAGCCACAGATCGGAGAGGACTGGAATCTTGCTGTTTTCTAAAGCACAGGGGAGAAAAAAAAACAAAACAAAAGCAGGCGCAGATTAAAAAGCGCTGGGGTCAGCATTTTAAGTGAGGGTAAGAACATCACCCTTCAATCTGCACTTCCTTGATTGCTCCGACAGCCGTGTTTCACAAGCCAGGGTGTCTCCCTGGGGAGCAGGCCAGGCTCTGGGTTTCCTGCTGACGTGGGGGTACACCTCCCTGGGGCGACAGGGGTGGGTGGGCAAACTGGGTTCCGAGACGCTGCAAACAAGAGCCTCTGGCTGCAAAACTTGTTCCACTGCTCCGAGGAGGAACTGCTGCCACATCCCTGGCCCTGGGCTCTCCCCCAGCAGACCGCGGGCAGCAGGGTGGGAAGGAGGTGGCTCCTGCAGCACCTGGCTCAGCTGTGGAGACCCTGGCCCACACACGGCTGGGAATCAGCAAAGCAACCTGGAAAACTGCTGTGGAATGTCTGTCCTCCCCTAGGCAGCTCATCTAGGATCTAGGACGCCAGGCTAGGGGAACAGTTGGTCTAACTAACCTTATCGACCAGGGCATTTACATGTTTTTTAGGACAAAACCCACCCTGAGCTCACAAAGCTGAGCAGACAGGCTCATGCAAGCTATGAGCGTGCCGGCAGCTCGGAATAAGGAGACAAACCTTCCCTCTAGCGGCTGTACGGCACAGAAGCCTCGCAGTCACCGTCTCTCCCCACCAAGAGCGTTATTTTCACCAGCTCCGAGGCTCGACAGGGATCCCGTGCGCATCACATATCCCATGGACAGGCCGAGGCTACGGCAGGCAGCCAGCGGGACGGTTCAGGCACAAGCGCATCCCGGGCACCAGAGGAGCCACCCAGCCACGAAAGAGCGCTGGCCTATTTCTGCAGAAAGGATGGTTTGTGGGGCCAGGTCTTCAGCTGAGTCACTCCCCCTTACAGCAAGCATTTAGGGGGATGGAGGATCAGGCCTGGAGTTTCTCCAGGACCTTTTTATTACAGGTCTTCATCCCAGTTTCAGCCTCATCGCCACCACAGCAGCAGTCAGCGCAGATCTGAATGCCCTGCTGGAGTCCTGACCAAAGCACAGGCACACACATCAGCACATGCGCTTCCGAAAGGACTAAGAGTTTCCGCTTTTCCATTTACAAATTAGGGAGCTTATTCACACCCTGTCAAACCCTACAACCGGGCCGCCGAACACTGAACCAACTCTGTTGTCTATGACCAAGACGCTGTGTGCAGCGTCTCAGACTACGGGGCCATCTGCTGTCAGAACCTGTATTCCTACATGACGTTCTAACGTGTGGGATACAAACTATACAATCTGTACACAGATCACACAGGAATAAGGAATACGGTAGGAAATAACTGTCTGAAGCTTCCCTGCTCACGACAGCGTTGCAGTGGCACAGTCCATGGGACTGGCGCGCTGGAGAAAACACCGCCGTAACATTTTCCGGAGCTGCAGCAAAACCCTGTCCCCAGCAGCAGATCTGGGAATACCCTCCCAGGAAGGCCTGCAGCTTTCGGTTTTGCAAGCCCTCCGCGGTCTCGCCGCCGTTGCACGCAGGCGCACACACAAGTCTAACCAGCTCTTTGCTCCTCAGCCCCTCGGGGGGACGCAGCACAGCACCAGATCACCAAGTCGGTTGTTTCCGTGCCAAGTGGTCTCACCCTGACACAAGAGTTAACGTGTCACGGCCTGCACTTCCAGGCAGTAAAAAAAGCCCCCGTTGCCTCCATCAGTCCATTCCACCTCTGCCAGGGCCAGACAATGCAGTCTCTTGCAAAATGGCTGCACGCGGTACAATCAACTTTGCCTTTTCAGGCTGAGTCTTACTTAAAAACCTTTCCACTACAGGCAATGCAAGAAACGTTTCCTTTTCTTGATTTTGCCATTTCTGTCTGTCTTAAACCCTTGGAGAAGTTCTTAGCTTGGGATTAATCACAAGGGGTTGAAAAAAAGCCACCACTCAAAATTACAGGCGGTGACTGCCACAGCCTTTACTAGAGACTTTTGTCTTTTAAGCTCAGAAAGAGGCTCAGGTGTAGATTTGCGAGCTTTGAATTTCACTCCTGTTGCCCGTTACTCTTCTAGGGAGGTTGTGTTATAGCTATATTAAAAATTAATACAGCAACTTTGACTTCTTCAAAGCAGGAAGTGAATAATGAATCAAACCGCCCTTATTTCAGCTAAGGGGAAATGATAAATGGAGCACGAATGCTGTAACATAGAAGTAGAAAGGCTCTTTAATAAAGGTGATTTGCTGCTCAGATTTTAACAGCCCTATCCACATCTCCTCTGATTATTCCCCTGCTACGCACATACTCACAGACCCTACACAATCAGAAACAGAGAGATGGCATTACCAAGGAGCAAGACCATCTTCTTGCCACAAAGCCCCAGAAGAAAGTGTGCCTCTTCTAAGAACTTAATTCCATGAATGGACAAGGGTTCACACCCAGTATATACGAGTTGCCGCTAAAATAGACACACCCCCCCCAGCAATAAAACTTTACTGTCTACCTTTAGTGCGTAGCTGAACGCTGTTCCTGCCCAAAGGATGGGCTGAGGAAGTATGGAGGGACAATGAGTATTGCAGCAACGGGCTCCTACAATTACGCTGGCAACCAGATTGTGTAAGAGCCCTTTATAACTCACCAAACCTCCGTATCCAGCCACGGTTAAGGGTAGCACAGAAAATCCGTGACCAGCCCTGCCCAAGAAAGTGGTCTTCCTTTAAGACAAGCTGCATACCCTTCTCCATTTCTTTGGCAAAGGAGGCAATGCTTATGAGCTTCAGCAGGCTGACATGGCCTGGACGTAACGGATAGTTAGTGCTAAGGGCAAGTCAGTGCCAGGGATTTGATGCAGACATGGGAAATATTTCAGTGTTGCTCCTGCAAAGCTCCTGGCTGTCTTGTTTTTTGTGTACCTGTGCAACGGTGTTACGCTGGTAATCCACGCACGGGCTGCACATCGCTTGGCACTGCTGCAGCGTGCCCTCGGCCACAGGCACACCACCTCTGCTGGGAACAAACCCAAGAGAAGCTCAAAGGACGAACATTTTGGAATTCTTTTGCTGAAGGCAGGTTTAGAAAACCAAACGAGCTGTAGTCCTTAAAAGCCAGATTCTTACCAACACTGCCATGCTAAAAGCTGCTGTGCATATTCACAGCAATGCATTTTTTCATCAGTTGTCACTCAGCAATTGAGGAGCCGGCTGGTGGCGCTGGCTTTGTTACTAGGCCATTCCATCTTGCTTTTATTATGGATAAACATATGCCTTTCCTTAAATGGGAGCAAGAGCTATTTTCTGTCCCTTCAAATAACGTTTGTAAATTTGGCTGACTAGGTGCCAGTCTGAGAAAAAATGAATTCTATGAAGCATGCAGTAGTTCCTCTACGCTATTCAAAAATACACAAAACTAACCCCATGTTTATAGTATCCTACTCCTCAAGAAAAACATCCCTAAGACAGAAACACAGCAACAGGATAAAATTAATATATCGGTTAAGAAGCACAAACTTCCGAGAACAAATCTAGTCACTCTATTTTTTAATCCTTAGGAAAACAGAGGCCACAGTATACATCTGTGTAAGGAACTGTTAGACACAAAGTAACAAAGAGGAGTCTGTTTTAGACCATCAGTCCTATTCTCTTTTCTTGATGGACAAGCCTGTACAAATTCCACACAGATGAAAAAGCACTGGAGCATGCAATTATAATGGTGGAGGGCATTTAAAATGCATTTACTGAGAAGAAACATTGATTGTTACCCCTCTCCTGATGTCAATATGTCCATTACATAGCTCCCTTTCTGTCACTTTATTTCAGATTTCAAAAATACAACATGCAGCAGCGAGTTACACAACATTCTGCGTAAATTCAGAAAACAGCTCATTCTGATGAAGTTTCACTGAAGCACGGTGCTCCATTTTGGCAATTAGTTACAGTCTTAAGTCCTCATCTTTCATCAGTGCCAGACGGGCTTGACTATCACACTCCCAGGATGTCTCCAAATCCTTTCTGTAGCCAAACCAAATTCCTAAAACAAGAGACAGGACCACTCCATTTAGGAAACCCCCTGCCTGCCGATGGCTTTCTTCACCCTCTACGACTTGTGCGGCTCTACGACTTGTCAGAAACCTGAGCAGGTCTCAGTTCTCGTCCAAGTCCACTTTGCTCAAGCTCCGCTATAACTGACATATATTTAAATTCACTAGATCTGTTGTTGAAGGTCTCCACTAATTCATAGGTCTCGGAACGATCCGTCGCATAGAAAAGCTGCACCTGATTCGCCAAGCACTGTGCTTCATGGACCACCTGCAAGTTAAAACAAAGCATTTGTTACCGTCGGGTTTTGCTGTATTTGAATATCTCCTTGAAGAAGACTCTCCAGCAGCTAAAAGGCCGCAGTGCTACTCATCAAATTACTCTGTCCCACATCACCTTACTTTCGCAAATCTCTCAACAAACCACCTCCCTCTTGTTCCTGACCTACTTAGACACTTCAGCACTGTGCCTACAAACTACCCTCCTGCTGAGCACACACCTCAGAGGTCAAAGATGTCTTTCACGATCCCTGGCCACCCTAGAGCACTGGAGATGCACCATCTTTCCCTGCTTCCGGCTGACCTATTTGCAAACATCGATTGTTTCCTCTCAGATACAACAGGGCACAGGCATTACCAATGACGACTCTGAGCACAGTTTCAGACCTGGTGTAAAGCAGGTCAGTTAGAGGTGGGATGCTTTAGTTATCCTGTTCCACCAGAATAACCCCAGTGCTATTAGTCTTAGCACCGTACTATTGCAGGTATGCAAATAACAGCACACCCACACAGAGGGAAAAGAGCAAAGGCATGCAGAAACCCAGCACAAAGCTCTGGAGGTCTCCTGATTTGACGAGCAGTATTAAGGTTCGCTGTTTTAACTTGTTGGCAGGGAGCAACAGCTTTCATTTAAATTTGCTTCCATTAATAAGAAAAACAGAAGCATGTCTGTTGTTTTACAACAATAAACTGTAATACCCTGAGTATGGAGGGGAAGAATGAATGAGCTGAAATCACCAGTCAGCCAAAAACTCATGATTTCTTTCTAGCTTTCCCTACTATTAAGTAGATTAGGTTAAAAAAATCTAGCGAGATCACTCGTTGGGCAGGGGTCTCTTAAAAACCTTTAATTTGGTTTTAATGCAAAACTATAGGAGGAGTTGTAGCGTGAAATGAAGAAAGCCAATGAGTAGATTTCTCTTACCAAGAACTTGGAGTCCATTTCTGCTGTCATTAGTACTATCCCTTTTTCCTCCTGCAGCTCAGGATAATGGTACAAGACCAATTGGCTAGGAGCAGTTTCACCTTGAGTCTGAAGGAGATAAATATCCCATAAGTATCCCATAAAGAACTTCAGCTTTATTGCAGATTTGGAGGCTTGATTGCAAAACTTTTGATTATGAACTGCTACGGAGGCAGTTATTTTTCAGGGCTTAAGGTCCAGTTTAATTAAAAGTTCATTATTCCTGGTATTTACAGAAAACAAGGGATTTGCAGAGTTAGGTTGAGCTTTTCCTTGACTAAAGACGATTTTGCCTTTAAAAGAACCCGCAATTTCCAGAAAGATATTTCATCTCATAGCATCTACTGGTATTCTAAGTAGCTTGCACAAACAGTTCTAGAAAGTTTGGCTCTTGCTTCTATTTTCAGACGGTTTGATTTCTACCTCATTGTCCTTTAGATTAGAGACACTTAATACCCATAAATTTACTAAGTACCCATAATTAATGGCAGTTTTTCCCGGACAATTATTTTCAAGTTAAGCTAGACAGCCTGCTCATTCAGCTATTTACAATATAGTATATTTTAATATGCTGATACTATAGATTTCTGGATGCTAAGCCATTTTTGGACTTTTTATTTCAACCACTCACCTGAATGTTTATTAGGGAAGTGAAGTGCAATTCTGTTCCTGACCACTGCCCCACAAAGAACTCATAGCCTTCTTTTCTTGGCAAAGCATAGAGAAACTGCAGAGAGATGATTAAAAAAAAAAATGAACAATTCTCCTTTTCATAGAACAAAATGATGCCCATATCATACTGGCCTCCAGCGTAAGTGCTTCAGCAAGAAAACCACAACAGAAAAAGGGGTTTCTCTGCCCCACTAGGAATGAAGGACAGCAGGAACCAGACTTCAAAACAGACAATAAACCAGCATTACCTTATCAGTATTATTTCATTAGCAAATACGCTGGCACGTATTTTTATCAGTGTTATGAGAGACAGTCAAAGGAAAGGAGAGGACGGTGGAGAACATTCAGATTCTGACCTTTTTGTTCACTTCTAGAAAATTAACAGCAGAAACGGTCAAATATAAGATAAGGAGCATTCGGAGTATTTAATCCTGCAAATTTACCAACTGTTCCAGAGCAGGCAGCAAGTATTTTCTCTCTAGAGATTTATGGTCTGTTCGGCTCCATAGGCTAGGGACTTGCTCATTTTCCCACACCGAGGAAAAGGACAACATGGGAGCAGAAAAACAAGCAGGATACTTTACACTAAGTGCCAGTGCACTGTACAGAAACACACTTAAAGCTATAAATAACTTGCCAATCTCTGAGTAGCTCAGGAAGCCAGATAGATTTGATCTTGCTTCTGCCAAGTGAAATATACAGGACTAATCCATCAATCCAGTAAAGTCTCCCAATCAGATCTACAAAAGCACTGCTCTCAACACAGTGAAGTCTAGCTACTTTGTTTTCATAAAGGAGCAAAGCATTTAATTTCTGTTTCAGCACAGTGCCATTTGCACAAAGTCCATGCTTCAGCACACAAATTACTGTAAAAACACATTGCTTTCAACAGAAAACAATACTAATCAAGTAGCGTGTGGTACAAAACCGCAGAAAGATATCCTTTAGCTTGTTAGCTGTTACGCTCTTCTGCAGTTTAATTCCTTCAAAGCAACAAGCTGCTCATTCACGCAGGAATCTTCTAATTGAAGCTTACAAGATACCCACCAACCTACGTGAGAACCAGTGAACCCAAATCTTGGGAATCCATTCATCTCTGAAATAACCACATTAAGCATTGTCAGTATTTTATGCTTTGCCGTGCTGGCAAAGACACAGATGCCCAGACACAATGCCCAGAGTATCTACGCTGTATGTGCGCTAAAGGGTTTGACTACGACCAGCTCCCACCTTGCTTCCCCTGTCACAGCTGTTGAATTACAATGCTCTGCAACAGAACTTAGACCACTCAGTTTTGCACTGCATGCCACACAGTTTTTTGACAACTCGTGCTCTTCCAGAGACAGAGATGCCATTATTTACACAGCACTCTGCCTGCCCAGTTTGGCTTCTATGCACAGAACTTGTATTTGCTTACCAATATTCACCTATCACAGATCACCACTGCAGTGAAGAAAGCCTGGCTATGCGAATTTACGATCAGGAAAAGCAGGCTAAGAGAGGACAAGGTTCAGCTCATTCTGTGGACAGAACCCAACACACTGACTTCTTGCACTTTTCCCTTTCAGGTTCTCCTGCCTGTCTTCGCTGCCAGCAAACAAACATAAAAAGTAGAAGGAGCAACTCACACCAACTCTAAGACAAGAGAATTTACTTTCTCCATGTACACGCAACGCAATGCGATGGTGACACGTAGCAATAGCTAACAGCAGCTCATCCATGTTAAAGCAAGGATGCTCTAGGCAATAAGGAAAGCCATGCAGGAACATCAATGAGGCTCTTCACAACACTGCACGGAAGAGATTTAACCACAAGACATCCATTAATGGGAAATGGAGGCACACAGCTAAATCCATTCCCTGGGAGATTCTGTGCTCTCGTTACTAAACCCTATGTCTCTTATATCTATATATCTGATACCCAGATCAAAGTGTTTAACACATACGAGTGCCACTGCTTTCATTGGAACACCAAGACAAGTATTTGACCACCTGGATTTTACTAATGGATTTGATACAGTAAGTCTGAATACAGAAGGGTCAAAAGTTTATGAATTAGGCTTTAGAGAGGAGAAATACATTACAGCTCTACATCCATGCATTGCAAGTTTCTGCCATACGTACCGATGGACATTTCTGGGCTCTCTTCCATATCAAATCAAATTTTTCTGCCTTTGGGGAATGAGAAAGAGAAATTCAATTTTCATAAGACAGAAGTGGATGCATAGTTATTCAGAATCATCTCATTAACCTTTACAGGGTACAACTTCTATCCATAGGTCTCACCGCAGCAACAGCCAACACTGAGTCCATGGAAAACTGTATTTAGTTCTCAGTTACCTAAATGTCATTGGTACCCTGTTTTAACAATGCCATCTCTGACATGCAGCAGCAAACTCCTTGAATCCAAAGTTTTATTCCTTGGAGGTGGGGGGGGGCCCATGCTTTAGGCTTACATTACGTCCTTTTTCAGTAACAGCTCCACTGCGCCATGTGGTGTCAACACTTGAGCCAGATGACATATCCTTGGCCTCAAACTGTAGATTTTACACCACAGTCATCTGTTCTTCAGTATTAAAATGCACTCTAGGTACTTACTCCAATAACATACTTAGTGCTTAGGTTTATATTGAAACCACAAACTTATTTGGTCATCCCCGATGAAATCTGGCAACCTCATTCCTGCGTCCTCTGCGTTCCCCCGAATCTTTTGCCTGCTCTTCTCTTCCCAGCACCATATATTAATACCTACTTCTGAGGTGTTCCCAAAAAGAAAACATACGCCATTCGTCAACACGAAATTCCGCTGTGTGTGCTTTTGAGCACTGGAGAATTGTGTGAGGCCTTTCTTCCAGCCAACAAAAAGCTTCTGGCAAAAGATGTAGTTTTGTTCCCTGATGACACCATGAACTACTTCCTAATGATCTGGTTTGCATTAAAGTCTTAAAAATTGCCAACGCTCCTCTAAAACAGTGCACCAAAGACCGGTGCCAGCCCCACTAATGAAAGACCTACACCACCTTAACTGGAGTCCCTGGCTTTGGCCCTCTGCTACAGTAAATGTACAATTCCAACTATTTTCACAACTCGCACATGTTGGGAAAACTGAAACACGGAGCTGCTTGACTTCATATCCCAGGCTGCTGTTTTCAGAGCATACAGCATTTCATACATTTAGAATAAAGCCTCCCATCGACTTCAGTTGCGGCTCAAAGTACAATTGCAAATCAGATCCCAGATCTAAATGAGGTTTCAAGAACTCAAGGAACACACAGTTCGTGCCCAGCTGTGAAAAGACAGATTTAAGAGATCACGATCACACAGCAACTCTGAAGCAAAGAATAAAAAGAAATCCCAAAAGTGAAAAAACCCTCATTCAGCCTAATATAGATTACCAACAATTAACATCTGGTAAAGCTATCAGGAATAAGAAATTTGATCTTATCACAGGAAGCACCATGCAAGCTCAATGAAAGACAGTGCTGCCAATAATTTTAAATGTATGAAAGTAAGTCATAAGTGATTAGCCATGTGCAAGTTATTAGCCAATTGCTCTAATACTGCCATATTAAACTTGAGTTAGCAGCCCATGCTGCAGGGAACAGGGGAAAGAAATGAGTAACTCTGAGAAAAAAATTACATGAAAATATTAAATGCTACCTTAATAGGACCCTGCAAAGAATATTGAATAACCACAATAAAAAATGCCAGGAAATTCAAGCCAGGTGTGCAGAAAAAGGCACTAGCTTTATTGAGACTGATGTAAGTGAGGAAAAAAAAGGGATACACATTTTTGGAAACAAAAGCTTTTACTTGGGGCAGTAAGATCACTCAATCTGTAAAGAAAGTCTGGTCTTGAAACCTCATTTTCCTTCAATGATTACTTTTAAAAGCAACAGGATCACAATTAGAAAGGAAAACTTTGCACACTGGCCCTTCAAGTGCCTAACTACAGGGGAACTACTTACAGGAATAACAGCATAAACTGTATCTTTTGAAGAAAAATACTGATTCCAAATCTGTAGGAAACAAAGGAGATGAGATACAGTTAAAATCAAGCATCTAGCAGTACTTTTAAATGCCTTAAAAAGAATTCCATTTGTCAACTAACCTTTGTAAAGCACTCTGAGGAGTCATTATTCAATCAAGCCTGACTGACTTTCTTGCTAATGCAATACACTTCTCCTAAGGTTCCAGAGTACTTGTACCAAATGACAGACTTCAACTAGATAACAGAAATAAGCAGTGGGCTCAGAGGTGGCTCAAGATTTACTAGCCCTCAGGAGTGCTCCTTACATTTTTTCCCAATAATCACGCTAATAATTTCTAGAGGGTTTTGAGGGATTTTTTGGTGGGTTTTTTTGGTTTTTGTTTTCATGAAGAACATAGAGAATGTTTTCAACAGAAGACAAGACTTTGCATAATGCTCCTCTGTGCTCACAGTCTTTTTCTTCATCACAGCAGGATGGCAATACCTACATAAAAGCTCAAATAAATGCGCAAGTACAGGCAAAAGCCCAGAGTTCGGGACTTTTTCAGTTGCCCTTCCCCAGTCCTGCACAAGTAATGAGATTTGCCAGTAAAATGTTTAACTGATGAAACAGAAACAGAGGAACTCAAAGGAAACTCCCTCTTTCAGTTATCAAATCTACTCCCTGCTGTAACTGGCTGTGCACCGTCCCCTGCAGAGCACATAACCCCTTCTATAATGTTCTCGAGCTATCAGGAAAGCAGCCAGGTTTCTGCTCCCCGAGTCGTGCCAGAAAGCTCCTTCGTATGTGCTGTCCCCCTTAAACAATCGTGCCTACATGAAGTTTCTTGGCATACAGTCTGATAAGGGAAAAAAAACCCCACCAGATCCAACTCAAGCTACATCAGAAATGCACACCAGATGTGACTTGTAACTAGATAAAAGGGAATACAGTGCAAAGCCAAGCAGATATTAGGGAGAAAAATTTGATTCACACTGTTCTTCAAACACACAAACAGACCCGCCCACCTCCTTTTTACTCTAACCAACTTTAGTACAAGTATGCAGACTCCTTAACAACAGATAATGCAAACAAAGGTACAAAGTGGCAAAACCTTTTTTTTTTTAATTCATTCCTGCAAAACAGACATAGCGCAATCCAGATGAGCTACTGCTAGGGTTTCCCTTTACCTGGCTTCAAACCTGACAGGAGTTTGCTGATGCCAATTCAACTGTCACACATCAAATGGCAAAAAAATAAGAATTACAATAGAGATGGTTTTTGAGTAATTAAGTCCAGATGTATTATTTATCAGGCAGGTACATCCTAGATGGATTTACCTATATGGAGAAAACTTTATCTTCTACTACTGATATGCATGTAAATGTGCTTTTCGTAAATACGCATCTATAGCAATGTTTCATTTTTCAGTCTAAGTCAAATTTCCATCCTCACATGTAGATTACTATTAAGCACAGATGTGGAGTGAACTTTATTGCATTTATATCCGTCACCTGTTTTATCTCCTCCGCTGATTTTTCCTTCACCATCTCCACGTTAAGAATTGAATCAAGCGTCTGCAAGAGAAAGCATAAGGAATCTGGCATGGTGACAGTTCTCCGATTCAAGCGAGAATCCAGAATGAATGGATGTAATTACAGAGAACGGAATCAAGCTGGAGGAACTTAATTCAATTTGCAATGTGACTCAGTCCTCTGAATTGCCACAGAAACTAGTAAATCATAAGCAGTAGCACACTGAGAAGTGGATTCACACACTGAGGCAGAATAGAAGAGATTCTGTCAGGACACAGAACATACTTCACTCCTGTTGTGTAGACCTCTACTGAAGCTGCAAGAGGAGCTGCAGCCTTTCCCCTTCGGCCATCTCAGACACAGGCTGCGTTGGCAGATTTGCACATCAAGTTTGCCAAAATACAAGAATGCAAAAGCATAAAACCACTCTCTCGTCCCTCTGCTGGCTGATCCTTGGAAACGCTCTAAAGACAGCTTAACCCTTTCCATTTATTACTGTCGGCATTCAGTACAGATCCCCTAATAGCCGGAACTTCCAGGGTGTCGAGAGAAGGGACCAAATAATGAAAGAACAGATTGCCAAGAGTTTTAAGACTTGAAAGTAATCCCAATAGTAAACGAGTACCTTATACTCAAGTGCAGCATAAAGAACGTTAGTTTTATCTCAAGAAGCTCTTGGCTGAAGCACTGATGGCAGCAATGCAAGTTAATCTATATCCTTGATTTCCCAGCACGTCCTTCTCCTAACACTTAAGTTCATTTCCCTTACCTTATCTTTTGTGAAACCTCCCTTTGATGTCTTTTTGCCCAAGCCTTCTGCCTAGAAGAAAACATTTGTTTTTAGTTTTTATAGCTGATGCTTTATTACTACTTATTTCCGTTCCCTGCCACACATAACATGCCTGCTGACAAGACATCCTGAGTATGAACTCAAATTTAATATACTTACAGATGCATTTTATTAAAATAAAATATTGATTAGGAGAGTAAGATGATGAGTAACTTAATGCGAATTATGAATTTCAAGATCAGAAATGATTAAAGCAAACTATTATGTGTTTTGGATCCAATATTACTGAACAGCTTTCTTTCATTCACTACAAAATGATAAGTGCAAGACCACGTCACTCCATCTGGCCAAACAAACTTGCAACTAATTAAATGTTTAAATAAAGCCTAAAATACAGCAAAGTAACACAGTGGAATAAAGAATAACACTTTCAGCCACCAGAGAGTGAAATTCTAGGGCTCCTTACTACCAGGGATGCTGTACGTTTGTAGCATTATGCTGATGCTATATAAATGATATTACAGCTTTAACACGTTAACTACAAAGAAAACCGGCCTTGCCTTTTCCTCCATACATTTGACAAATTCTCCTTGCTTGGAATATCCCACGGGCTGTTTTTTCACTTCATTTCTTTTTTCCATACGGGATTCAAACACATCTGGACTGGATCTGAATCAGAAAAGGGACGATTAAGAGCACTGGGCGATTAACATCGTTCAGCCTTTTAAAACGTTTACTGTGGTTCCGATCCACGTTCTTAACTTAAAATTTTAACTTCCTGCTGGTAAAATTATCTTCTTAACTTAAAATTTTAACTTCTTGCTGGCAAAACTATCTCTTCTCAAGGAGAGACGGTTAGGAAGACGACCCTGTCATGGGAATTAGTAGAAATGTTAACCGAGTATCATGGCTGCGTTTGGCCTAAAGGCATTAATTTTTTTCCTGAGGGCACAAAGCTAAAAATTACCTTCCCCCCCCC